>JAUPFT010000003.1:48007937-48390437 GCA_036936625.1 Parnassius smintheus behrii
CCGCGTGAATATAAACTTAATCAGATACATCTGTTTACTAAAGAAATGAGACAAAAAATTAAAATAGTTTTAAGCTCAACTTAATTACAACCATCGCATCTAGTAATAAAGTCACAAATCTCACGATCATTACTCACAAAAAAAGAACAAAGCTTTACAATACTCCTATCACTTGGAAATGAAAAGACATAAATTAAATAACATTTGGCGTGAAATCAATCTTAACTTGTAAAAAATAAAGTCCTTTTTCCCGCCTTGTGAGCTACGTCATTTTGTCATGTTTCTGTTTTCTTCTTCGAATTTGGTCCAGGAAGTATTGAGTCGCGTTAAACACCAAATAAATAATTTATAATACGATCATAAGTTTAAATTAAAATTATTTTTATGTTTTGGGCATTTATGATTTTGGTATACATACTTTCCACACTAGCCAATAAATATAATATAGTATGTAGTATATTGATGGCATATAATTAAATAATTCAATATATATATATCTATTTTAGTTTCTGTATGTATATATGTTCGTAGTATGTATGTATCTATGTATAGTTTATACATAAATATGTGTATTCTTTTTTATCACACCAATTTACCCTACTCCTGTCATCTTCATGTAATCCGGTCCATTTATTGGTTGTCTGGTAGAAATTGCTGTCGAGAAATAAGATCTAAGATCAGATCAGAATTAAGAAATAAGATCGCCCATTGTATACTTTCAAAACGTGGTAGAGCCATGCTGCAATTATATTATTATATTAGTAGTATAGTTGTAGCACTAATGGGTCGGCTCGACCGGGGAAAAAGCTAGGAAAGCTAAAAAAAATCTAAGTATCTATTGGAATTACCCAAACAAATGATTAAAACTACTTTTACGGATTTTATCGCGTTTATTTTTGCTTTTAATTACTTTTATTTTTAATTCCCACCGTTTCGGGCGCTTTCCAGCACCCATGGTCACGGGGGACTGAGATGACTGACGTCCCGATGTCATTGTTAAACCCCGAGTACCTTCAGCTTTTTAAATTATTGTTTATTGTCCGATCTATGCAAAATGAACTGACTATGTCCTGAAGTCTTGCAGTAGTATGCTTGGGTTTAGTTTTAATTTTATTGATTATAGGATCCCAAGCAGGTGGTAGTACCCAGCCTCCTTCTCTATTAAAATTAGGATGTTCTTTAATTTCAATAGCCTCACGTATCATCCTTGGTAGGAATCGGTGTTCTTTCGCGAGGATTTGTGGTCTATCATATCTGATGTAATGGTTGGGGCCGTCTAGGATATGATGTGATCATATCCTAGACGGCCCCAACCATTACATCACATACAAGGATGATACGTGAGGCTATTGAAATTAAAAAAGACATCCTAATTTCAATAGAGAAGGAGGCTGGGTACTACCACTTACTTGGGATCCTATAATCAATAAAATTAAAACTAAACCCAAGCATACCACTGCAAGACCTCAGGACATAGTCAGTTCATTTTGCATGGATCGGACCATAAACAATAATTAAAAAAGCTGAAGGTACTCCGGGTTTAACAATGACATTGGGACGTCAGTCATCTCAGTCCCCCGTGACCATGGGTGCTGGAAAACGCCCGAAACGTCGGGAATTAAAAATAAAAGTAATCAAAAGCAAAAATAAACGCGATAAAATCCGTAAAAGTAGTTTTAATCATGTGTAGTGTTCGCGTAAATATAAGAAATCATTATACACAAACAAAGACAACAGTAGCAATTACCATTATTTAAAGTTTTGGTAACGAATTATTAAAAATTAATACAATACAAATCTACTTCATGCGTCTATGTTTTGTTTCACAAATGTTTGCGCGTGTATTGGTCAACATTGGCAAAACATTTGTAGGGGTTGTTTTGATCGATAATTTTGTTTAAAATATGATATTGTTTGTTAGTTTAGAGCTTAAAATATAACATATTATACATGTAATTACTGAAAATAAGACATTCCGGCCGTTTTATTACTTTTTTGGGCATTATTCTTGCAACTCTTAAATACACATTACGGCATTGTGAAATATGTTTACATTTGCTGTGTTTCAAGTGAACTAAACGAAACAAAAGCTCACGCCTCGTGTGCGCTGTTATTTATTTAGATGGATTTCTTACGCCGACCCGACATCTAGTTGGTATTGTTGATCGAAGGGTTTGACAGATGCACCAAAGCGACCATTTGGGCCGGCACAGTTGAGAGGATAACAGCTGCCAGGTTGCATCGGGCCACCGGTTTATTGTCTCCTTTGTATAGTGTTAGTGCGCACTCGCTGCCTCAGAGGCAGCAAATCTATTGTTTTAATTACTGTATTCGCTTGTGGAATTAGGTGACAGCTAAGTACACACCCTAGCGTACCAACACGCCCGTTGTATAAGTATTCGTTAAGGCACACACCTCCCCGGGGCTTGGTACATAAGAGTTTTTAAATAACTAAAACGATGGTGATTACCTCTACAGCCGAACTCACCGACTTCTTAAGTTGCGTATAAACGTTGGGGTATACGTTTGGGTCTTGCAATCCCAGTGTCCATTAACACATTGTTCACAAGTGCGTTCCGACGTGACCGACGTGAATAGATCCTCCAAGCCTGAATACGATTGCCTGACCCTTGTCTCGGGTAAAAAAACAAAAGCGCCCAGTCGCGAAAAAGGGAGGCCATTTTTCGCAGCTGGGTGCTCCCAACTCCTCCTCACTCGGCCCTTACATCCCCTGACACCACTCCAGCAATAAAGGCAGCGCCTTCAGTGCGCCCTGAAACCGAAAGGAACGAAAAACCTTCGCCCTCTATTATCCTACAGTATAAATTGCGCTGTAACAATTTATTTAACAGGATTGACTCTAAAAAGATCTTCTGCCCCAAGGTCCACAGCGGTGGACAGTCCATTCCAATCCACGTCTCAACGATGGATGACTACCACGCTTTAACTATGCATCTAAAAGCTCGGAATCTGACTTTTTACACCTACTCCCTCGCAGAGGACCGCAACCCCAGCGTTGTCGTTTGCGGGCTCTTCAAAGAGCTTGAAACCGAACACAAACCGAGCATAATCTCCCAGTCAGGGAAGTGCAAAGGATGCACCACCCCACCGACAAAAAACGTTACCTATACTTATGCCTGATCATTCTGGACCTGTCTTAAGAAGTTTCAACGTTAGCGACTCAACAGCAGAGGGTCCCCGTAACAGGGGCATCGTTCACCAATGCACCGACACCAACCATACGGCCACGCGCTAAAAAATTGTTCTGCCCGGCTTAGGTGCGTTAAGTGACCAGGCGATCACGGCACACCCGAGTGCACCCGAACACCTGAGTTGGAAGGTACTCCAAGCTGCGTCCTGTGTGGTGAAGAGGGACACCAAGCGAATTATCGCAGGTGTAGCAGAAAAGGCCTGGAGGAGTAAACCATCCTAAAAACGAAAGCATCCTAAGGCCAAATAAGATGAGAAGTTTGTTTTTGAACGTAAAATGCACTTTATCTTTGTATATCTTATCTGTGTGTTTTTTATTTATGTAAATTGTGCCTTTAGCTGCACTTGAAGAGGGTGTTCCAAGAAAATCTCAAGATGTACCAAATTCTATATGCCAGAATAATTTACAACAAATTCATAATAATCTACAAAAAAGTTCGGACTAAAGGTACAATAGAGCAGACAGGAAAAAGCGAATAAGAAATGATCTTAAGCTTACATCAGCAAAAGTGGTAAAACAGTACCTCGCAAAAGAATGAAACCTGCATGTAGCATGAATTGCCACGTGAAATTCAGTACTAAAATATCCGAGCAAAATGAGGAAGAGATATTTACTTTTTATTGCGATCCAGAAAAAGACTACAATGTCAAGAGGCAATTCATAGTATCATGTGTTCAGTCAAAACCTACAATAAGACAAAGACTGAGATCATGAGATTAATCTAAGTTAGCATTAATTACTTTAATGTATTCTTTTGATTTTACTGGTATAATAACAGCATTTTGTATGACAATGTTTCTAAATTTCCCAACAAGTGGTTAAGACCGCTTAAGACTGAGACAAGAGGGATGTATTGTTGAAAGTGACAAAAGAGAAAAACAAGAACCATCTAACTAAACAGATCCTGAAATTATTAAATCTGTTATCTCCCACATTTTATTTCTCCCAAAGTATGAATGTTACTACAATCGTGAGAGATCAAAGAGATGTTATTTAGGACCGGATTTAAATATTGAACTAATATAAAATCTTTACAAACTACTTTATACTTGTGACGATTGTGATATGTTTTCAGCAAAACTTAAAGGGATATAGGATGGTCCTGAGAAACAACTTCTGTAAATAGAAAAAAATTGCTTTTAATTTAAGCCGATAATAGATACAAACATAAATCCCAGGATATGTCTAAATCAAAATACAGACACAAAATGCAGACCTACAAAAGTATTTACCAACTCCTTTTTTGAAAAATGGAGCTTATTTCTGTAGGAGAAAACTATAAATATATAAAATTAAAATAAAATACACTATTTATGATTAAATAACCCTATTTATGATGGTTCTGATAGCTCTGCATTTTTATTTATGTGGGATGAAACTGATGCTCAAAGGGATGGAAACGAAATAGCTTCAAACATCTTAAGCTGGGCACCTAAAAACGTACCAGGATTAGATATGAACAAATGACTATATGGTCAGATAAGTGTTATAGGCAAAATAAGAATATTTATGTTGTCATGTGCATGTTTTTCATTCTAAAAAAGTTTTCTCAGTTAAAAGTTATCGAACTAAAAGTTTTATTAAAGGGACACACACATATTTAGGAAGATACTGTACATGCCAATATTGAGAGAAAACGTAAAAACTTACCTACACTTATAATATTTAGCACCTTGGGACTGGCAACAATTTATTCGGCTATGTTATTACAAATATACCGTCATGGTATATTTGTAATATATATATATATATATATATATATATATATATATATATATATATATATATATATATATATATATATATATATATATATATATATATATATATATATATATATATATATATATATATATATATATATATAATTTATATACCCGTATCCTGGACCTGAAAGGGAATGACCATAGATAGGGATATTCAATATACATCGCTGCATCAAATTCACTCGCCGTTTTCAATATGATGCATCAAATCGATCCAATGTTTTGGAAAGTTATTGTATATCAATAATTACTTTCCTCGACGTATTTTCGATGTATTAAACATCGAATCAGTGATAACCAGCCAATGATAAAAATAAAAAGGTATACTTACATATCGATATTAATATTATAACTTCTAAATCAGAAAAGTTAAAATGTGTTCTGATTTAGAAGTTAAGCCTTAAGCGGTATCAAGGAATTGCTTTAACGGCCGGTCTCAATAACTTATCTATCTCTTACTGGAAGTTAAAATGGCTACCATTGGTATCTATAGTTACATTTTTCCCTTTCAATAATCAAAGATAGATAGAAATGTTTAACCATCACATTGATCTACCCTTCGGAGGACTTGCCGACTACCTGAGTTAAGTGGGTTCATAGAAAAAAAACATCTGACTGTTTCAATAACGTATTGGCAGTTAACTGGCGATAGTTCAAATTACCAGATGTTAGAGTTTTGTCTATCGCCCAATTTTGAGAGTTAGCAAATATTTGTCGTGATTTTAAATAAATAAAACCTATTTAATATCTAAAAAATGGATTTGTTCAGTGATGAAAGTGATAATGAAATGTATGAGATAGGTTTTTTTTGATTCCGGAGGTATTGTAGATACTGAAAATCGCCGACTTTATAATCGAATAAATTACAGAAGTGAATTTTCTGACTCTGAATTTACATATAGATTTAGATTAAATAAAACGTCCGTGGATGAGTTATTATTGAAAATAACACCATCCTTAAAAGTAATTTCTTCAAGGTGAGTAAAGAAACTTGTGAACAAAATTTGGTTACATTATATGTATCGTCGAAATATGCCACCCAACATAATATGAATGACAGTTATTGTGATTTTTTTTACTTATATTTAACATTTTAGGAATAAAGGAATATCGCCGTTACATCAGTTGTTGCTGACCTTGAGATTTTATGCACTGGGAACAATGCTTTTATCAGTAGCGGACTTTATTGGTGTATCGAAAGCTTCAGCCAGCCGAATTGTGCATCATGTATCTCGGGCTATAGCTGGCTTATACCCTCAATATGTGAAGACATTAAACAATACCCAGAATGCCTTTCATGAAATCGCAGGATTTCCAAGAATTCTTGGCGCAATTGACTGCACGCATGTTCCCATACAGTCACCTGGTTAGTAGTATCAAATAAATAAATATTTATATTAAGTAGATCTAGGCAGAATCTTTTTCGTAGGCCATCTAGTGACCTGAAACTCAAACGTAGAACTTAATCCAAGTTTGGCCAGAATTGGATCAACTTCTACAAACATGCATACAATTCTTTATTATAATATTATTAAGTATAGATTCATTTATTTATATAGATTATACCTAATAACAGTCATCATTTTTGCAGATTCAAATATAGGAGAAGAATTCAGAAATAGAAAAGGCATATTTTCAATGAATGTCCAAGGAGTCTGTAATGCAGACTTGTTATTTATGAATGTTGTTGCCCGTTGGCCTGGGTCTGCTCATGATGCTACTATATTTAACAACTCTACGCTAAAAAGTAAGTAGGTACTTAGTTATCTAGAAGATTATAATAATAGGTCATCACATAAACATCATTAATATTTCTTTGAAATAATACTAGTTTTAACGGAATTTATCGCGTATATTTAACTTTTTTACCCGACGTTTCGAGAGCTTTACAGCACCCGTGGTCACGGGAAGGACTTCCCGTGACCATGGGTGCTGTAAAGCTATTGTATGTATTCCGTTAAAACTAGTATTATTTCAATGTGTAGTGTTCGCGTAAATATAGGAAATCATAATATTTCTTTGTTATTTATTTTCAGTGCAATGTGAAGAGGGATTGTTTGGCAATAGATGGCTTATTGGAGACAGTGCATATCCCTGTACTTCATATCTTTTGACACCACTGCTCAACGCCACATCTGTTGCAGAGAATCGTTACAATGAAGCACATATTAAGACTAGAAATACTATTGAAAGGTAAATATTATTTTATTAATATTTTTTTTAAAAAATTTCATGAATATAATATAAAATACTTTGTAACTTTTCAGATGTTTTGGTTTGTGGAAAAGGCGCTTTCCAATACTCTCGCTAAAAATCCGTGTAGCTACGCAGACAACACAGGCCATTATTATTGCCACTCCTGTATTACACAACATCTGCAGATTAAATAATATTAGGGATGTAGATCCAGAAGTCGCAATGCCGCAAGAATCAGGTGACATTACCTATGCTGAAGGGATAGGTCAACAAAATCACAGTGTCAGACAACAGCTAATTAATAATTATTTTAGTGTTTAAATTATGTTTAATTATATAAGAATTTTAATATGTAAATAATGTTAAATTATATTAGAATAAATGTGCTTTATTTCAATATATATTTTATTTCAAAAATGTCAAATAAAAATCAATGTATAAAATAGATTTTATTTTAGAATGAACTTAACAAAAACATTACATAACTTATAAAAAATACACCTTATTATCACTATTTACTAAATCTTAACATTAGTACTATAATAATCACAAGTCACTTATTTAATTTTTCTATTTCTAGCTGCAGTTTAACTTTTTCAAGTTTAACCACTTCAGTTTTGGCTTCAAAATAAGCAGCCATGGCTAATTCCTTGCTTATCTGAGCCCGTAATAGTTCTTTAGAGGGTTTTTGGCGTTTCTTTACTGTGAAAATAAAAAACATAGTTAAATTCTCATATTTTACACTCTCCTAGCTTGATAGAATTGATGACTGATGATCACAGAGATCGGGCATAGGAGATGACATAAAAAACATTAGTAACAACTACTATCCAAACTACATTAGAGATTACCCAGAACCAACTACTATAGCCTATTTCACAATTTATCTTGTTTGTCAGACAATTGAGTGGTCAGCCTTTAGATTTTCCTCATTAACCAGAAAAAAATACACAAAGTTGTAACAAAACCTGCAACAAGCAATCACACTATTAGGCCATAGAGAGGCGGTCTGTTTTGTCTACCGACTTTAAAAAGGAGCCAGTACTCAATTCGACTGTATGTTTTTTTTATGTGTGTTACTTCATAACTTTTTACTGGGTGAACCGATTTCTATGATTCTGTTTTTATTTGAAAGCTGGTGCTTCACATGTGGTCTAATATAAATTTGATCAAGGTCTGACCAAAAGTTTTTGAGTTATTCTTAATAATTTATATTGAAGTTGGTTGTACAAAATTATAAATTATCTAGTAACAACTGAGGTAAAATATTACAGCTACAACTTACAGGGTTTGTAAGGATTATTAAAAGTAAATCTTTTTGGTGTGAAAATTTTCTCACTATTACCACCACACTCAGCACTACCACACTCAGCACTACCACCACCTCCCATCACCAAATCACTAGTTACAGCCTCTGAATGCTCCGGTAAAGGTTGTAAATCCATGAGTTCCACCACTGCATCTGGTGGAATCATTTCACTTTCCCCATCACCACCAAACTCCAAAGTGAACCCCGTGCATGTTGCACCTAACATAGATGTTACACGATCTAGTGCTTCATCGGGAGAGATGTACATCTTTCCACCACCAGTCTGCAAATAAAAATGTTTCAATAGAAATATTACATAAAAAAAAATCTAAGATGATTATATATCTAACAAAATGTCACAAAATATTTAATGTATGTACTTATTACAAACCTTTAAATTATTTTGTCTTATCAATGCATTGCGTTTTCTTGATGACTTCTTTAAGTTTTCCCACTTTAAGCGTAGTTGCTCAGGACGCCGCAATTCTCCCGCCATCGCACTAAACTCCTGCGCTATGGATTTCCAAGCCTCTTCCTTTAATTTATTATTTGTGGCATTCGTTGCTTTAGTAGTAATTACTTTTTGCTAAGAAATCAAGTCAAGCAGAAAGAGTATTTCGTCCTTAACAAGGGCCCTTGTCTTCATCTGAAACAAAATTTTATAGGTGCCTTACATTTTTGGCGCGACTTTGATACAAAGACCCAAGCTTTTGTAACATTACTGTAAATTTATATATCACGGCAAAGAGTTCACAATACTTACAGTATTTTGTTGAGCCATGTTAATGTTTATCGCTAATAAATTAATGCTATACATAAACAATTATATTATGTGTAGTATATTTCTGCTGAGCTTCTTGAGGTTTGGTTGTGGTGGTGTACACAAACTGTCAATGATCAATGTCAATTGTCAAGTCAAGCAACGCTAAGCGCTGCGTTTTGTTGCTTCGTATCGTTTCTTCCTATTTTAAGATAAAAGTTTATCATTATTTGAAGAAAGCCTTAATTTAGAAATGTGTATAAAGGATAATTGTCAATATTATATTAAAAATTAATAACAAAAATAATTAAAAACATTATATATTAATCATAATATTTTAAATACATCATTTATATTTTATTGTAGAACGCGACGCAATTCACTTCGAAGCAAAAACAAAACGCTTAGGAGGGACGCATTAACCAAAGTTTTCATGAACTATCTGCCTTTTATCTCTAGTAAGCTTTCGAACATTACGATATTGAGACGACAGTAACAGATAGTTTAAACTTAACTGTTTACCTTGGTCAGCTATCTACTTATAACTGATTGTAGGGAATTGAGACCGGCCGTAAGAGATCGGCTGGTTGGTAACACTATGCCAAAGTAAACAGAATCGCCTCGTAATGAGGATTGTTCCCCTCTGCCAAGGCATTGGATTAAAAAATCTTTTGTATTTATAAAAACTATTTACGGAATCATTTTTATCATTACAAGAATCGTTTCTACTGATGTAGATGCACTTTAAAAAATGCCAATCTGTGCGGTTAATGTGTGCATAAAGCAGTCAAATACTTAAAATTTACAGAAAGATGGAGAGTTCCATATGTAAGCATTTTTACTGTCATAAATGTTTTTTTCATTAGACAATCGAGTAAGTAATATTTTACGTACGTAATATAGTGCCATAACTTTAAAATTAAACAAACAAACAGCTGAATCAATAAAGGCTTTTTTATTTTGTAGCATAGATTCCTTCAATACTAGATCCTCCTTTTATTTTTATTAGTGTTATACGGAAACAATTAATAAACGAAATGATAAATGACCGACTAAATTGTTGACGTTTCGTTAATAAAAAAAAATATGAAATATTTTTTTTAGTTGAATTTTCCTTGGTGTACAACAATGACTTCTTATATTTACGCGATCAGTACACATTAAAGAAACTAACCGCGTGCATTTTATCGACTTTAATTTTGACGTTTTGATTTCCGACGTTTCGGATGCTTTAAGACACGACATTTAATGTCGCGCCTTTGACAAAACGCAGCACGTGCTGAGACCGTGCGGCACAAAAGAACGAACATTGTTGTAAACTTATCGAAATTTTATACATCTTCAAGAAGAATAATATTAGTGTCAAGGGTAGTAATAAAAATATCGATATAATTACAGCTAGACATTATCTCCCATAAGTTCAAGATTGGTACAGCAGTAGCAACGAAATTTCTTTAATTGATTGCTTGTGGTATTAAATACGATTTAACAAAACGTTCAGAACAAATGGTGCTAGTCCCTTTAGATATTCAAGATTCATAATTTCTATAAGCTACAATAAAATTCTGCTGGGATCTCAAACCAATATTAGAAAAAATTACTGCTTTTTATAATACTTTATTATAAAATCTAAACAAAAAATAAAAACCAGTTTAGCAGACAAACCCATAAGGTTAACTAAATTATTGATAGCTGAAGTTGTGGCGTGCATCACTACATTGTAGTAATTTTGGTTGCAGTGATACCAGTTCACTTTAAAAAAAATACATACTTATGCTTCGTGGTGGCAAGTGTCGATTCGACTAATTTGGCCTTTATTTTGTATAATATTTTGATAAAAGCGATTATATTTAATTAAAATATATTTAGATTCGTGTTCAGATTAAGCTGAATATTTAAATCATTTGGCAAAATCCTCTACGCATCTTAATGCGATTACTATTCATCATAAACTGACTTTTTTTAATAGGAAAGAAGTTTTCATTAACTCTTCAAGCGCCATAAAAATCCCGTGCAGTCGCATGTGCCCGGAAAATCCCGAACGCTCGCAAGTGACCGCACCCACCTACGGCACTTAAATACATTAAAACTTATACTTGACGACTTTTCTATGAAGAAGTTTAGCATTATAAAATTTTTACAAAATTCTCTATTTTGTGGTCTAAACAAAAGTCAGGTTTTATTTCATTACAAAAAGATTTTATTGTATTTTGATAACAAAAAAAATATATACCAAGCGAATGTCAGCAGCGTGAAAATCACAATTATTTAAATATATATTACTCGAAATTATTTACGTAAAAAGATAAACTATATTCACACAAAAACTTTCATTACAATTTTATAGTAAAACACTATACTGAAACACACTAGAAACATCCAAAAATACTAATAAGAATAAAAGAAAGATACTAATAAGACACTAGAGAAATCCAAAAATCAACACAATAACACTCACGCGAAAATGGCGTACGAAATAAACGTGGATTATAAATAAATATTAAAAGGAAAACATTTTTTATTGCACCATAGGATAGAGTATTTCTCGTATATTAATTATATAATGCCAAACTTCTTCATAGAAAAGTAGTCTCTATATATAAGTATTTATGGGTTAAAGTGCTGTGGATGGGTGCGACCTAATGAGACCGCTAGGGATTTGACGGAATATGGCCGCGGTCTCATGAGACCGCTTGAGGGTTGAGAGGTTAATGTATTTTAATGGTGTAGTAAATTATATTTATTTAAAAATAGATTTATATTTATTTAAAAATAGATTTATATTTATTTAAAATTAACTTCATGAACTATGATGCCAACACTAGGTATTTTACGAAAATATTCAGAAAATACGAGTTTTAAGGATAATGTTATGTTAAAAATATTCACAGATGAAAAATCACGTTGTCGTTTTGTAGATTTGATGTAATTGAGTGTTTTTGCATAAAAATACACCGTTATTGGGCATTTTTGTCGGACTTCGATTGACAGGCACGATCACTTGTGAAATAGTGCACGACACGGAGCAATTAGATTTATACAACGGCTATGAGTCCTACTCTCGTACCTTTGACAGAGGGGTATGCCCTGCGATGCCGCCTCCTTTGGTTTAATACTCAAAGCTTGATACCGAGATAAAAGAAAAGATGGGTTAAAGGACAAGCATCTAAGCCAACAATCTTTATAAAGAAATAAAAAATTCGACCAAAATTAGTAAAATATTTCGTGGAATTAAAAACAGCGCGAGCGAAAATTTTAAACATTGAAAAGTATTAAATAATTGGAAGATTGAAATAATTTTAGTTTTATGAGGAAACAATTAATAAATACAATTATAAATGACTGTATAAATTGTTGATGTTTCGATAATAATTAAAAATATGAAGTTAAAATTTGCTTAGGTTACGTGTACATCTAATTAATATATACACTGTTGTCTCACGTCTATACGTTTACACACATATACGTAGGCGGTCCCATAATGAATTGGCCTAACTATGAACCAATGAAGGAAATGAAACGAAACCATTTTTATTTTTCAATATAATCACCATGAATACTAACACACTTCTGATATCTGTGAATCAACATCTCTAAATCTTAATAAAAATAATAACATTTTTTATCCTCAAAATGACTGAAGACGGCCGCCTGCAACTCTTCATCGCTTGAAAATTTTCTTCCTCTTAAGTCCCGCTTTAAATAAGGAAATAAATAATAGTCGGATGGGGCCATGTCTGGACTGTAAGGTGGATGTTGAACTTTTGTGAACCCGCATTGACGAACTGCATCCTTCGAAACACCAGCGGTATGAACAGGGGCGTTGTCACGGAGCAACAGGACACCTTTAGACAGCTTGCCTCTTCGTTTTTCCTTCTCTTCTTTATCTTGTCTCATAATTTATATATTAAAGAAGCTTAATTTTTGCCGTTCACGACTGTATTACGTTCTTTAAAATCCACCATCACAATGCCTTGAAAATCCCAAAATATTGTGCACATCAGTTTTTTAGTCGATTATTGCACCTTTGCCTTTCTAGGGGGATTTTCACCCTTATAACGTCATTCCATTGACTCGCACCTGCTTTGTGGATCATAATACAAGATCATAGTTTCATCACCAGTCACTAGCCGCTCGATCACAGTCTTTGGATTTTCGCCACAAAGATCCAAAAACTTCGAAGCGCAGCGCACTCTTTCCTGTCTCTGTACCGCTGAAAGAAGTTTCGGTACCCATCTTGCACTCACTTTTTTCATGTGAAGATGTTCATGAATCGCGCGATGAACGGTACTCTTAGAGAGTCCAAGCCTTGCTGCAATTTCTCTAATCTTAAAACGGCGGCCACTCAGAACCTCCTCTTCGATAAGAGCAATCGTTTCGGGAGTGAGCACTTCCATAGGTCGACCGTCGTGGCCAAAGTCTTCGACGGTTTCTCTCCCGAGGCGAAAATCTTTCACCCAATTTTTCACTGTACTATAGGAGAGGGTAGAGAGGGCATACACGCCATCCAATCGTTCTTTTATTTGGGCAGGGGATAAACCTTCTTTAAACAGAAAGAAACTTTATGAAACTTCGATACTCAGTTTTCGACATTTTGAAAAAATACGTGACTCTCATTATTCAAATGCCTGTTAAACTAAGACTAAGCATTTCATGTCAATGCATGTTTCTTATATTAAGTGCACGATAAACGTACTATTTAATGCAACACAACATGTAGCGACATGTCGCGTTGAACTATATCAGGCCAGTTCATTATGGGACCGCCTGGTACATACACTAAACATGTACTTGGTGCGATGCACTCGGCGTCTCCGGATGAAGAGCTCTGTACACAGTGGTGAGGCGTATGGAAACTGTTATTTTACTTTTAATACAACCTATAAAACAGTTTGTCGTTTATAAAGAGAATTTTCATTATTTCAGTCAGTCAGACAGTCCTAATTTCATAGCTCGCATGTAGATGTGTAAGTCAACAAGCTCTTGCAAAAAGTATTATTAATATAACAGAAAGCAAATTACACTTCAAACAGGTCTATTTTAATTTAACTGAAGAACTGCATTGATAGAATTTTGAAAGTCACTTGTCGCAGCTGATAATCGGACCGATCCCAACATAAATTTCATATCACGTAAGCAACTTAAATTCAAAATACGCTAACACCACTCATTTTCAATTGTAATTTAAATTATCGATTTACCACGTTCATATATATATATATATATATATATATATATATATATATATATATATATATATATATATATATATATATATATATATATATATATATATATATATATCATAATACAGTGATTTGCAGACATTCATGTTCTTCTTTAGGTACTGTTATGTTTTCATATTTTACTGCGAATATAATTGTTGACTTTTCTTTTATCTTTGGAAACCCCACAAAAAGAGAGTTTAGCTCTAAAATCACTATTTACTTAAAAAAAGTTAACAATAATAAAGTGTATTTATGTGTGTGTAATTATGTTATCAACAGCTTGAAAAAATCATCAATCAGAATGCTTGTGTAAATACGCCTACGATATATTTGCACTTGCAATACTATGTTTTAATTTAAAATAAGCCCAACAGCCCGTAAGACGGTCCGCATCAAAAACATTTTCATACTAAGTGTCGGCACTGCGGCATTGTCATAAACTGTCATAACGAAACTTCGCTTATTTTTGACAGCAGATGTTCCGATATTACAGGAACGATATTTCTTTACGGCGTCATTTAAATAAAGAGGCACTCTAAGCACACAATTGTTATGATAGCCGTTAGAAAACTTATCAATTTTTTATTGTATACAGATGACATAATACGAAGTTATTTATCAACATTTTCGATTGTTATCTAAAATTTTGTTACCATTATTTCTGGTTTATGAATATACCGTTTATACGTATGCAATTTACAGACTTAGGATTTTAATAATATGTACAAACAAATTTTAGTCTAATTGTATTATAATATTATTTGTATATATTAATTTTTATATTGATTGTAAGTTTATTAAGTAATTTTTTATATTAATTGTAAGTTCAATTCTATCCTAAAAAGAAAGCTGAATATTTGTGTTATTAATAAACGACGGTAAGCCTGACATGTAATTATGCTAGCTTAGCTACACACTGTAAATGTTTGAAATAATATTATTCATAACAAGCGACCTGCCTCAACTTCACCATTACACATATTTACATTATTATAATTTATCATAGAATACCACAATACAAAAAAGAATGGCTGTGAAGCTCATTTTGTACGAGGATAGGCGTCGCCAAGAGCACACACACAAGCAATTACATCGTATTATGACTACGACAAACCCGATTCGCTGTGTTGATAGACTGAGCGAATTTACACATTTTAGACTTTTGATTAATGGTCGAGGTCATCGTTTCAAAAATATACCGTTTAAATTTTTATACATATTTATTTATAAAAAGTGTGCAAACTAATCCTAAATACAATCGCAGTAAGTATCAATTTTTTCTTATTGTGAATAAAAAGTTGTTGAACACGTTTAAGATGCGTAGCATAATATTAGTCTGTGTATTTAAGCACACTGTAATATATAATGGTACCACCGCTAGGGATGCAGTCTTGTTTAGTGACTTACCGGTAACCGGTAAAACTTGAGTGTATTTATTTTTAAATATTTCATTAAGGCAAGCGCGAAATTGGATGAAAAAGTGTGAACAGATATATATTTTTACTTTTAACACAAAATGGGTCTACCCTACCCTTAGTGGGTAATGAGACGTGAGGTCAATATGTAGTATAAAGTAATGATACGTAACCGGAAGATCTAAAAACTGTATTGCAAATTTTTAATGTATAGAGGGAACACATTTACAATTAGATAAAATTAATATTTTTCATAGTTTTTAATATATATATTTAGCATTTCATTAAGCTAAGTACAAATTTATATAGCGACAATATTTTTCAGCACGGCATCGTTAAAAAGTTGGTACATCTTATTTTATCTAGTACTTGCAATATCGGTTGTTTTTGACACATCAATATTTCTTTATTTTTGTTTCTAATATTCACAAAATATAAACAGTTTCGACTTACTAGTTGTAGGATTTGTCTTCTTTATTTAAATTCCATTTCCCGATGTTCTTTCGACACGTAATTATTGCAAAATTTACCATTTTTAAAATAATTTTCATGCAGCGACGCTTGCCACGAAACGATTGTAACATCGAAGGAGATAGATGTGTGGACACTTATAGGTGTGAATTGACACGTTAGTGACAAATTAGTACATAATTAGCTACACGGGCTCTGTCCACTCCCCCGTTCTATTTTGTATGTAATATAATATTCTATGTACCTAATATATAATTATTTTCGTGTAACATTACTGTTAACTTGTTTTTTTTTCATAGGAATTTTTTGAAGAGTATTATGATCAACTAATTACAGATATTACGAAAAGGAAGTTAAAATTTTGTTAGAGTGGGGTGCTTAAATTTTGGTCAAAATTAATGATATCTTAAATTTGCGAGAACACTACACATTGAATAAAACCATTTATGGCTGTTTTTCAAAAAGTTTGTTTGTTTCGTAACGGAATTCCACCAAGATGAAAACTGTATTTAGTAAGAAATATGTTATTTATCAGTCGTTATAATTAAGTAATTAATAGAATATATTAATTAACGTGTAAAAAACCTTAAATTAACGAGAAATTTATGTTTTAGCAAGGTAAATCGTCTGAAAGTTCCATTACATCACAAAGCTTGGATAATTATTAAAACTCAACTGACTTTTAGAAATATATAATTTTTATCAAAATGTTTTTAAACATAAACAGTCTCAAAAATCACAAATTTATATTTAATAATTTTAAATGAAAACATATTTTTTCTATGAAATCTATTCCTCTACGCTACTTATGGTACGTTTTATTGCACAGTCTTGTCTTACCTTTGCCATTCTTCTTTATAAATAATATATATATATATATATATATATATATATATATATATATATATATATATATATATATATATATATATATATATATATATATATATATATATATATATATATATATATATATATATAAATAAATAAATTTTATACCAAGCAAATATTAAATTAAATATCACAAAAATAATAGTACAAGTGATGTTAATGGAAAAAGGCTTAAAGGAACTATAAGGCATAGTTTACATTGATTATAATTTATCAAATTTAAAGCTTATTCCAGTAATCATTTAAAATACTTATGAATCGAGCTAAAAGAGTCACTTAACCCTGTTTATTTTTCATAAAAGTAAAAAAAACTTCTTAATATTAAAAAAGATAAAACACTAATTATAATTGGAAATTTATCACAACAAATCTTCACTTTAAGCATCTTAAATCTATATATTTTTATAAACATATATTTTAGTGAGAATTCGTAAATGACACAAATATTTTATAAGAAATATTATGTATGTTGAAGTTCGTGTTTTTCTGGGTTTAGTTTTATTTTTTCTCTATACATTTTAGACCGTTCCACAGCCGTCAATGACATGGTCAGTTCTAAAAAAGAGAAGCAAAATTTAATCTTGACCTGTATGATCAAGTTACTACTATACTGTTTCTGTTATAAGTTGAGTATGAATCCTCGTCCTACCTACTGTAATCGAA
Source organism: Parnassius smintheus behrii (assembly GCA_036936625.1). Lineage (NCBI taxonomy): Eukaryota > Metazoa > Arthropoda > Insecta > Lepidoptera > Papilionidae > Parnassius > Parnassius smintheus. Next base: position 48,025,848 of record JAUPFT010000003.1, read on the forward strand.
AAAAAGAAACGCATTACAAAAGTATATACAACGCAATATTCAATTAAATTTATTTTTTTTAATAAACGTAATTGATATTAATTTTGACCTGTAAGGTCTAATTATATATAGATAGAATTAAAGGTTAAGCAGCTCAATAAAAAGTTCAAAATAAACCAAGCACAATTATAACCATGCCTAAGAATTCCATTACGTTACATTTGCTATTTAGCTAATACAATACATTGCGTAGGGAACGTGGCGTATGACGTCAGCACAGGAATAAATTTCAAAATTCAATAGATCGATATAATTTTAATAAATATTACTTTCAATTCAGATTCTTTAGACTTCTTTTAATTAACTATAAAAATTTCTTATACAAAAAATCATTACTTACCTCAAATAGTAAAGTTCATGATGGAAAATAAAAACAAGACAACGTGACGCTCAACCACTCACTTGCATTTTACAAACGCGACTGCTCTCAAAAAACTAATGGGGCGACGGTTTTCTAGCTAAAATGCAGCCAGTAGTAAAAACCAACACTTAATTTATAATTTCTTTCGTGCAAAGTCCAGAAATCGACGTAGCGTATATGGAATTAGCCACCAAAGGCATATTTAGGGACAAGTTAAAATGAGTATCTTATATTATTTTTTGCTCTAAAACACTATAAATAAAGAATATCATCGAATTCGGATCATATAACACTACCAAATTATATACAATTATTAAAGAAAATGTAAAATAATACGGATATTTTTTGTGTGGAACCTTGCGAAACGAGGGTGGGACAAAAAAAATCACCTTTCGTCTTTCTCATAATGCTCATATTTATGTGAGATATACAGATATATTTTGTAGTTTTGAATATATTAATAATTAATTTTGAAGTTACTTAGTAATATTTATGTAAAAAACGAAAGTTCTAAAACCCTTAGTTTGCAGAATATATGTCTAAAATCATAGGACACGTAATTTTCTAGTGAACAAAGTTTTTGAAAAACACCCATATATTTATCGCGTTTAGTCTTATTTTCAATTAATTTTTAATTCTTGACGTTTCAATTGCTTTACAGCACCTTTTTCAACGCTAAGAGGACATAACAGAGCACACACAAATGATTCATACCATTTTGTTAGTGACGTAAAAGACCTATATCTCACTGCCAACAAAACTTTTGATATTCAGTCACTATTTACATGCCTACCTGTTGATGACTGCATCTCAATTGTAACCAGAAAGTTAGAAGAAAACAACATGTCTAAAGAATATACAATATAATCTGAACACTGACTCACATCTAGATATCTATTGTGGAAGAAGGAGTTCTACAAGCAAGTAGAAGGTGGGTCGATGCGCTCACCTGTATCTCCCATAGTCACCGACATATTCATGGAGGAATTTTCGGAAAAAGCCCTTCTTACTGCTTCTGTAAATCCAAGACTCTACAAGTGTTTCGTAGACAACACTTTCACAATTTTACAATCCGACAAAGTAACTGCATTTATAGACTACCTTAACTCCATAAATTCTAAAATACAATTCACAATGGAGTTAGAGGCAAATAATTCTTAAGCTTTCCTAGATGATTGCGTATAAAAAAAAAACGCATACCAAAAATATATAAATGACGAAAATCACCATCGTCCTTCACAGTTAGCTACCGTGGGTAAATCTTTGTTTCAAAGAGCACAAGGGATCTGTGACAGAAAGCACCTGGCCACCAAAATTCAGCACGTCAAGCAAGTATTGCAAGACAACAAGCTTCGGGTCCTACACCTATATCACAGTGACGGAGTGAAGCCAGTCACAGTCGTACCTGTGCTTGTTATACTACCGTATGTCAGAGGAGTAACGGACAAGGTTGGCTACATATTGAATCGAGTTTTCTTTAAAACATACTACAAGCCGCCGCAGAAGATTAGTCATTTTTTTATCATCCATCAAGTGTAATATTTCTCTACAAGATGCGGGACAATACAAGTTAGATCGTGATTGTGGATTCTCTTACATAGGGCAAACAAAAAGATCTATAAAAACCTTCGTGAAAGAACATAGAGCTGACGTGAAGCACCGACGCTCCGGGAAGTCTAAAGTCTGTGAACATGTTCAAGATCGTCCCCACCATTATTATATTATATCAGATTTGATAAACCAAAAATAATCGACAAAAATAATCTCAGTCCCCGCCGTGACCATGGATGCTGTAAAGTACCCCAAATGTCGGGAATAAAAAAATAAGTTATTTAAACGTGATAAAATCCGTGTAAATAGTTTAATTCAATTAGTACAAAATTGTTAACGGTTTAGTTTGCTAAAGTCGTAATTAGTCGGCCATATAGCTCGAAGAACCGACAACCGATGGGGAAGAAAGGTTCTCGAGGCATCTTCGTACTGGCAAGCGAAATGATGGATGCCCATTCGATACCGGTGGCTCGAGCTCCTGCTTTGTGGCATGTTTTGGGGTAGGCCTATGTTCAGAATTAGAATTGTCATATGCTATGATAATGATAATGACCATGGTGATAATGAATTTTAATTTTTTTTAATAAATCATGTGAACTGAATTTTATTGAGTAAAAGAAGAGGTAATGAAGGAAAAATAAACTATTATTTTGTTACTAAAAAAGATAAGATGAATAGACTCTAATACACAAGTCATGTATGATATATTTCATTTATTCCATTTTACGTTTGCTACTATGAAATGATTGCCATATTTCAGAGACGCATCCGGTTTTAATTCAGAAACGAGCTACGTTTCGCGTTTCAATGATACACAATTTACCCGAATATTTTTCAAAAGCTTTAAATATCTATCTATAATATTATATATACTATAATATTCACTTTTAAATTTATGTGTTTTCTTAATACACTTACATAATTTATACGTGGTAGAGCCATGCTGCAGTTATATTAGAAGTATAGTTGTGGCACGGATGGGTCGGCTCGGCCGGGGAAGGACTACGCTCTCACAGAATACCAGCGTGAAATAGTAGCTTAATGCTGCTGTATTTCGTATGGTGAGTGTAGAGAACCGGAGACCCTTTTTACTGGAAACGAGGCATTCCATCTTAGTCCTCACGGGTGACAACGCATCTGCATTTTGATTCGTAATCGAGGATAGATGTGGATGTCTATGGGCCACAGCAACCACTTACCATCAGGTGAACTGTGTGCTCGTTTGTCACCCTATCCTATAAAAAAAAAATAATATGCCCCACTATTACACAGTGTAGCTGCGGTGTAAACCGTGCAGTGATGGTGTAGGAATACCCACTACCCTATATCGTCCCACTAGTGTCGTAAGATGCGACAGAGAGAAAAAAACTAGGGGATGGGCAGTAGCGTCTTTCTAATAAACAACTGAATAAAAATTCAAAAAAAGGTTGCCATTCCGCCTGTCAAGCGTAGTTATTTTGCCTAATATGTTCACCGCTGAAGTGAAAATTCGATAGGCTGTAATGATATAATGAATATGCTACTCTTGTGTAGTCTATTAGGTTAGGGTGGCTGTGTGTTCGACTCAACGCTGACGCAGATGTGAAAGTTTTTAGGATAAGGGTAACAAACGAGCACACAGTCCACCTGATGGTAAGTGGATGCTGTGGTCCATACATATCTACATCTATCCTCGATTACAAATCAAAATTCAGATGCGTTGTCACACGTGAGAACTATGATGGAATGCTTCGTTTTCAGTTAAAAGGAAATCCAGTTCTCTACACTTACAGTACGAAGCCTTGTGCCGCTATTTTACGCTGGTATTCTATGAGAGTGTGGTCCTTTCCCAGTCAAGTCTACCCATTTGTGCTTTAACTATACTAATAATGTAGTTTATTAAACGAAATACAAAACTGTGTAAAACATTTTATTACGACTCTTGGTAAAGACTCAATTAATTAATTGCAACAAAAAAGTTTTAAATCAAGTTAAAAATTGAAAATGTCTTGAATAAAAAATGAGCAACATTTCAATGTTTTGTGTTTTTTCCACTCTACTCTATATTCAATTATCTTTTATCTGTATTTATTGCCTAAGAAAGGTCAATTTAAGAAGTCAAGTTGTGAGTTATGAATTTTTAACAATTTTCAGATAAAAATACTTTGACAAAGATACGTTTTTATAAAATATATACTACAGGATGGCCCATAAGTCCCTTGAAATGTAAAAAAATAATTTAAAAAAAACTTATGACATTATGAAAAAGGTTTTTATTTTGTCATAATCCTTATAAAATGGGAATTATTTTTGAAAATTACATCATCTAAATGTAATCCGTTACGATCGCGGCACTCCTGTAAACGACGTTTAAAATTATCCATCACTGCGCGGCAATTAAGCTCTGTAATGTTTGCCATTTCTCTTTGGATATTTTCTTTCAGGACGTCAATTGTCCGCGGGCTGGTTTCGTACACTTTAGTATTAAGATAACCCCATAAGAAAAAGTCCATTGGGGTCAGATCTGGACTACGTGGTGGCCACGGAATATCTCCTCTTCGGGAGATCACTTTATTAGGGAAAAGTTGACGGACGACCGGCATAGCGACGTTAGGGGTATGGGAAGTTGCTCCATCTTATTGTAACCAGGTCCGCGTATTGAAGCCTGGAAAATTCTGCAACTCTGGTGTAAAAAAGTCCTGGATCATAGCTACATACCGTTGTGAAGTAACAGTAAGCGCGCGGCCTCTGCCGTCCTCAAAAAAGTAAGGGCCTATAATGCCATGCGCTGACATAGCCGCCCAAACTGTCACTTTAGGGCTATGTAAGGGCTTTTGTTGTTTGCGATTTGGATTTTCACAACTCCAGTAGCGACAATTTTGCTGATTGACATGGCCGTTGATGTGAAAGTGAGCCTCATCAGAGAATAACACGTTATTAAACGAAGTAAAGCGGTTCAACATTTCATTTGCGAAATTTAGTCTGTGGATAGTGTCAGTATCTTTTAATTCCTGTACTATCTGAATCTTGTACGGGTGAAGATGTAAATTTTTCTTTAAAATTCGCTGTAACGGTGTTCTGGGTAAGTTTAATGCACTGGAACGCTTACGAGGAGACTGGGTAGGATTTTCACGAATTGAGTGTTTCACTACATCGATGTTTTCTTCCGTCCGTGATGTCCTTGGTCGACCTGACCCTTGTTTATCCAACGTCAAACTACTCTCTTTGAACTTAATAACCCAGTTCCTAATCGTTTGAACACTTGGAATGTCTTTAAAGTTGCGTAAATTCTGATATTCTCGAGATTTACGCCGCGCAATGGTAGCCGAATAATTGTTTCGATAAAACTCGCGCACACAAAATGCACGGTCCGCACCGGTGAAACGCTCCATGGCGACTGAATTCCCAGAAACCGTCGGTACTCCCCCCGCACCGCGCGCGCCACTCATGCGCGCCTTTTGTATTTTATTCGAAATTTACATTTCTAACGACTTATGGGCCACCTGTTATAATATACAATATAAAATATACCACGTATTTCGACACATGCAAGGAAAAAGATCGTAACTGATTTTTATCAACTTTACAGGAGAGCGCGTCAAAGATTCAAAAAATTCTTATATAGTTCTGTTAAGTCCTAGCGCCATCTCACCGTGAAAATTTAACTTAGCAAATCAAAATCTGCACTTTCATATCATTAATATGTTATTAATATATGTATTCTATTATTTTTTATGAGTTACAATGACATTACACGACATAAACTTTATAAAATGACATTGTAACTGAGACATACAATTCAATTTTGCGTGTTAATATTTACTTCATTAAGTGAAAAACAATGTAAGTCTGAGATACAATGCCAAACATGTATTTTTATGTGTTTTTGAGTTAATGTAAGAATAAAACATTGTGAAATAATTAGGAAAATCTTTATTAATTTTAACTATAAAAATCTCAAAATGCAATGAATAAATCATGTTGACACACCAAAACAAAGAGTCTTTCATAGTTAAGAAAATATAATAATAATAAATGTCGTTTTGCTAATTTTGGTTAGTTCTTGCTTATGTTTTAGTATAAGCTTTATTTAATTTTCTTTTGAAATCTGTTTAAGGTACCTATCCAATCAACTTTAAGATAAGCATTACAGTGAGGTCCATGAAATTCTGAATATCACAATTAATAATAAACTTTAAAATATTTAAAGAAACAAAAATTACAAAATTAAGCAACAGAAAGTATTACAATTATTACTCTATAAACAATCACAAGTCTTTGCAATCTCTAACCAACTATCTAAAATCAGTTTATCAATAAATAAAATAAATTCAAAAATATCTAGAAAGAAACATTTGAAATTTAAGGAAAAATAATTATTACAAAAGAAATGTCATTGATTATGTACATCAAAGACTTTTCTTTTTTAAATTTTAAATGTTTGTTTCTGTAAGATACTTTAAAATGTTTAGTATGCATACAATATAATTACTATATTGTATGCATACTAAACATTCGATTATATATTACTTACTAAAATATACATAATAGTTTTAAAACACAATACTTCTTAATCAGAATCAGTCATATTATTTGGTAGAATCGTTTTCACATGAGGTAAATTTATAAAATAATCATGATATATTGTTGGAATGGCATTGCTATTACATAAGCTTATTAAATCTTTGTACTTTGCTGTAGATAAAGGCAAAGGTGCATTATAAGCCTTAGAAATCGGTAGCTCTTGTTCACTGTTTTGAGGTTCCTTGGTAGCGCGACGAGTAACTGCCCGAAGAGAAACTGTCTTAATATCCTGAGCTAGATTTATAGCCATCTCATTGTCGCTCAGATAATCATATTGAAATTTAATTATATTAGGTAAGCTACTGATAAAATGAATATGCATAATTTTACTCCAGGAGACTTTCACATGGTTAACGTCGTGTTCCCAATTTTTGTAACATGGCAAAAGTTGTTTAAAATCCAATATATTGTCTTGGTTCACTTCCTTGACTTCATACGGCTCACCACTAGATTTAGCGCATCTTATCAAAGTCACCCATTGCTGAGGTACGTAGATAATTTTATGTTTTTTCCTTCGCTCAATAAGTGCATGCATCGCATCACCCTCTGATTGCGAATGTCCAACTTCAAAGAAGTGATGATTTATATTTATATTAAATATTCTGCTAGCATATGCATACATTGCGAATACTGTCCTGTTTTTATTCTGACCGCCACAGCTATCAGAATAAAAATTAAACTCCTTGTATCCTTCCTGAACCCTAGTTTTTATGAAGTCGAATACAAAACTACTTATTTCGTTAGATCCTTTGCGTCCGATCGTCTCGTCCCACAAGTAGCAATACCCTTTATGTTTACCCATATCATAGATCGTGAAGTTATATGTAGCAAGTTTTCTTTTGTAGTAAAATACGGACACTTCTGAATGAGGAGTATTCAAAATTTTTTGTAAATCATAACAAGCTGTTACGACAGAATCAGAGTGTTTAGCTCGGTGTTTGTCAGTATCTTTTAAAGACCTGACCACATTTTTGTTTGCAATATGTAAAGCGTACTCATACTCTAGCTTAGTTTTGTCAGTCTCAGTTGAATTTTTAAATAAATCACACCTTGGACATTGGTCTTTTTTCGGTTTGTTAAAGTCAATATTAAAATCTGTCTTAAATATCTCCCTATACTGTCTTGAAGTCGCAACGACCTGATCGGAATGTTTTTCATTCATCCATTCCAAATAAAGTTTGTAGAGTATTGGAAAGTTTAGTTGTTCATCCAGATACTGTTTACATGTCCTGTTTCTCACATAGTGTGAGTCTACTAATGGCATTTGTGAAATATGGTCTCTAACAGATTGTTTGACTTGATCTGGAACGGCATTTTTGCGCGTGCCGTGTCTACCTCTTTTATCGTTTATTATAGTACCTGTAGCAGACTTATCAATTTTTTTAAATAAAGTCTGCAACCACATGTCGCTTATAGAGAGGGTGTTTAAAAACATCGTCTTACAGGTTCGTATTTCTTGACCTTCTATAAACAAATTGTATTCAAAAGACCACTTGCGCCTACTGGATGAGGCTGAGGCGGCAATAACTTGCTTTTTTGGGACTCTTCTAACAAATCGGCTAATATAATCCATTTGTTTATTATGATCCCCCAGTTCCCAGAAGTTTTTAAATATTAAACTTCTCTGGTTTTCTGTGATTGCTTCTCGACATTTACGTGAACAATTAGCACCACAGTCTGGTTTCATAATTTTTTTCGCTATTAACTGCCCTTTTCTATTTATAAATTCCTCGCCCAAATTTTTCTTTCGTTTACATATTTCAGCCTTCCAATTTTCTTTATTCAAAAATCTCTTCCTTCCTGGGTTAACTTTCTTCGGATATTTCTTTTTTTCTTTAACATTAATGTGTGATGAAATGCTAGGCTCTTCTGCGTTAGTTTGACTTCCATTCCCTATTACATTACTTTGTTCTTTAGAGGTTCGTATTCCAGGTTCTATTGCATCACTAAGTTCTTGGTTTTGCGCTAAAAATACAACAGGACATTATTAAAGCGCTTTTAAAAATAAATATCTTTATTTCATCGTTTTACTGCTGTTATACTCGTAGTATTCAAGTAGGTAAACTTACCAATTTCACGTAAAATATCCTCTATTTGTTCATTATTGTAATTTTCTATGAATTCATCATTTATTGATTCTGTATCGGCATCAGGTGTTAAAACAGATGGAGCTGAAAACATATGACATTAAATTCCAATAACTTGTTTTTTTTGTGACCGAAAAATCAATTTTAAATTTTAAGCTGCCAGTACAACGAATACTGATACCTACACAATATGTCAATATTTAACCTAGATCAGGCTTAATTTGGTTGTACCATACACATGAACTTTGGTAATTTTTACGATACTTAATGTAATAAAATATACCTACTGTTTTCTTGAGGTGGTAAATATTCTGAAACTACTGGTGAGTAAATCTCTTCGGATTCATTGGAGACTGTTTGATCATTCTGTATTTTTACCGGAGTGCGTTGTCTCAGGTTATATTTAAAACTTAGTAAATCATTTCCTATAAATAAAACCATAATATTAATCCACATTAACTGTGTAGAACGTAATTAACACAAATCTAACATACTTCCAGTCCAGGTTCATACGTAATTTTAATGGACTTCATTATATACGTACCTGTCTCGATAAAATTTGGTGACATCCTCCTTTCCAGTGGTACATTATTCTCAACGTCATTATTTCGATTGTTCACATGTTCGTCTTCTAAAAGAATCGTCTATTGCAGTTTGTACATAAACTAATAATATACCTCAAAATTACTGCATGTAGATATTTATGAGGTCAATCATAATATTCATGTGAATACTATAGTACTTATTCTAAATTGCAAATAAGATGTTATAACAATAAGTGGATGATATGTAAATATTTAAAAATAATGATCATTTACTAACCTGCGTTACTGTCCGTAATTTCACTTTTAGCTAAAGCTAACGCAATTATCTTACTACGGCGACTCATTTTTTTAACTGTTTTCGTATTAAAACAATCCAATATTGTATGCAAGTTCCGGCAAAAAACACGTCGTTACTTGTACACAACATCAATAACACGTGCGAGGGGCGCCTGAGGAAGCGATCAAGAATCTATGCATCGTAAGTTTAATAATCTATCGTTAAACAAACACAACCCGAAAATTATTGCAGAGAAAATAATTGTAACTTATGTTACAGTCTTTGGACTGATATTTTTATTTTCTGTTTAAAGATTAAAACATCGTAAGCAATTTTACGATGAAAGCTTTTTTATTACGAAAATATAATTGCCAAGAACAAGAGAGTATCTTGTATTACAATTATTGTTATGTAATAAATTAATGTCAGGCATAAGTAAGTATGCGTAACTAAATTTACCTTTTTATTACCTTCAGTGGACACTGACTTACAACATTTTTCTACTAGCCAAAATCGTAACGCGAATGAATTTAGATACAGGGGTGAGCGCAAATGAAAGAGAATTTTTTATTTACTGAGAATATGATCGTAACTCAAAATCGCTAAAAAGTGACTTACGATGTTTTTCCTTGCAGGTGTCGATTTATTAACTCGCTTTCGTGAATGTTTGTTTGGGTCGAATGTAGTAATCGATTTTTGAACTAATTTTCCAAAGAGCTAGAGACTTGAATTTTTAAATATTGGTCAGAATCAGTTGCCAATGTAAGAATGTGAAAGAAGAACCTGGTATATTTTTTATCTCCATAATTATTTTTTATTTTATTTCAGCATTTAATATTTCAAAGCTTTAGTTATGCTTTGTGATATTAATTAAATCTGTATTTCATTTAAACTCTTCACGATTTACTTAACGCAGATTTTTTTTATTAACGCACGCCTGTATCAAATATACCAGCTAAATATTTTTATATCGAAATATATATTTTCATTTCACAAGCGGAAACGATAATTTGCAGATAAATTTCCTGTTGGAAGTTCACCACGCATGGACACTACGGATCGACAGTCACCACAGCAAATAATAGAATTATGTACTTAGTCATTTCTCGGAGACTCATATTTGCTTCATTTATTTAGTTCTACCGCTTTTGATGCCGTCCGACTTTAACCAAGGTACCCCTAATATATATAGTTGCTTCATTTATTTAGTTTGGCGCTTTTGATGCCATCCGACCCTATCCAAGGTATCCCTAAGATGAGAAGTCACCAAAGTATATCAACATACGTAGCATCCCACCTCACAGAGAGCAAAGCAATGCCATGTACGCTATAAAATAAAATATTAATCTTGGGGTGACAAGTGATGAGATACAAACGGACGTCAAACTCCATAGCATTTTCAAGTACTTCATACATTCCTATAGATTACATTTACTTTACTTTACTTTACTTATCGTCACGCACAATCCCTAATGGGGTAGCCAGAGAGAACAGATCGCCAAGTGTCACGATCCTTACATACCTCTTCGCTTCTTTCAGGTTCATTAACTTCTTCATACATGCACGTCTAGGTATCCGAGTACTCTTGACCCTCCCCTCTTCGAGCAATTTGCTCACATGGTCTTCGAAAGTTAGTCTCGGTCTACCTCGACACCTTTTAGTATTTACTTTCGCTCTATATATTTTCTTCACCATTCGGTCTTCACTCATTCGTTCAACGTGCCCAAACCATTGGAGTACGCCCCTATCAATTTTTGTGATAAGGTCATCTTTCAATCCTGCCATATTGCGAATCTCTTCGTTTCGCTTTCGGTCGGCTATGGTAACGCCACACATTTTACGAAGAGATCGCATCTCCACTGCATTCAACTTGCTTTTATGCTTCTTCTGGCATACCCAGGTTTCGCTGCCATATAACAAAGTCGGTACCAACACTGCGTTATGTATTGCAAGGCGTGCACTCTTCACCACGCCTTGCCTTTTGACTAATGCATTCAGGGCACCATTGACTTTGTTTCCGGCAGCGACACGCCTATCCACATCTAAATCACATCACATATAGATTACATAATATAAGAAAGCACAACGTATTTTAAACTGCTATGGAACTTGGCACGTGGTTATCCAGAAATTAAATACATACATGCAGAGACTATGGATTTCAATTTGGCATGATCCTGACACACCTCTCTTACACCCTCCTTTACATCCATATATCTACGCATACACGCTTGTCGGTTAAGGGTACTTCCAATGTGGCCCATTTTCAAAATATCGCCAATTTGGCCAATAAACCTTCGTCTATGCCGTGCCATCCCAACTCTGCCGTTCACATCTGCAATATAAATTTGCTTAGTCAGTCTTTCCTTGTTCATTCTTCCTACATGACCAAACCACCGAATCATTTCTTCTTTAATCCTGATCATAACATCATCTTGCACACCAAATTATCTTGCAAATTTTTCTCTTATCACACAATTTCTCACCCTGTCATTCAGATTCAGCCTTAGTATACTCCTTAAAGTCCGCATTTCTACAGCATTTATTCTACTTTCGTGCTTCTTCTGCCACAGCCAATTTTCACTATCATACGTTAAAAAAGGTATTAACACAGCATTATGAATTATAGCACGTGACTTTTTCGACATATTCTGCCACTTCATAATAGAGTGCAGAGCCCCATTCACTCTATTTCCAAAAATTAAAGTTGCAATAAACAACTTTATTGGTGCTGGCAGGATTCGAACCCGAGCTACTTGCGCACTGTGCGACTAGTTATTAACTCCAGAGCTAGAAAGGCTACAGATTATAACTACCTACCCACCCAGCTTCGTACGAATGCAATTTACATATGGTATCTAATATATTGTTTAACGATACCGTTAGATTTTTTGTCGCTTGAATCTTGACTGTTCATAAATAAATAAATAAATAATCCTTTTGTTTCTTATTTTTCATGCTGTTTTACAATAGATATTATATGTTTACATGCAACAATAATAAACAAATGGTAACATATTAACAAATAATTTACATAATAATTCATATTTAGTTACATAATTAATTTGAATTTGTAATTTTTAATTTAAAAATGTATTTTTCATTATATAGTTTGATTATTTACACATTGTCACTATTAAATAAAAATAGAGAAAATATTAGTTTCAGTTAATTTAATGAGAACCCCTATCTCAGGGTAAAGGCCTCCTCCATTTTTGACCATTGTTTTTTATCTTTCGCCTTGGTTTGCCAATCATCTCCTGCTATGACTTTGATGTCGTCAATCCACCTTCTACGTGGCCTCCCTCGTTTTCTTATACTCTTGGTCCCTTTCAATACCACGACTCGACGCGTCCATCGAGCATCCTCTATTCTAGCTAGATGTCCTGCCCATTTCCACTTCAATTTCATCGAGTGGATTAAGAAATCAATTTGGTTTGTTTTTTCTCTTATCTTGGTATGACGTACTTTATCTCTCCTTCGGAGTCCTAGGATAGATCGTTCCGTAGCAGCTTGACATATTCTGATTTTTTTTCTTTTGCCTGTTTTGTATATATCCAAGTTTGCGAACCATACGTTAGACAGGGAAGTATGCAACTATCCATTATTTTCTTTTTCGTAGAAAGCGGGGTGTCTCCTTTCATTATTTCCTTGTGAGCCCAGTATTTTTCTGGAGTTATTATTTTGGTGGAATGATACTTGCTTTCCAAGGTACATATAGGTGTCTACATATTCAAACTTTTTGTTTCCTAACTTTATTAATGGTTTTGTAGGATTGGTCATAAGTTTAGTTTTCTGCAGGTTGATTTGTAGTCCTACGCGAGCGCTTTCTGCCTGTAGATTTTGTATCATTTGCTCTAATTGTGAACATGTGTCTGAGAATAATACTATGTCGTCAGCAAAACGCAAATGGCTGAGATAATTCTCATTTATTCTAATACCAACATTTTTCCAGTCAAGGTTTTGAATATAATCTCAAGTACGGCGATGAAGAGCTTAGGGGATAAAGGGTCGCCTTGTTTAACGCCTCTTTTTATTTTTATGTCTGGGCCATTGTTTCCAGGCTAATTCTACTTGTGCTTCTTTCGTAGTTGTCTTTAATTATATTACAATAGATGTATTCTATGTTGTTCGCCTTCAGCGCCTCCCAAATTGAAATGTGTGAGATCGAGTCGAATGCTTTTTGGTAATCTATAAATGCTAAATAGAGAGGCTTTTGAAATTCCTTATATTTCTCAACTATGTTCTCCAGAGTTTGAATATGATCTACGGTTGAATATCCTCTACGAAAACCAGCTTGCTCTACCGGTTGATTTCTATCAATTTTGGCAGATATTCGACTTAAAACACACTGTAAGAAAAGTTTGTAAAGGCTATGTAGTAAACTGATGTGTCGATTGTTTCCAATATCTCTTGGATCACCTTTCTTATAGAGTAATATAATACTTGATTTAGTCCATTGCTCGGGAACTCTCTGTTCTTTATTTATAATGTTGAATAAATAAGTTATCACCGGTGTTAGCAGTGTTCTTGCCAGCTTTAATGCCTCATTGGGAATACCGTCTGGTCCTGGGCTCTTGTCCGGTTTTAGTATTTTTATTTCTCTATCTATTTCAGTTTCGGTCCAATCGATAATCGTTTGATTTTGAGAGTAAAAATGTATGATTTCGAAATTCCCAACGTCTTTTTGGTCGTAGAGCTTTGCATAGAACTTTGTTGCTATTTTGAGGATGTTTTCTCTATTAGTTGATGGAATAGAGTTTTCTAATATGCTGGGTATCCAAGGTTTGTGTGAGCGAAGTTCTTTGTACGCGCGTTTGCAGCTGCCGCTAGTCATTATATACTTTTATATTGTTTTTAATCTGTGGAAATTGTAGCCTTTCCTGATATTTTTGTTTGTTATTTTGTATATAAAGCTGAGTTTTATTTTGTCTTCACGACTTTTAGGTTTGTGATTTTGTAGTTCGTGGCGTTGTTTAATTAGATTTAATGTTGCCTTGGTCAGAATGTTGTAAAGTTTGCGTTTCTCTACTTGTTTGTCTGTTTTATGGTGTCTAATAGACATTTTTCTAGATTATTGTATAAGGTTTGAACCGTGTGTGTTTCTTCCAATTTTATAGATTTTAAATTGTGCTCTAGTTTTTCTAGGTAATAATTTGTTTTACTTTGGTTTCACATTGTACACATACGAGTTTTGAATTTTTGACGACTATTTTTGTTCGATTTGAAGGATATTTTTGATGTTACTATTCTATGGTCTAATAGGAACATAATGTTATTTCAAACATGCACATCTTGGAATCGGTTTGGAAAGTTTGTGAGTATATAATCTATTTCATTTTTGATTGTTTGGTCAGGAGACTTCCACGTCCACTTAAGACTGCTCTTTTTCTTGAAAAAAGAGTTCATAATGGATAGGTTATATTCTTGCGCATGACTGTTCATAGTTACATGCAAAGCGCATCAAGAAAATATTATATTTATTTTATAACGTTTATTATTATATTTAAGCGTATGGCATAAATGAGACACATGCATGATATTAAAATTAAGTAACGTTCATGATCATCATCATTACAGCCCTTCACAGGTCCACTGCTAAACATAGGCCTCCCCCTAGTAATGCCACAAAGCACGGTCCAGAGCCATCTGCATCCATCGACTTCCTGCATGTCTTACCAGGTCGTCACTTCATCTAGTTGGAGGTCGCCCTACACCACGCATACCGGTACAAGGCTGCCACTCGAGAACCTTTCTTCCCCAACGGTTATTGGTTCTTCGAACTATATGGCCAGCCAATTGCCACTTCAGCTTACTAATCCGTTGTGTTATGTCGGTCACTCTGGTTCTACTGCAGATATGCTCATTTTTGAGTTTATCATGCAGAAGTGAATTAAGTAGTACACATTTTTGACATTTTAGATTTAAATATATTTTAAAAATAGTTACAGTTAGAATTTTTAGTTTATTATTTATATGTAATAAATTGCTACATACCAGCTCTTATTTTCAATTATTTTATTTAACATCACTGCACTTTACAACTACTTTTAACATGGAAGCACTGAAAAGTTCACTTATGGAGATGTCAAAGTCATTCCAATGTCAAATGGATAACTTTCAGCGGGAACTGTAACAATCTAGTTCTGCTGCCACAACTTCATCTTCCCTACCAGGTGACTTTAATGCTTTTAGAAAATTCATCTTGGCTGATTTAACATCTTTGCATAACCAAGTTGATCTTCTGGAAAGAGAACTGGATCGTAGTGAAATGCGACGCCGCAGAAAGATGATCCAACTCCATGGAGATCCTGAAGAAAATCTGAGGATACTGCCGCCGTCATAAGTACACTTATCGGCACGAAACTGCTAGTCTCAGGTTTCAGTAAAACATCCATAAGCCGTTGTCATCATCTGGGACTCGTGCATTGTCGCAGCGCACCGCCGCGGCCTGCATTTTTTTTTTAAATAAAATGGGAAAATAATTTAAAGAAATAATAAGGAAATAATATAAAGAAAAAAAATTCAATTATCGAATTGACATACTACCGGATGTGACAAGAAAACCAAAAACTGATACGAGAAGCGGCCACAATAATAATTTAAAGAAATTAACTCTGTTTTTGGCGTTTACTGAAAATCAGAAGTTGTAGTTACCACTATGCGGTTTCTATAAGATTTCTACTGAGTGTCCACTCAGTCAGCCTTTTTAGTTCATTCTATTAAATAATTATGTTATGTTAATTTGTGTATATGTTTAGAACTAAATAAATTATATTATTATTATTATTAACTCAAAATTAAAATTGAAATATATGTAGTACTATGAAGACAATCAAACTGTGAATATTTTTAATTTATTGGTTAGTAAACAGAGAATGAGAAAAATAAAATGTGGATTTCAAGATACGGCATATTAATTTAAAAAGGGAAAGAAGTAGTTGTATTCTAGCGGGTGGTGCAAAATTCAGGCATTCTATTTTCTAGAAAGCTCTCATCACTCTGTTCCTCGACACTAGATGGCGCTATGGGCATCAATTACGGCTTGCAACATTACTTAACAGCACCCATGGTCACGGGTGGACTGGGATGTTTGACGCCATTATGGTATTGCCTACGAGCACACTTAACCCTAGGGTTAAGTGCTTGTAGGGTATTGCTAACGAAGGCTTTAATTCTTACAAAAGTGTGTCTGGGCTTAAAATTAATTTTAATAATTATGGGACCACGAGCAGATGGTAGCACCCAGCCATGTTCTCTATTGAGATGTTTTATTTTTATTTTAATATCCTCAAAAATTATTCTCGGTAGGAATCGCGGTTGTTTTACAAGGATTTAGATTTACTTTAAGTTAAGGCTTAGAGTTAAGACTTGACAATATCACCTGAAGATGCCTCATGTAGAGGCAAAACACGTGTCATGTTATCGTCGATGGTATGTCTTTCCTAGTGGTGGTTAATAGTGGTGTTGGGAGTAGTGGCGTTTTTAGTAGTGTTGCTGGAATTGGTGGTGACGGGATAAGTGCACGCTATTAAGGGAGGGCGGGAGGTGCTCTTCAAACTAGGTAAGACACATCATTTTATTTTATTTCGCAGATGGTTGCAAAATAACTATTAATATCTTTATTAAAATGGACTTCCGCAAAGTATTGCCTGATTCTAACAATAAACAGTCAATTCAAAAAAAAATCTTCTAGACAGTGGATATGGCCATTGCCAGATGGACGCCACAGAAACGAAATAAACCACATTCGAACTAACAGGCCCAAATCATTTGACGACTGTGGCGCTATATCAAACCTCAATTTCAATAGTAACCATAGAATGCTTAGAGCATGTCTAAACACATCATCTACTCTAAAGTAAAGGAGGCCCTCCAAAGTAAAACAAAGAACATCGATCAACAAAGCAAGAACAGCCACCATCAAAGAAAATCTTAACTTTGTCACAGAATCATCTCTTCAGCACTTAAAAACTCAACAGAAATACAATATACTACACGAAATACTAACAGTAAGACCACAAACCAGCACTGAGAGCAAACCAAGGGATAAAAGACACTTATCAGAAAAAACAATTGAACTCCTAGAGGAAAAGTCTAAATTAATTAATACCTTAAGCAAAACGAAATTCATCAAGTAACAAATAGGCAAACTGAGCAAATAAATAAAAAAACCAAAAGAGTAAAGTTAGAGAACATTTTAGATTCTATTAATATAAAGTTCGATAAAACACGGTTTTTTTAATCCTTCATAACAACACATCTTAAAATAGGGGTATAAAGGGCAGATTTAGTGACCTATGGCATTTACCACCAGTAAAACCTAAAGATGTAATTAATAAGGATATTATTAGGTGCATATTAAGGACAGTAAAATTTAAACTGTGCTAATACTAAATACATTACACATAAAATACACACTCACACACACGCAAGCGTATATATATATATATATATATATATATATATATATATATATATATATATATATATAATGTGAAAGTAGATTTATTGTTGTCGCATCAATCTTAAGAACAAAACTTTATGCGTTTCTTACTGCGTTACTTTATGCGTTACATTATGCGTCCTTCTTTGACATCTGCGGATAAGGCGTTCGAGAGCAGAAGAGCCTCAACTGAGAAGGAAGAATAAAAAAATCTATGTTCTGCAATACTAACCGTAAGGGCGACGACGAATAAGAGGGAAGAGATTTTAGATGGAAAAAAGTGTTTTATGTGCGTATAATACTCGTATTATATTATATTTCAATGATCAATATTTTATAACTAAGGAAAAACTTTATAATGTCAACATATTGACAATAAAAATATATACATAGTAGAAAAGCGTATTATTGTTTATATAAATTAATAAGTTTTACGTTTACCACGCGTAAAGGATACACGCACTTAAATAACCCTTTTATGTAACTTATTAGGTGAAACGTATTTTTAAACATTAAAACTATTATGTTCTAATAAACTTAATAATTATCGCTCTTTTACTTGCAGTGTGTTGGCATCGATTGCTTGGGCTTAATTAAAATCTCTATATGTCGACATAATGAGACCGTTACAGTAATTAAGCTTTTCACTAAATAATTAAAATACGAATATGAGTTGGAAGGATTAATTTTCAGATGTATGTGATGTAGGTATCGTATATTGGAACATATTATTTCTAATTTCAAAAATATATTACAAAACTGTTTGTAAATTTTATACCATGACTGAAAACCCCATATAATGTTTTTGTTTTCAGCAGGCATACAATTTTGCATAAGTATTATATACTTTAGTGTTTATAATTTATACTTGGATAATACTTTTAATTATATAAGTGAAAGTTCTTATTCAACATACTGGAGAAATCTCGTATAGTTTAAAATAATATCACGTTATTTTGTAAAGTTTCATTGCGGGGCCTACATGGGTACACTATCATTTAACCTGTTTCTGTAAAATCCATCCATCCACATATATGTATAAATAAAATGTAACAGAAACAGTAAGAGAAACTTTTTTACTCAATATGGATTATTAATAATACTTATTCATTTAATTATTAAATGTTTTAAAAAAATATAAAGTCACTTTTTTTCGTCTACCACTGGTTTGCAAAAAAATCCTCTGTCTAAGAATGACCAGCAGGAAACCCTATTTAATATATTTTTTAAAAAGAGTTTACTATCATGAATGTTACAATTAACAGCACAAAACAAATTAGAAATTGATTAGTAGCGGTCACCCTTCCTAGGGTGTATTATCATCTATAAATTCCTAATATTATAATAACCCTTTTTTATACAAAGTCATTTTAATAAAGTTTTTGAACTTTTTGTACGTCAAATTTTATATATTTTCTATACATCGCCCCAAGAATAAATTACTGACTTGGAGGAGTCGAGTAACTGGTACTACGAGCTTCTGTCTATTCCTTGTATTTACATAATGAATATCATTTATTTTTGCAAAACTACTTTTATTTTTGTATGCGTCAGCCTCAGCCTCACTAAAAATTCTTGGAAACTCCGTATAATTATTTTTTTTCCATACCGGTTAATAGGCCTGAGTAATTATAATTTCATTCGTGTTCTTTAGCTGTAGTTTTTTTGTCTTATGCTAATGGCGAACAAAACAAAATTTTACCTCTTTTCATTCTAATGGTAGCTCCCTCAACTCACACCGTACAATCGGTTTTTCTATATGACCGTTTAGAGAAACATTTTTTGTTAAAACTATGGGTGTAAGGTTATTGTCAAGTATTTTTTTATTTGTAATTATTCGTAGGCTTAGTGCCACAAAAATCTATTCCAAATACAAATGGCCACTACCAATGGATATAATAGCTGCTGTGGCACGCCTTTTCACATAAAAACGTTAATTATAATCTGTAGCAATTTTTATATAAGAAAGTAACCTTTAAGATTAGTTCATCTTTTTCGTTATTTAAATTCGTTGTATTCATAAAACAATCAAGTAGCCCATATTTTAAAATTTCATGCAGCTTTATATACAAAAGCATGACACTTAATAGCATAAACCAGCTTTAGTTGTTAGCAAATAGCCCTAATATATTTAAGCTTTTATTTAATATTGATTTCATTACTTGTATATATATATATATATATATATATATATATATGTGTGTCTGTGGCGCTCTTTTTAAAACTGTTTTTTAAAAAGAGAAACATTTTCACAAATTTTGATATAAAAAGACATTATACATGACATTTCAGCAATATTAAAAGAAGTCCAATTCTTACTTTCAAGTCTACTAATCTAACTAGTACTCTATTAATCTACTTAACAACATTTTACCCGTATAATATAGAACAAAATAACCTTCCGCATGAAAGCAATAGAAATCATTTTTGATTATTTTGGAAATATCTTGACAGCCGAATCAGCGCGCAATTCAGATCCATCTAGAAACGCTGAATTTCAGCGAGCACTGTCGTATTTAATATGTCGCTATTTATGAATTCGCTACTTAGTATAGAGAGATAAAATGAATTTTATTTAAATTAAATTAGTCACTTTATTGAAAATAAAAATCGGCCAATAGCTTGATTAACATGCCGCACATAATTGTACTTATACAACATTATTTTATGTATATTTACATTTATAAATGCTCACATCTATCTTCCAGAGAAGTAAGCAGCGACTAAGGATTTCTATTTGGCACGATCCTAGCAAACATATCTTGCCTTCTTTACGCACATATATATTTGCCACAGTTGCCACGCTTAGTAAGCGGGTTGGCAACTGATTTTTTTGTTGTTATTGGGAAGACTCTACTGCCTCCATATCCCCATTTGTTTCCCGTTGTTGCCTCTTACGTCACCCTAGGTATAATATGGGATGACATGATATGACACCCCGTCGGTGTCGTAATCTTATGTATTTAATCTTCACTTATTTATTTATTAGGATTACCAACAAAAATTACAACGGTAATACAAAGAGCATTTTCATAACAAGTTAACCACATTATATATATATTACAAATATAAAAAACAGAATTACATCATTTGATAAATAACATAACATAAACATACATAAAAACTCACGCCTGTCACCCAGAGGGGTAGGCAGAGGCTACAGACGCCACGTTTTAGTAATAAAATTTGACACGTTCCCGACACACCTCTCTCGCCTCCATCACATTCACATAAATAAATTATTAAAAATTAGTAGAATGATGTTACAATATTATAGATAAAGTCATTATCATAATAAATTATCTTAATCACATTATAAAAAACAAAAATAATTCCAATATTATACTTATTAATTAATTAATTCATTATAATTTAAGAAATTGATTAATTTTGATTTGAAGGTAGATCTAGTATCGCAAGTAATATCGAGGCCTAAAATCTTCGATGACAGTTCGTTATGCGTGCGAAGCAGTCCGGTTAGAGGGGAATACTTTCCCAAGCTAGATCTATAAAGTTTCTAGGCAGTCTTGATGATACTTTAAATTCAAAAAATTGACCTATTGCTGGACAATCAAGAATATAATTGAGCGTTTTGTATAGGAACATCATGTTTGAGATACTTCTACGCAATTGTAATGATGTGATAGTAAATTGCACCAACTGTCTTTCTTATGACTCGTTCGTTTATTTATCTTAATTAACACTGGAAATTTTAATAACTGTAATTGCTCAATAGCATAGAATAGGATTACTAGAATTCGACCTCACGCGACACTTCTAATGTAGCTGTTTTATCTTTGTGAATAATGTCTTATATTTGAAAACGAATAAGGCCTTACTTAAAGGCCCATAAGAGGATGAAAACCCATAATTCTTGGATATTTAAGAAAGTAAACCGCAATAACTGTTGATTTAATCCGCAAAAAATACAGGATGACAGATAAGGATTTGATAAAGGTTGATTTAGTTGAATAAAATTCTATTTTGTCAACTACTTAGTAGAATAAAATCCCCAAAGAGTACCTATTTTTGTTATACTTTTCAAAATTTCTCCGAAACGGCTCAAGATATAGTTTTTACACAAAAAATATGGTTGACCCTATAGGCTATTCCTGAAACTTCCGCTAATTTCAAATGTAAAGCTTCAAATTTCATTATATTTTTTCCAAACTTCTTTTGACCACGATGTTTCTCGAACGAATCAACCGATTTCGATTCGGTTTACAGCAACCCATGTCGTTATTTGAGTAGAAGAGCTGATTATATCAAAGAATTGATCTAATGTGTCGATGTAATTCCAAAAAAATATTTTTCTTTAAATTATAAAAACTTGATTATATTAGGATTTTCAGAATCTGCCACGCCGATATTGTATTAATTCACTCTTGAATTCTGTTCTGTTATTTCTGAGTTCAGAAAGGGCCTTACAGAAACCGCTTTTCTTATATTGTATAAGAAAATGTATGAATTAAAAAAGTTATTTAAACAGAAATATAAAATGTAATACCGAATATCAAATTTAAATGGACATTTTAGTTGAAAAGCATAAAAACAAAGATTTTAATTTTTTTTTGAAACAAACAAAAAAGGTAAATCTTAAGCCAAGTATCCCTGTGAGTATTGAGGGTGTAAATGAGCCAGGAGAGATAGCAAATTTATTTAAAGAACATTTTAGGGTAAAATCAGCAAACATTTCGTCGCGGATAAATGTGTATATGTATGTGCCTATAGTGAAAAATAAAGCCGGAGATATATCTGACAAAGATAATTATAGGCCCATCTCGATAGCTAATATTATGGCTAAGGTGCTTGACAGTCTGCTTGAGCGGCATCTCAGTGAATATCTGAAATAAAATGATGCTTATTTCGGATTTAAAAAGAGGCCCTCCACAGAAAGTGCAATATTAACACTCAAGCATACCGTTGCGCGCCACAGTTGATGTCTGATACGTGGCACTAGCACCATCTATTATCAAATAGAAAAACTGAGCTTTCTAGAAAACTCCACACTCGAATTTTCTACACCTGGTCGGTCTTGACCGGTATTTTCTGGAATATTCTAGATGTTTCGGTGAAAAAGGCAAATATAAAGCCCTTAAGGGCCGCAACCGGGGCAGCATTGAATTGGCGATACAAGTAAAGACTTAGGAGCGAAATAAAGTAAACTAAATTGTTAAGTGTGATTAATTATTGGTGTGTATTGGTTTTAATTGGTGTTCGGTAATTAAAGTGTCAATTTTGGTAATTCGGTCGGCAGTTTTTTCTGTCACGTACCCTAACCTCGTAACAATTGTTGTCAGAAGTGGGATCGAACAAAAATTAAAACCTGCAGCAGTGGACTCTGGAGATGTAGAAGCTGGTGCGAAAAGTATACCAGTCTGTGCCTGTGCTCATTGAAGGGAACTTGGTGCAGACATTCATTGACGGCTTCCGCGACCTTGAAATCAGAGCTGCTGTCAGGCTCGGGCACCACGAGATACTTAAGGACGCCTTGGCCCATGCACTGGAAGTGGAACCCGTGCCAGAGAGGTTGCAGCAGCTACAGTTCCTGAGCTCAATAAAGGATACAGCACTAGGTAGTACGGCTGTGGGGAAAGGAGCCATCCTCGATCCAGCTGCCATAAGTGAACTGTAGAAAGTGAAGGTGATCGATCTCGAAGGGGTATTGCGGCTAACGGCACCACCAATCAGTAGCATAATCATCGTTCCCTTCACGTTAGGGAGATTTCAACGGCTACAGTTTGCGACCGAAATAAAAGTTACCGCCCAAGGTGTGACGGCTGTGGAAAAAGGGGCCATCTGCAATCCAGCTGCCCTAAGCGAACTGCAAAAAGGGACGGTGATCGATCTCTAGGGGGTTGTGCGGCGAAAAGCACCACCTAGCAGCAGCAAGAATACGACTTCGTAATCGAACATTGAAGCGGGAAATATCATGGCAATGCAGATGCATTCATCATGCAGGCAAACCTTATCTCGATGATTGCAAGAATAGTTCTAGGAAAGATAGTAAGGAAGTAATATTTGTAAGGATTCTCTGGACAGACCACCTCAGTAACGAATGGAAGGACAGCCTACGACATGCACAGCAAGAAGATTCGGACATCAAGCCGATTTTGGGATGGATGAAGGCCAGTGCTCCTAAGCCTAAGTGGAGCGACGTCTCAGCGATGAGTTCAACCACAAAAAGCTATTGGACCCAATGGAACAACTTGCTGATTCAGGATAGAGTCCTGTGACGTAAATGGGAAAATGGTGAAAGAGACAGCTGTCGTTTCCAAATGGTTGTTCCTAAAGCTAAAGTGCTGGATGTTTACAGCTGTACCATAATAATTGTTCAGGAGTTCGTCTGAAAGCTAAACTAACTTTACTGAAGATCGGAGAACGGTTTTACTGGGTCCATTATCGTGACGATGTCGAAGATTGGTGTCGCAAATGTACAAGTTGTGCGGCTGTGAATGGGCCTCAGACTCTTAGTAGAGGTGCATTGAAATTGTACAATGTAGGTGCACCATGGCAGAGGACTGCCCCTGACGAAGCATAGCCGAGAAAGGTGCCGCATAAAGGTGGAAGAGGTACCCCTAAAATCATCTACGTGAATTGACTGGTGCGCTATTTTGGGGCCGATAATGCTCATAACGAGCATGTCTTAGAAGGAGACAGTGTTGCGCGTCACAATTGATTTCTGGTACACGACACTGGCGCCATCTATTATCAAATAAAAGAACTGTGTTTTCTAGAAAACTCCACACTCGAATTTTCTACACCTAGTTGGTCGGGACTGGTATTTGCTGGAACATTCTAAATGTTTCGGTGGAAAAGGCCTATACAAAGCCCTTAAGGGCCGCGACCGGCGATACAAGTAAAGACTTACGAGCGAAATTAAGTGAACTAAAAAATTGAAAAAAAAATCCCACTGACGAAAATATTAGGATTTACAAACGTTAAGGGAATTTTTGTAACACGTTATTAAAAAAAGCGAAACTAAGTTACGAAAAACAAGAAATAAAAAATACTAAAGTCAACAATAAGAGACAGTGGGAAGTTATAAAGAAAATCAGCCGGTGTAAGACACCTGATCAATCCTCTTATCAGATTTCTTCTTTCAATTCGAAAGGGAAAAAGGAGAGTGTAAATAATATTAAAACATATTTTGCCAATGTGGGATCAAGACTGGCCGAGGAAATAAATTGTACAAACCGATAACTTCACCTGATGGTAAATTTTCTCCTCTCTTTACTCAAACCCCTCTTAACTCACTTATTATGCTACCTGCCGACGAATCAGTAATCTCCCAGGTCATTAAGGAGTTAAAAGACAACTGCGTTTCGGGAAGTGATCTGATTTCCGGAAAAAATATAAAGAGGTATATAAAAATATTAATACCCCCTATTTTACGAATGCATGCATGCAATGCATCCTGGCCTTAGAAACTGGAGTATTTCCTAGTGCATTTAAGATAGCCCTTATCACACCCATCTTCAAGGGAGGTAATAAAAAATCGGTCGTTAATTATCAGCTGATCTCTATTTCACAAACTATGTCAAAAATTTTGGAGCGACAATAGTCAATCAAAGGTTGTTTAGCTTTTTGGAGTCAAATAATTTTATTTCACCCAATAAATTTGGTTTCTGACGCGGTAAGACTACTAATGATGCTGTTCATGATTTTATTGACACGACTATACTTAACTTAGATAGAAAAAACAAGTGTTTAACAGTGTTCCTTGACCTGTCTAAAGCTTTTGACACAGTCACTAACCCTCACCTGGTAAAAAAAAAACTAGAAAGGGCTGGTGTAAGGTGTATTCCATTAAAATTAAAGAAAGATTATTTGACTGATAGAAGACAGCGGGTCCGTTTATATCATTATACATTAAGTGATGAGTTACCTATCAAATTTGGTGTATCACAAGGCAGTATTCTCGGTCCGACACCATTTTTGGTATATATTAATGACCTATGCCAACTTCAGCTCTCTAAAGGAAAAATAATGCCCTGTGCTGATGATACTGCCCTTTTGTTTGCCGATGATTCCTGGCATAATGTTTTTGAGAACGCTCAAGTGGGATTAAATAAGGTCTGTGAATGGCTTAGTTACAATGTCTTAACACTGAATGTTGATAAAACAAAGTACATTGCATTTGGTCATAGAGCTACCCTCCTTCCACCTCTATCTTTGACCATCACAACCCACACCTGTGGTCTTAGACTTCCAGGATGTCACTGTCCCTTAGTTGAAAGAACCGATAAATTCAATTTGATTGATCGGACTTTAACATTCAAACCCCACTTTGAAGCTTTAGTATCCCGTCTGCAAAAACTCATATATATATATATATATATATATATATATATATATATATATATATATATATATATATATATATATATATATATATGTATATATATATATATATATATATATATATATTCAGAACCTTAAAATATATAGAAGAACGCCATGTTATAATGTTAGTTTACTTCGCATTATGTCAATCTCTGATTGAATATTGCATTACTTCATGGGGAGGAGGAACCAAAACATATCTTATAGAAGTAAAGAGATCATAGCGTACATTCTTAAAGCAGGTGCTGGTCTCCCTTTCCATTTCCTACAGACGAGCTGTATAAAAAATGAGATGTACTAACGGTTAGACAAACCTTCATCCTGCATATCGTACTTAAACAACATTCTCATCTACATTATAACCCAGATTTTCTTAAGTATAAGCGCCGCAAAGACATAATTTGCAAAACTCAAACTTTCAACTCAGTCAGACGACCTTTGCTGGTGTTATCCAGGTGTGGGGGAGGGGAGATGGGAGCGGTTTGGCGAAACGTTAGGCGGGGGTCAAGTGCGCAGGTAAAGGACGTCCTCGTGCTAAATAGGCGGAAAAGACCCCTTCCCCCACGTCCATAAATGGCTAAATCCAAGGGTAAGACGAGGGTCATCCAGGCAAATATTCACCATGCAGCAGCTGGTTTGGGTGACAAAAGCCTTAGGTGGCCAACAGTCAAGTTCTGGGATTCTCGGCTGCCGGTAAGATTCCTGTCAATACTAAAGGTAGACGCAGATCTTGCATAATTTACAATAAAAATATTGAACTTTTTATGTTCCAGAGAACTGCAATTATGAACTTGTTACAACCTTCGTAAATATTAAGGGATGCACAGGGCCAGAGTAATCATTTGCTGAGTCTATCTTCCCGGAGAGAACGCAGATCCTACTATCGAGTAGAAGCGAGTGGCGGCATTCACCCGAAAACACAACACTGATCTTGTGGTGGGTTTTGATGCTAATGCTTACCACACAGCATGAAGAAGCACCAACATCAACGAAAGGGGGGAGTTATTTTATGATTTTCTTATCTCCAACCACCTGGTAAGCCTAAACTTAGGTTTTACAACAACCTTTGTAACGCGTGCTAGACAAGAAGTGCTAGATATAAACTTTGCTACCAATAATATGTCCAGGCGATTAAATGATTGGCACATTAGTAGCGAAAACTCGATATCTTATCATAAGCACATTAAGTTTGTGATTGGAGCATCACCAACCTATGAAACCGTTACTGTTAGGGATCCAAAAGCGACCTCCTGGGATATCTACAGAGTAGCCTAAGGGGGAAATTGGAAATGTTTCCCAAAAGCATCAAAACAATTGTAGGTCTGGACTTAGTGACGGAGACAGTAACCGTATGTATCCGTGAAGCCGTCGAGGACAGTTGTCCCGTCAAAACCAAATCCTCAACACGAAAAGTTCCTTGGTGGAATATTTAACTAAAATAACTTAGAGAAAAGACCAGGAAACTATTTAATTGGACTAAGAAAACCAAAGAGTAGTGTGTGACACAATGTGAGTGCTCCTTGCTGTTTACTCAACGCCCAGTACGCAGAGCACTGCTCTTCCTAAACATCAACAAGTCGAGTGGGCCTGATGGCATCCCTCCTATTGTGCTGAAGACGTGTGCTCCGGAGTTGGCACCGGTCTTAATGTGTCTTTTCCGATACTCCTCTACCTAGGCTACCGAAATCATAGAGGACAGCCTTCGTGCACCCGATCCCTAAAAAAAGGCAACCGCTCCAATCCATCCAACCATAGACCTATCGCCATCAGCTCCTTGTTCTCTAAAATAATAGAATCAATTATTAACAGCCAGCTCATGTGATACGTTGAGGATCACCAGCTGATTAGTGACCGCCAATACAGTTTCCGTCACGGTCGCTCGGCTGGTGATCTTCTAGG
The DNA here is from genome assembly GCA_036936625.1 of Parnassius smintheus behrii. Taxonomy (NCBI): domain Eukaryota; kingdom Metazoa; phylum Arthropoda; class Insecta; order Lepidoptera; family Papilionidae; genus Parnassius; species Parnassius smintheus. The sequence goes on from JAUPFT010000003.1 coordinate 48,053,962, forward strand.
TTATATAACTCGTAAATGGGCTAAGGAAATAGATTCCGAGGTGGAAGCGTTAGCCGATAGTTTAGACATAGCGAAAGCCTTCGATCGGGTTAGGCACAAAGCGATTCTTACGAAACTTCCTTCCTATGGGCTTAGCGATTCTAACGAAGCTTCTTCCTATGGGCTTCCTGAAGAATTATCTAATTGGATCACCAGTTTCTTGCTGATCGGAGCATCAAGGTCGTAGTAGACGGTGCATGTTCCAATTACAAGTCCATTAACGCTGGTGTTCAACGAGACTGTTTGCCATCACCAATGCCGTTTCTTCTGCATTTCAATGACATTTTTCAAATCGGTAGCACTTATTACAATGCAGACGATAGCACTGGTGATGCTTTATATACCAGTCATGACAATATTTCTCGGGAAAACGTCGCAGAGTGCCAGGACAAACTTTTGTCTGAAGTCGAGACTTTGTTAAACAAAATCTCGAACTTAGGGCGTCAACATCTAGTCCAGTTTAATACCCAGAAGATATAAGTTAGCGCGTTCACCGCTAAAAGGAACTCCTTAGTCGTAGCCCCTCAGTTTGAAGGGATTTCGATACTGGCTGCGGCAACCAGGAGAGTGCTCCTGGTTGCCGCAGCCAGTATCGAAATCCTCGGCGTCGACATATCGAGTGACGTGCAATTTCGTGGTCAATTGGAAGAGAAGGTCAAATTGTCCTTTAAAAATCGTGGCGTGCTCTGCAGAGCAAAACAGTATTTCGTGCTGGCTCACCGCTTGAAACTTTACAAGGCGCAGGTTCAGTCGCACATGGAATACTGTTCCCACCTCTGGGCCGGGGTTCCTCAGTGCCTCAGACCGTTGGTGAGAGAATCGTTGGTGACCAAGCTCTTTCTGATTGGCTTGACTCACTGCACAACGAAGAGATTTTGCATCTCTTTGCATATTTTATCGCATCCACTACTAATCGATTTAAAAGAAGTTTCTACCTCGCACAACTTACATGTAGAAACAACTACCACCAGAGAATTTTTCGGACCGTAACGACTTAGTGACCTTCAGGAAAAGTGCCTATTCCTTTTTAAAAGGCCAGCAACGCATCTGCAATCCCCCTGGTGTTGCAGCTGTTCATGGCGGTAATCACTTAAAACCAGATGAGCAGTATGCTCGTTTGCCCCTCCCCTATAAAAAAAACATAATATATCAGCTTTTCTTATCTAATATTACGCCATTTGTTAATCTAATTACTTCTTTTTAATATATTTATTAAGAAAATATTAACCTACAAATTTTAATTCTAAGTAATTCCATTGATTGCCGAAGAGAAACTTGACGAAAGATATTGCTGGATTTATTTATATAAACAGCTATTGTTTGCATAAACTCGAAGGTGTTTAATGAGGTGTGATTTATAGATGAGTTGATGTAATAACTCGAGGTGAATATTTTGTATATGTAGGCTCAAATTAATAAATGTAGACGTCAACAATAAGGAGCGATTTAGATGAATTTGTTGATTCATATTACGAACAAGATATTATTCAATGTTAATGACATTTGTTGTGTGGTAGAAACCCATCACCAAATTTCGTCTTTCAAATGTAGTAAAAGGCAAATATGAAAAATCCTATAAGGATGAAAGACGATGATATAACTATTTTGTTTACACCATTCATACAATAAACTGACCTGCGACGGGCTTTAAAAGTGTGAGATGTTTAGTTCTGTGGTTGTCTATTAATCTGACAAGCGTAAATATTGAAGGCAACCCTCCATAAAACATGAGAGGCTTTTATACAGCTGTAAACTTGTACGGACTGATGAACAAGATTAATATAAATATGAAATTGGCAAGTGAAAACGTGATTCTTGATTTTTGACTATATTAGCGGAAATAGGTACACATAGAAAAACACATTACGGGTGCTAAAGGGGGCTAAGCAATTACTATAAACTTCACAAGCGAGTAATCCGGGTTCGATCTCCGCCGGCACCAAAGAAACTGTTGATTGCAATTTTAAGTGCTGATTTGTCACGTGATTGGCGGTGAAGCAAAATGTTCGCGCCACTTGCACTATCGCTTAACTCTCAAGGGATTCGTTAATTATTATCCAATAAGATTACTGCAAAGTCCATTTCCGGTTTCCTATCTACCGCCCTCTATGCCCAGCATGTGCATTCTTGTATTAACGGGCGCACACAAGTTGAGAAGACACGCAATCAACCGCACCGCTTATATCTCGCATCATTGCTCCCGCCCTTGTGTAATTTGGATATTGAATTATACAAGCGTATAGTAAAAAGTATAGACATTTGCAATGACGCTATATTTCGTGATTATCTGTGAAGTTGATAAGTGTGAAGACAGCCGGCAGCCATCGAGACACGAGGCAGATCAGCGGAAGTCCAGGTGGGTGCACATGCATTCCTTCACGTCCTTCCTATATCCCGAATTTAGGGGATTTGCAGTATCACGAATAAATTAAATTCCATTCACCGCTCGCATCGCGCTAATGTACAGTCCACTACTCTATTTAATTTAATAGCCGCACCGCATAACATTATTAAATACATTTGAACCAGCAGTTTGGTGGTTGAAGGCCAAACGCCCAAATCCACCATATATTTTTTGGTCCTTCGGCCGGGATATTTTTTGGTCACTTCGGCCGAATTAAATTAATATTTTTTGGTTACTTCGGCCGGGATTAAATTAACCTTAAGGCCCGGAGAATTAATTTCATTTTTTTATATATTACAAAAAATTATATACGTATATATTATTAAATCATAATAAATTGTAGTTTCAATTATACTAACTACAATATTTATTTCATCCGCATCGCTTATTACACGTATATATTATATAGTACCTTTGTAACGCGTACGACACTGCTTCATTATTCCATTAATGATATTTTTCTTATTGAATAACCGCCATCTTACTAGTAACGCGAGATTGCTTCGTTCCCCAGTTAACTAATTCTACCGTCACTTATCGCAATAATTTTAGTCCGCATTTGTTTGTTGAAAATGACGACGAGAAGCAAAGAATCTAAACTGGTTTCGGATGAAGAAGTTAGTTTAAAAATTATTATCGCTAAACGTAATTATATTTACAAACGATTACAAAAAATTTACGAGACGTCAAAGGGCGCATTTAATTCCTTGGACGAGCAGAATTTATTTCTTAGCATCGCTTCGAATATAGAACAATTACGTAGTGAGTTTCAAGAAGTTCTAGATAACTATAATACTAAAAATTTAAAATTAAACCCTAATGCAGACGTTGATTACGAGGCTTGGAACTCATTTGAAGATTTATTATATAGTCGTATTAACTGCCAAATTACGAAAATATCCACATCGCCTTCCACTGTTACGTTAGAAAATAGATTTCCTACTAAATTAAAAACTTCACTTCCGCCAATTGAATTAATGTCATTTAACGGAGACATACGCCAGTGGTCCATGTTTTATCAACAATTTAAGACATTAATTCACGACAATTTACAATTAACTGATGCCGAGTGACAGGGCGTTATCAGTTTGTGCCGGGTTAGCCCCTACCGCAGAAAATTATTCCATTATTTGGAATGCGCTTTTAGGAAGATATAATGACGAACGCACACTTGCATCTACGTATATTAACCAACTATTGGATTTAACACAGGTGAACGCAAACACAACAGGAGGTTATCATAAATTTATGGACAAATTTGATGCTTCAATTAATACTCTAAAGCAATTAAAAATTGAGGACTTAGCTGATTTTTTGTTTTTAAATATTGCACTTAGAAAATTAGATCATGACACTGTTAAGTCATTTGAAATGTCTTGTCGCACAGTTAGCATACCAAACTACGCCTCTTTAGTACAATTTTTATACGAACAGAATAGGGCTATATGCCATACAATTAATAATTCGCATACTTTATCTACATCCAATAATAATCGAAACAAATCACTTTCAAATAAATTTAGTAAAATATTTATTAATACAGATCCTTCGCATTCATGTATCTTTTGTAAATCAAATGATCATGAACACTTGTATGTTTGTCCACGCTTTTTAAAATTAAATACACAACAACGTTATGATATTATTAAACAAAACAATTGTTGTATTAATTGTTTAAGTAATAAACACTCGACTTCTTTTTGTAAATCGAAGCGTAAGTGTATATACTGCGCTCGGCGCCACCATTCTTTAATTCATTCTGACCCGAATCAGAATGGCTCTAAGACTGCTTTTCGTAGTAGCAATACGTTACACTCAGAGGTTGTGCAGACGCGTAACGCTAATGCATGCAGCGCGCATTCGATTAATTACCGCGCAGTTATCGATAATAAGGTAAATTCTTCTGTCGCTCACAATTCGAATACGGAGGAAAATTAAAAAAACACTTATCTCTTCATATAATATTTCTCGCGATTATAGTACTCTCCCAAGCTATACTACTTTATTGAGGACTGCAAAAATAAAGGTCGTAGATAAATACGACAATGAAAATTTTATTCGGTGTTTAGTTGACCGCGGATCCCAAAGCGACTATATTGCGAAGGATTGTTGTAAACGCTTATTTCTTTCCGTTTCGAATAAAAATCGTTTTACCGAAGTACACGGGATCGGTGATGTGTCCCAAAAGATTTTAGGAGTCACTTCACTGCAGTTCACGTCTCGTTTTAATGATAACAAATTTTATCATATTGAAGTTGTTCCGATCATCACGGGTCAGTTGCACGATTCGATAGTAGATGTTTCAAAAATTCGCTATTTAGATAAAATACGCTTAGCAGATGATCAGTTTTATCAACCTGGATCTATAGATATTTTATTGGGGGTTAATACCTACATAAAACTTTTTTCGCCTGAAAACTTAATTCATTCGCAGTGGCCTAGTGCCATAGAAACATCACTCGGATATATTATTATGGGTGATGCTGAAGTCGCTATATCACATCATTCCCCGCGTTCATTTGTTTCCTGTTCTTACGATACAAATTTAAATCAAAATTGTCTTAATGATATAATGGAAAAATTTTGGAAAATTGAAGAACTTCCGCAAAAATTATATTTGAGCCGTGGTGAGCAGGAATGTGGAGACATTTATACTTCTACTAATTACCACCAAAACGACGGACGGTATGTATGACGGCCCGACATATTGGGTGACTCTTTAATGAACGCAAAAAAATGCTTCTTACTTTTAGAAAAGCGCTTTAACAAATATCCCGATCTTCGCGATCAATACAATGTTGTTATACGGGAATACATTAATAAGGGTATTTTATACGCTGTTTCTGATAATGATTGTATACAGCCTTCTTTTTATTTGCCGCATCACCCTGTCGTACGGAATGATAAAAGTACAACGAAGTTGCGCATCGTTTTAGACACTAGTGCTAAGTCGGATAACGATATTTCTTTGAATGACATTTTGCACGCCGGGAAAAATTTACAAACAGACATTTTTAATATTTTATTAAACGTTAGAGTTTATCGAATCGCTTTCTTTGCAGATGTTAGGCAAATGTACTTGTGTATCGAAGTCCAAAAATACCATTGCGCTTTTCAACGCATTTTATATCGGTTTTCTACAGAAGAAACTATACGAACATATGAATTTAATCGCGTCACATTCGGATTACGCTCTTCCCCTTTCCTCGCACTTCGCACTTTACGCCAGTTAGCCGCTGACGAAAGGGAGTCCTATCCCCTTGCTGCTTCTGTAGTGGAAAGGGATATTTATATAGATGACCTCGTTTCCTCCGCGCCTTGCGTCAACGACGCAGTCAACACCGCCACTCAACTTATCCAAATGTTTCGCCGAGGTGGATTCGATTTGGTTAAGTGGACAAGTAACTGCAAGGAGCTTTTACAACATATACCAGCATCACATCGTCAACAAGACTCGGTATCATTTGATGATAATGACATTTTAAAAATTTTAGGCCTTCGTTGGTATCCCGCTACCGATAAGTTTTTTTCTTGTTTCGCCGCCACCGGTCACTTGTACCAAACGCGCTATCCTCTCCGCAACCGCTCGCTTGTACGATGTTTTAGGACTTGTCGATCCAGTAATACTTTACGCCAAATTATTAATTAAAGCCTTGTGAGTTCTTAAACTTAACTGGGATGAGACTCCACCCACTAATATTGTCAATACATGGCAGCGATATATATCAGAGTTACCTTTAATCTCACATTTACAGATTCCACGTCATATCGGCGTAAATGAAAAATCCCATGTGTCGCTACTAGCCTTCGCCGACGCTAGTGAAAAAGCATTACGGGAGAAATATTGGATATTATCAGCTCGCCGTGTAGTGAGATACCGCATTCATAGGTGTAACATTTGTTTTTGACATAAACCCAAACCTATTTACCCCATGATGTCTGCCTTGCCTGCTTGCCGCCTAGAGCAGTGTAATGCGTTTACACACACAGGTGTGGATTTTTCGGGCCCACTTTATATCACATTGACGCGTAAACGTGGTATACGAAGCCAGAGAGCTTATTTATGTTTATTTATATGCCTCGTTACTAAGGCAGTGCATTTAGAATTAGCGTCTAATCTAAGTTCGGCGGGTTTTTTAGACGCTTTTAAGAGATTTATCTCTCGTAGAGGTCCGTGTCGATTTATATACAGCGATAACGGTACTAATTTTGTCGCCTCGCGTTCATATTTACATGAATTACATGGATTTTTAAAATCAGAAGAATATTATAAGGCATTTAGTCAGGTGCTCACTGATAATCGCATTGTTTGGAAACTCAACCCTCCAAGCGCTCCACATTTCGGGGGTTTGTGGGAGTCCAATATTAAGGTTGTAAAAACCCATTTGTTTCGCGTAATAGGTAAGCAGATCGAGTGTATCTTAAATTCTCGCCCGCTTTATGCATTAAGCAAAGATCCATCGGAACCTACCGCACTTACACCCGCACATTTTCTAAATTTAAAACCACTTGAATGCTTACCAGCTGCAGATTTAAGCAAGGAACGTATTAATCTGTTATCACGCTTTTCTTTAATAGATTCTTTAGTTCAGTACTTTTGGAAACGCTTCAGATTCGAATATCAGATTCGAATACTTACATACATTACAGAGTAGAGTGAAGTGGAATAAGAACTCTACTGCGATTTCTGTAGGGACGATTGTTCTAATAGACGTGGATAATACTCCACCGCTTCAGTGGCCTCTAGGCGTTGTCACCGAATTGTTTCCCGGTAAGGATGGTGTGGTACCTGTTGCGCAAGTTAAACTTAAGAATTCCACTTTAAAACGCCCTCTTATCAAACTGTGTCCTTTACCAACACAGTGATTAATATAGTTAATTTTACATTATCGCTTATATATTTAGTTTAATTCTTAGGTCATAACGTCGCTTCATTTCGCTACTATATAAGTATTTATCTATATATATCTATATTTTTATACTTTACTTGCTAGTTGAGGATACCTCAAGGCCGGTGGGGGGTGTTCGCGCCACTTTGCACTATCGCTTAACGCTTATAAGGGATTCGTTAATTATTATCCAATAAGATTACTGCAAAGCCCATTTCCGGTTTCCTATCTACCGCTTTATGCCCAGCATGTGCATTCATGTGTTAACGGGCGCACACAAGTTGAGAAGACACGCAATCAACCGCACCGCTTATATCTCGCATCATTGCTCCCGCCCTTGTGTAATTTGGATATTGAATTATACAAGCGTGTAGTAAAAAGTATAGACATTTGCAATGACGCTATATTTCGTGATTATCTGTGAAGTTGATAAGTGTGAAGACAGCCGGCAGCCATCGAGACACGAGGCAGATCAGCGGAAGTCCAGGTGGGTGCACATGCATTCCTTCACGTCCTTCCTATATCCCAAATTTAGGGGATTTGCAGTATCACGAATAAATTAAATTTCATTCACCGCTCGCACCGCGCTCATATACAGTCCACTATTCTATTTAAATTAATAGCCGCACCGCATAACATTATTTAATACATTTGAACCAGCAGTTTGGTGGTTGAAGGCCAAACGCCCAAATCCACCACAAAACGTCATGAGGATAACTTCATATCTGAAAAATTAAGAAAAATATTTCGAAGACTTAAAGTTCGCCAGTACGCTTTGGCAGACAGCTCCTTGGTCTTAAACTTTCAGAAATGAGATTCTGTCTTTAGGGACATAGACTGCCTCGAAGGGGACATATTTGCCATATTTGTCACGATTGGCAGATGGGTTGGAAGCTCTAATTTTTTATGGATTTTTATTACTATTAGGTAGATTCCTGTGACCATATCCGTTTTTATTTCCCTTTGTCACTTCTTACGGCATCTATGTGATGATAATATGGGATGGTGATTACACTTATGCTACCACTACACGGCAACCTGCATTCAGAATTTACATGATGAATTGTAATTAAGGTAAATGTCATCCAAACTAGTTTCCATTTGTTAGCTACATCTTAAGCATCGCCTTTATCATTATCATTTCACATGCAGTCCACTTTGGAGAAAATCTTCTAACTGAGCAAGGAGTCGCCAAACTTGGTAGGTAGACTGGCAGTCGACATACTATAGTCTGTTAAAAAAATGAACACAAACTAATTAACATATTAAATACTAAGTGTGAACTTAATTTACTGACATAGGTAATTTGATACTGAATTATAATTTTCAGACAAACAACCCTACTCTTCATAAAAATAGATAGTACAGATTAGCACTCGTTTCCAAGTATCCACCATAGGATTGGTTCTTTAAGGTGAATGAACAGAATAACCCTATATTTTTATTGGTATTTATATGAAAAAAATATACATTGATTGGTCCAGTTACGATAAAATATAATATTTCTCAATAAAGAAGCCACAGACCAGTCTATAAATTTACTTCAATAGGCAAACTATTAGTATTCTACTCCATTGCAAACTTGGCTTCGAGCACAAAGTGTCACGTTCGGAGAGAAATTTAGTTATTCCTGATTTTCGTTACTAGCAATTATGGATCTGTAAACTATTGTGGTCAATAGTACAAAAAGATTTAAAAAAAGGACTTCGTAAAATCGGATTCATTACAATAAAACTTTAATATTTCAATTCAAATATTTTGATACTTCGCTGTGTAGGGTGGCGTAAGAAATTCTCGCTAAGAATACACACAAGTCCATATCATGGAAGTCAAAAAAAGCGATAGAAGTAAACGGATCAGGAAACGTGCGGCGTCATTTTCCGATAACTAAAAATAATAAAAAATGCGATTACCAACCCGTCTGCCAAGTGTGGTAACTCTAGCAAATCTCACACATACAGGATATTCGTTAGGCTTTAAATTAATTATGAACTCTATTACTTTCAGTTACAGTTACAGTCGATTTAGGTTCACCTTCGGTTATTATACAGTCATAGAGTTATTTGTCAGCATTACCGCCTCAGATTTAGCAGACTTCACATTGAACACAACATGTTTATTTCCTAGGCACGGAGATTTTCCTCACGATATTTTTCTTTATCGCCGAGCATATGCTAAATCGGTACTTAAAATTGCAGTTAAAAAAATTCATCACTGACGGGGAGATAGAATCTAGGTTGCTCGTAATTTAAGGCAAGTGCTTAGCACTAGGGCTATCAAGGTAATTTATGTAAAATTTATTAAATTAATAACACTGATGTTATAACATCCAAAATTTAATTTGTAACGCTAAGGGCCGCAAGTTCAATTCCCGCACGGAACTTGTAGGTACAAATAATTGTTCCGGCTGTGAATGTCTGTCCCTGTGAAATTTATGTATGTATACTGCTCACAATACAGAGTATTATTGAAAAGCTCCCGAAAACGAAGACAGACGATAGTATTCAGGATGCATTTGATGATAAGATACAAATAAAATCGAACCCGATGAAAAAAACATAATTTTTTACGTTTAATTAGCTTTACTCACGATCTATCATGTTATTAAAGCTAAATGAAATGATAATTTCATTAAAAAACATGAAAAAGAACATAAATCCAGCAATGAAACTTCAATACGTGAAATCAGCTGATAGAGGGTCAATTAATGCGCGACGCCAAACGCCGACACGCAACCCACGATCGTACCCAAAGAAATAGTAAAAATAAGATATTAGAAATAAATTAGCGCTCGATTACTTCCAAAATCAATCAAAAGCGTCGCCACATCTTACCGTATTATAAACATACGAAAAATGCACAATGATATCTATTGTTGCTTAGCGAGTTTGTCATCAAAAGCAGCAAATGGTAATTGTGCAATACTAAAAGTAATAAATGAAAGTTTAAAAAGGTAAATATCATAGTAAAGTATTCATATAGATGTAAATTAGTTAAAACAATGACAACAAGTAAATAATCAACTTACCGATGACATTTTATGCCTTTATTAGTTGAATTACACGTCCTTGACGAGTTGACATAAATTCACAAAATGGTGAATTATGCTCGTCAACACATCATGATAGCTGCGACAAGGTCTTCGATTACGATTTCTGTGATCATACCAGTACCTAATAATTTACAACATCTGTCTAAATACCTAAGTTATCTACCTTATCTATTGTTTAGCAACTATGCTAGTCTCCACCTAGCTACTTTAATTCGAATTCACAGGTTAAATAAAACAAATACCTGGTTCAATTCCCCACTAAATAAATTTTAATAAAGATAGTCATGCTTTTTTATCCACCGTGTTACACTACACACTGCTGTTTATTACTCTGATAAATTCAGTTACGCACCTATTTACATCAGTTTAGAACTAAATTATTTAAAAAAATAGGTATTGAACAGCTTACCAAACTAAATCCTCCGTGACCTTATAAGATGCGGCTCAAATTGTGCCTCATTTATTTAGAGGCAGATTTGGGCTCGGCGTTGCGGCTCGTCATGCAGATGCTAGATTAAGGATAATTTTAGAATTAAATTTAAGTACTTAATCCATCTGAGAATTATTTTGATGTTTTAAGAATTTTAACACACATTTACATCTGGTTTCTAATGTATGATAAATATATTGTAATAAATTTATTAAAATAGCCTAAATTATTTACATAATTTTTATAACTTGATTGTTAATATTTAGATGTTTTTTTATAGAAGAGGGGGCAAACGAGCATGCGGCTCATCTAATATTAAGTGACTACTGCCACCCATGATCAACCGCAACACCAGGGAAATTAGAGGTGCGTTGCCGGCCCTTTAGAAAGGAGTAAGCTCTTTTCTGGTAGGTCCCCAGGTCGTATCGGTCCGGAAAAATCGCCGGTGGTAAACTATTCCACAGAGAGGTCGTACGCTGAACAAAACTCCTTTTGAAACATACAGTGGTGGACCGCCAAGCATCCAGATGGTGTGGATGGTATCGGGACGTTTGCCGCGTAGTGCGTTTACGAAATTTTGTGGCTGGGATTATTCCGAACAATTCCTCAGAGCACTCCCAATGGTATATGCGAAAGAAAATGCAAAGGGATGCAACATCTCTTCGCAGCGCCAGTGAATCAAGCTGATCAGAAAGCACTCGGTCGTCGACGATTCTAGCCGCTTTGCGCTGGATGTGGTCAAGTCGAAGGAGCTGGTACTAGGGAGCTCCAGCCCAGAGATGGTAACATTATTCCATGTGCGGCCAAACCTGTGCCTTGTAAAGTTGAAGGCGGTGTACCGGCATAAAATACTGTCCCATGAGCACGCCAAGCTTATTAGAGGCCAATTTGACCTCTTTCAAGCGACCACGAAACTGCACGTCACTCGATATGTCGACGCCGAGGATTCCGATACTGGCTGAGGCAACAAGGGAGTGCCTTGAAACTGAGGAGATGCGACAAAGGGGGTTTTCTAGCGGTTGACGCGCAAACTTTTGTCTTCTGGGTGTTAAACTGTACTAGATTTAGTCGCCCCAATCCGAGACTCTGTTCAGCAAAAACTTGACTTCAGTCACAAGTTTGTCCTGGTACTTGGAGAAGTTTTCCCGAGAAATATTGGCACCGCCGGTGAACAGAGCATCACTAGCACTGTCATCTGCATAGCAATGAAATGTTACGGGTTTGCAACATGTCTTTGATATGCTGAAGAAACAGCGTTGGCGATAGCATGCAGCCTTGTGTGCTACAAGCCTATTAATGCTGGTGTGAACACCAGCATTAATAGGCTTGTAATCGAAGCTTGCACCATCTACAACGACCATGATGCTCCGATCTGCAAGAAAGCTGGTGATTCAATTGCACAATTTCTCAGAAAACCCATAGGAAGGGAGCTTCGATAGAAGCTCTTTGTACCCGATTGAAGGCCTTCGCAATGTCCAAACTAACGGCCAATGCCTCACCCTTGGACTCTACTGCATCCGCCCATTTACGAGTAGGTATCGCTCGTATGAGTTAGGTAGACCAGAAGATCACTAGCTGATTGACCACGGCGAAAACCGTATTAGCGATCACTACTCAGCTGGTGATCCTCATGAGCTGGCAGTTTACTATGGACTCCATTGTTTTGAAGAACAAGGAGGTGATGGTGATATGCCTGTACTTGGATGGGTCTGAGCAGTCGCCTTTTTTAGGGATCGGGTGAACCAAAGCCATCTTCCATGATTTTGGGACTACGCCTTGGTAGTAGGAGTACCGGAAAAGACGGGTTGAAACCGGTGTCAAGAATTGTTTAATTATAAAAAAATTAAAGCGACATTGGCGGTAATCTTATTATATATAAATAATCCAATTTCAGAGAAATTCGAAATACTTGGTCATTCTTCGTATTAGAAAGTTAAGTATATTTCTACTTTGTCTTATTTTATTGTCCTTTTGCTTATTTTTTCTTACTGTATCATTTGTTTAGATATTGTTGAATTATGTGTAAAGATATTTTCCTTAAATATATTATTTTCCCGGTAAAATATATTATTTTAAATTGCCTTAATTCTTTTCATAGTTTGTCCCTTGTTAGGAAGATTTTAACAGCTCCTTTTAGCTAAATATGAGAATTTAAATTTATTGTTGAACCGATTTTTTTTACTAGCTAATTTCTTTTTTTATTTATCAATGAAAATATCACAGATAGGACATCATCATGAAGTATTCGACACACTCCGCACGTAGTTTGTCAAAAATATCAACGGTCCTTTGGTGCATTTTTTCAGTATTATCACACTCACGATTAAAACCCTTTCTTTCACATACCCCCACAGAAAGAAGTCTAACGGAGTGAGATCTGGTGAGCAAGGTGGCCAAGCGTACGGTCCTAGACTGAATATTGTATCGATCCAGTGGTCATAAAATAGCTCGGTGAGCGCTCACGGAAGACTCTCACAACATGTGGTGGTGCACCATCATGCTGAAACCACGTGCGACGATATTCTGCCAAAGATAGGTTGTCCTAAATATAAAAAAAACTATTCATTTATAATGTTTAGGTATCGCTTTCCATTAAGTGACTGTGGCAGAAACACTGGCCCTAGTATGCGATCCTTAAAGAAACCTTCCGATACATTAACCGACCATCACGTTTGGTGCCGAGTTTATCGAATAGCGTGCGGGTTAACCTCGCAATACACGTGAGTATTTCTTCGTTTCCACAGGCCATTTCTGTTAAACATGGACTCGTCCCTCCAGATGGCGTGCTCAATGAAACCAAGTACACATTGTTGCTGGTCTAATAGCCAACGGCAGAAAACGCATCAGCGGTCTTGACCACCTAGAACTAAAGTTTTCTCTTTGTGCACTTTACATGATCGCATTTGGTTACGATTTAAAACTTTGTAAACTGTACAATATGACACACTTGTTTCATCAAGACGCCTTAACAATTTAGCGATAATTTGTGTACCTAAGTTCGGATTCCGTGGAACAACGTCTAAAACGCGCTCCTCAGAGTGAACAGTCACTTTACTTCCACATCCTGTCGCTGCCAGAGCAAAGTGCCGATTTTCCAACACTTGTTGAAATGCTGCTCTTATCAGACGAGAGTTAGATGGGTGTCGAGCGGTCGGAATTTTTTCTCGGTAAATTCGTAATGCACGCGAAGCATTCTCGCGAATTTTTCCAAGTCACTTTAACATTTTGCCGTATTCGCGAGCACTACAAACGTACGCTTACGTTAGTTTAAAACAAAACAAGAAACACTAAAAGTAACAACAAAAGTGACAATAAAAATAATTAAATTACAAAGGTTTTCACAAGCACATTTCTAAACAACGTTTTCTGTCATTGGAGAGAAAATTTCCTAAAAACAAAGAGTTTTAACAAATGTATACTCAATTTATGCGGGAATTTGAAGAAGCAGGGTGCATGGAGAAATGTACTGCCTCTGACGTCCTTCTTAATTTCTTACCACACCATGCTGTTGTCAACCTAGAGAAGTCAGAACACCCCTGTGGGTAGTTTTCGATGCCTCTTGTCCAACCTCGTCCGGATATTCTCTAAATGATATTTGGCACAAGGGCACAATCAAACAGGATACACTTAACCACATTTTATTACGATTTCGATTGCACAAATATGTAATTAACGCCGACATACAAAAAATGTTTTGTTGCATACACATAAATGCTGATCAGCAACATCTACAATGCGTTTCGTGGAGGGAGGAACCTCAGCATGAGCTTCAAACTTTCAAACTAACAACACTCAGCTTTGGACTGAAACCTGCGCCGCACACTGCAACACGCTGCTTACTGCACTTGGCACAAGAAACTCGCACTGCTTTGCAACAACTTCCAGATGCAGCACGGTCGTCAGCCGAGTTGTCGGTGGCATCCGCAGCGACCGCAGCGATCGAGGAGCAGTTCTACGCTGATGACTTACTTCTCTCAGTTGACGGTGAGCACAGGATCGCGCAGGTCGTCCTGGAGGTAGACAGAGTCCTGCGCACAGCTAACTTTCATCTACGTAAGTGGAAAACAAATTCAACACATATTCAACAAATATTACCTACACAAACAGAAAGTACAACAACGCCACAAGGCGTCCAAGTTAGACAAACAGGGGATAGCTCACACAAAATATTAGGACTTGATTCCGTCGAAATTTAGGCGGTGCTACAGTCCTATCAGCGGTGCCAAGTTGACTGTCGATATATCGAACTGCTGAAGTGTTTGTACAGTAGGCGATGTTGTCTATCCGAGTACAGAACCGGAGTTAGAAACCTATCCAACTGCAGAGAGGTGTAAGACAGGGTGATGTTATATCCCCGAAACTCTTCACCGCTGCATTGGAAGACGTTTTCAAGCTACTGCACTGGAAAGGATACGGTATTAACATCAATGACGAGTACATCACTCACCTTCGATTTGCCGACGATATAGTCCTTATGACAGAATTGCTGGAGAACTTAAGCACTATGCTCAATGATCTCAATAGTGCCTCCCAACGGATAGGTCTTAAGATTAACATGGACAAAACAAATATCATGTTTAATGTCCATGTCACACCTATGTCGGTAGTTGTTGGGAGCACTAAGCTCGAAGTTATTGATTGAGAGGTAAACGTACTCGTGTACGTTTACCTGGGACAAATGGTCCGACTAGGTAAGTCCAACGTCGAACGAGAGTTCAATCGACGGATTCAGCTCGGCTGGGTAGCGTTCGGGAAACTACGACACATCTTCTCGTCAGGTATACCTCAATCTCTGAAAACTAAAGTGTGTAAAGTGCGTGTTGCCAGTGATGACTTACGGATCTGAGACGTGGTCCTTCACTGCTGACCGTATGAGGAAGCTCAAGGTCGCTCAGCGAGGAATGGAGAGGGCTATGCTCGGAGTTTCTCTGCGTTATAGACTCAGAAATGAGGATATCCGCGGTAAAACCAGAGTGACCGACATAGCCCAACGGATTAGTAAGCAGAAGTGGCAATGGGCCGGCCATGTAGCTCGAAGAACCGATAACCGATGGGGATGAAAGGTACTCGAGTGGCAGCCTCGTACCGGTAGGCGTAGTGTAGGGCGACATCCCACTAGATGGAGTGACGACCTGGTAAGACATGCAGGAAGTCGATGGATGCAGGTGGCTCAGGACCGTGCTTTGTGGCATTACTAGGGGGAGGTCTATGTTCAGCAGTGGACTTGTGAAGGGCTGTAATGATGATGATGACGATGAAGGACTTCAAGTACCGGTTTTCAACCTGCTTTTACAAGCTTCGCAATTCCAACCTCGCCCGGGGACTTGCCGTTCTTAAGGTGCTGGAGAACCATTCTAATCTCGCTCAGAATGACGTCCGGGATATCATCGGAATAGTGTCGGATAAGACTAGCTCTTGGATCGTTACTCACACTTGCGTGTGGCTCCAATGATGATGAGTACAGTTGCCCATAGAACCTCTCAATCTCACTCAAAACCTCAGGTGTCCGTCTTCGGCTTTGACAGTTGGCTCTTTTTGGCAGACATATCTTGTCGTAAAGCTACAGTTAAAAACTAAAGAACCTAACCTAACAACAACGAAAAAATCAAAAAAAATTTATTTAAAATTTGAAAAGATATTTACAGTTTTTTTTATAAAAAAATATATGAAGATGATGATGGGTGACGTGAATTACAATTTTTTAAAAAAAAAATAACAAAGGTAAATGAGTACTGAAACGGAGTATGCACAGTCTATGCCTGTGGTAGGTGCACAGCGCCTGATCTAGGCACACGCAGCGTCTGGAATAGGCACACGCAGCGCTTGAAGTAGGCACACACAGCGCCCGGAGTAGGCAGGCACACGAGCGTCTGGAGTAGGCACACGCAGCGTCTGGAGTAGGTACACGCAGCGTCTGGAGCAGGTACATGCAGCGTCTGGAGCAGTTACACGCAGCGCTTGAAGTAGGCAAATACAGCGCCCGGAGTAGGCACACGCAGCGCCCGGAGTAGGCACACACAGCGCTCGGAGAAGGCACACGCAGCGCCCGGAGTAGGCACACACGCACTTGAGGCAAGCACGCACAGCGGCTAAAGATAGCGCGGGCACTAGTAGGTGGAGGCGTATGCGTGGCTAGGCGACGACTTCAGGTGAAGGCAGAGGCTTGCAGGATCCCGGGGCAGTGCGGATAAGGCCTTTAGGAGATGCTTCTCCTATGAAAGCTGAAGTGAGACTCCCATTTATTGGCCGATTGTTCGGCTTTTATATTTTTTGACGGATCTGGGATAAGAACGGGAAATTATTTAAATTAAAAGCAAATTTTTGTAAATGGCCAAGAGGAAAAGAGTATTTTTGTGGAAGTATTGAAGTAAAAACATCAGGCCGGTAACGAATTTGAATAAAAATTGCCATGACAAAAAGATTAACAACGATGTCAAAACATGTCGAATTTTGGTTTTAGGGTCGTAATAGAGAAACGGCAAGATTTAAGTGAAAAATGATATATTATTGATGTAGGAAAAAAGGTAGCGCAACAGCACGCACGAAGCCCGAAATTGCAGAGTTACGGATAACTAAATAAAAGACCGAAAAAGACAGACTCCATTGACACCGATTTAAAAAGTGCTGATAACGTGAAAATACGAAGTAAAAATGATTTGTTATTGTGTTCTTATGGTTTTAAAATGTTACAGGATCCTATGGAAATAAAGGTGATGCCAAATATCAGTTTTGAGGTGAATGCAAAAAATCAAAAACAGAATGGAAAAATAAATTTAAAATAGTGTAAAATGATATGTAAGTAGCATAACACTACTATCTCTGTCAAAGACTTTGGAGCCCTGGTTCCGCTCGATCGCTTCTTAAGTACGAGCAGTATTAAAGTTGTTTTAGTCCCGCCGCATGCATTTGGAGATCTGTCTGTTCAGTTGCCTGTATGCTCTCAAATCCGTTGACGATTGCACCCTCATCTCCCGTCTAACAGCCATGACATTAAGAGTGTGATCGGAGATTTTTTGTGTTCTACTGTGGCGGGTCTTGCAGAACTTAGCTCCGACCGCATGGACAGTTTCCACGAGCTTGTCATTCATATCGCCCACTGCATTGCAATCTTCTAGGCACTGAAATCAGTTACGTAACTCAATCTGAAAGGTTTCGGGATTCTGGATTAGAGCACTAGGGGACGGAGCGTTGTCTCCATTAGACGAGACCTTTCCAACTTAACTTAAGGTTCAGTGTGCCTCTAATCATTCGGTGATCGCTGCCAGTTTTCACCATTGCGATCACCGAGACAACACTGTCTTATATATCTTCTCGTCAGTCCTCAGGGTGCGTGCGTTATGTTTCCAGGTCAAGTCGTCGTAGATGGCAACCGAACCTCCACCTGAGATTTTTAGCAACCCCTGCCCCACCGTTACCATGGTCGCCAACGTCACCAGGAATAGCGGAGCCGCTGGGGACTGGGAGCCGTTTGTTTGCGTCACTGCTCACGGGGGGATATTTGCCATAGCTGTCACGCTTGACGAACGGGTTGGCAACCGCATTTTTTTATTATGTTATTGTTGTTTTTAGGAAGATCTCCTGTCTGTGTCCCTCTCTCACCTCTTACGACACGCTCGGGAATATATAGGGTAGTGGATATTCTCAACCGCCACTACACGGCATTTTGATATTTGCTGTAATCAATTGGCTAGATTTTAGAAAACTTTAGTGAACGACACCGGCGCTAGTCCACCAAACACTCATAGGTAACTTTCTCTGAGTCAATTTTCGTTTAGGGTAGGTTTTGGCCAGATCTCCAGGGTTTAGCCATTGTTACGAGCACTTCCGAGTATCGTATATTATCCAATTTTCATCACAAGTAATGATTTGATTTAAAATACCCTTATTTTTGTGTCGGTTGAGCAAAGTAACACAGCAGTACGCGTGTTTGCAAGTTAGATTTACTCAATTCATGAGGTACCAATCGTTCAAGTTTTTTAACATTCCTGATTTTCTCCAAGTGGAATAATACAGTTTTATCAGTTACTCCAAAGCCTGCAGCTATCTCTGAAGTGTTTTGTGATGGTTCTGATTCCACAATAGCCTTTAATTCTTCATTTTCTACTTTGGTCTCAGGACGTTCACGGGGTTGGTTCTAAAGGTCGAAATTTCGAGAACAAAAACGATGAAACCAAAAACGTACCGTGTTTTCTTTTGCAACACCGGTGCTGTACACATAATTAATACTTCGAGCTGTTTATGCCGCACTGGTGCCACGATAGAATTTGTACTCTAAAATATACCAATATTTCATGTTTTACATTGTGAAAGTTGTTGCCGAAGAAAAAAATAATGAGGAAAAACAAATAAATGACTGTTTTCAAAACTCAAATGTACCAGCTAAATGAATTTATAAATTTCAATTTCGAATTCTTAACCAAAGAGGAGATATTCCAGATCAAAATATCCAATGATCAATATTAAACCTCGTTGGTATTTTAAATCTCCTGTTGATTACAGGTCCATTGAATCGATCAGGAAAATTATTAATTATTTATTTTTGCAATAGAAAACATTTTTTTTTTTGAAAGAATGATCAATTCAATAAGGATGAATTCATAAATCATTATTGTTTAGATCAATATCTAGTCTTATTTTTTAATGATGGACATATACATACAAAAAGTACGATAACAGATGACTGTAATTTATCTCTTTAGATGTTTTACATTAACGAAATAAAAAGAATGAAACCATGACTTTGCCATCAGGTTTAAATTTGCGCGGCATGCAACAATTGAGGTACTTAAGCTTGAATAGTGGTGAACAAGTCCAAAACGACAAAGTGATAAATAACCACGTAATATATTATTTTAAGTGCAAACAAAACATTGCAAAGAAAGGTTCTCGCTGTAGTGATCGTAAAATAACCATTGAGCCATTAATGATTGATATGCTTAGTAACTTATTAAAAATTCACATTAGCTTTATCTATTTTTTTAAATCTATTTCTTGACCATAGATGAGCTTAGTAGGCTTTTTAACGTTAATATTATAAGACAACGATAGTGAAATTAAGAAGAGTTCAGACATCATTGACATTGAATGTGTGGTTAGAGCCTAAGAGAAACTAACACCCCATTTCGTTGTCCTTGTAATTCGTGTTGTAAAAGATCTTAAAGGAAATGCCAGAAAAAACTTATTGCTTCCGATTTGTGACAAAAAATCATCTAGCTTACACGATCTGCGTGTCGTCTTTACAACGAGTAAGGCCCAATACAGAGTGTATTGGGCCTTACAAATACAAAGGAAGATTACGCCCAGCAGAGGGACAAATATTTAGAATATTAATTTGCTTTTGTGCACTAATTTCATTCTAACCTTAACAGGAAAATATTTGCAGCAATGAAGGTATGCTCTTTGTGCAACAATTGCTTAACCTTTCAAACGCCACGCGTACAAATTTGACCATTTCGATATTCCGTCAAATTCAAGAGGTCGAATTTGACCGCACCCACCCACAAGCCTTTAACCCATCAATACTTATGTTTATTCTCTACCTTTTCATGAAGAAGTTTGGGATTATAGAATCAATATGAAATTTTATATCCTATTGGTGGAATAAAAATTTATGTAGTCTATGGATATTTATTTATAATCTACGTTAATTTCGTTCGACATTTTCGTGTGAATGTTATTGTGTTAATTTTTCGATTTTTTGGTGTTTTAGTATATTGTTTTATAATAAATTTGTAATGAAAGTTTTTGTGCGAATAGAATTTATCTTTTCACGTAAATAATTTCTAGTAATAAATCCGTACTTATATTATAAATGCGAAAGTGTTTTTGTTTGTTTGTTTGTCCTTCTTTTACTTCGCAACAGAGCGTCGGCATGGCATGATTTTTTGTATTGGGATAGTTCGGTGGCTGTAGAGTGACATAGGTTAATTTTTTCCGCGGAAAACATCTCATTCCCGTGGCAAAATAGAATATGTTGCAAAAGATGTTATATTTATATTGACTACTGCTTTCGATTTCGGTTTTCTGCGATTTGTTTTGTGATTTGGTTTAAGTTGATTCGATTTTGTTTGGCTATCGTTTTCGGATTCGTGTTGTGTCTTGAATTGGTTTTGTTGTTTTGAAGGAATATTTATTCCTTTTAGATATTTTGGATTTGCTTTAAAAAAAAAGGAAATTTAATTCCTTTTAGGTATTTTGACGTTTTTTTTATAAATAGGTTTTTGTTACTTCATAATGCCTCGCAAACGTAAGTCAAGTCTTTGAAGAGTGTCTTCTCAAAGACAAGCGAAAATATTAGCTCGATCGCTAGAATCTTTAGTAGATGCTGAACTGAGAAAACAGCAAAGAACAAGCACAAGCAAAGCGTCAGGCTGCATCTGAGACACCTTTTCAACGTCAGCAAAGGCGTCTTGAACAGACAGAGCGTCAGGCTGCCTTAAGAGCTTCCGAAACACCTTCTCAAAGTCAGGAAAGGCGTCTTTAACAGTCAGAGCGTCAAGCTACCTTAAAGGCTTCTGAAACACCTTCTAAAAGTCAGCAAAGGCGTCTTGAACAGGCAGAGCATCAAGCTACTTTAAGAGCTACTGAAACACCTGATCAAAGTCAGCTAAGGCGTCTTGAACAGGCAGAGCGTCAAGCTACTTTAAGAGCTTCTGAAACACCTTCTCAAAGTCAGCAAAGGCGTCTTGAACAGGCAGAGCGTCAAGTTACTTTAAGAGCTACTGAAATACCTGCTCAGTCAGCAAAGGCTATTCGAACAAGCGAAACGTCAGGCTGCCTTAAGAGCCGCGGAAACACCTGATGAAACTCAACACAGACTCATTGAGCAAGCTGAACATCATAAGGGCATCTGAAACACCAGGACACAGGCGTGAAGAGTTGCAAATGCACAGCTCCAAGCTGAACGTTGACAAAATTTTCAAAGAAATAATTGGTCGGTTTTTAATGACGCAGCATTCAATTATGATCCGTTGATTGAATATAAAAATCACAGGTTAGTTGTTTTCGGACTGATGGACAAGGCGTGTCGATTTTGCAGCGCTTTTAAATGGAAAGATGAGACCGCAGGCATGTGCTGTTCCATTGGCATAGTGTCTCTTCCGTTTCTTGGGGAACCAGAAGAACCTTTGAAAACTCTCTTTTTATATGATGCTAATGAGTCTCGGCGCTTTTGAAACAGGATCCGGAAATATAACTCATGCTTTCAAATGACGTCCTTCGGAGTTGACCATAAAATAATAATGCCGGTATTTTCGCCTACATTTACGGTGCAAGGTTTATATATCATAGAATAGGTTCACTTTTTCCAGCTGAAAACGAACAGCATAAATTTTTACAAGTATATTTTATGGGTTACGAAGAAATTGAGGTAGACCGTCGCTGCCAATTTATCCAGGGAGTTGAGAGAGACACAGCATTCAAAATTCAAAGATTCTTGCATGAACGTAACATTTTAGTCGAAACATTTAAAACTGCTTTAGAAAACCTACCTGAAGAGGATTATAAAGTTGTCATTCATGCGGATCGGACCCCTCAAGGAGAGCATGAAAGGCGCTACAATGCACCTTTGATAAATGAAATAGTGGCCGTAATTAGTGGTGATCAATTTTCTTCACGAGACATTGTCTTGCGAACACGTGATGATACGTTGCAACGGGTAGCCGATATACACAAGTTTTATGACGCTCTGCAATACCCATTGATTTATGGCAAAGAAAAAGAGGGTTATTATTTTCAAATTCCGCTCATTAACCCGGTCACAAAGGAGCCTACTCCGAACAAAAAAGTATAATGTATGTATTTTATGCGTATCATATGATGTAGCGAGAAAGGGATTTTAACCCCTTAGCCCGGTGTAGACAATTATTTCATCAATTTTTGGTAGACATG
Source organism: Parnassius smintheus behrii (assembly GCA_036936625.1). Classification (NCBI taxonomy): domain Eukaryota; kingdom Metazoa; phylum Arthropoda; class Insecta; order Lepidoptera; family Papilionidae; genus Parnassius; species Parnassius smintheus. The sequence continues at coordinate 48,076,665 of JAUPFT010000003.1, forward strand.
TATGTGAAGGTAGAAAGTGAACGTCTCCGTTATATATCTTTAAATCAAAAAACGCTGCGTGTTGGGAATTATATACATTTACAAGATGCAGTTTCTAGCGACGCCAATGTAAATCCCAGAGATTTAGGTAAAATGGAATTCTGCCCTCATCATTCGTTAACAGTCCCCGCTACCTACATGAGTACACACAAGACGCATTCGTCTATGTACGAACATACGGAAGACCCGATCTTTTTGTTACTTTTACTTGCAATCCCTCATGGAAAGAAATAACTGAGGAGCTAATGCCGGGCCAAAAAGGTACTGACAGATACGATTTAGTTGCTAGAGTATTTAGATTAAAAGTACAAAAATTTATGTATGTAATTAACAAAGGGAAAATTTTCGGAGAGGTGCAGTGCTTCGTGTATTCAATTGAATGGGAAAAAAGAGGATTACCGCATTCCCACATTCTAATATGGCTTAAAGAGAAGTTGCGGCCCAGCCATTTGGCTATATAGATGACAAAATAAACGCCGAGATTCTGGATCCTGAGCAAGATAAAGAATTGTATGATGACATCGTCCGAAATATGATTCACGGTCCATTTGGAGCACGAAATTTAATATCGCCATGTATAAAAGAAGAAAAATGTACAAAGAAATTCCCTAAACAGCTATTTAAAGAAACAGTGCACAATGACAATGGCTACCCTTTATACAGACGCAGAGTTCCCAAAGATGGTAGCAGGAAAGTTACAATCAAATCTCGCTCTGGAGCGTTCGAAACCTTAGATAATAGCTGGATTGTCCCGTATTTACCCATTCTATGTAAAATGTTTAATGCCCACATTAATGTAGAAGCATGTAGCTCTGTCCGCGCAATCAAGTATATCTGTAAGTACATAAACAAAGGAAGCGACCAAGCAATATTTAATCTCAGGAGTAAAGGTGAGGCAAATCCCGTTAATGAAGTACAGACCTTTCAAGCAGGGCGTTATGTCAGCAGTAACGAGGCAGCGTGCGTCTCCTTGGCCTCCACGAAAGGCATCAAACAGTCACTCACCTTGAAATGCACTTAGAAAATGGAGAGCGTGTATATTTCACCGAAAGAAATTTCCAAGAAAGAATTGCATCACCGCCAAAAACTACACTAACAGCCTTCTTTCAATTTTGTCGAACCGACTCCTTTGCGAAAACGTTGTTATATTCTGAAGTCCCCCGCTATCATACTTAGAACACATCTAGGAAGGAGTGGAAACGACCAAGGTGTATACCGTCCATGTAACTAATTTTGAATATTTCTGTTTATGATTGCTGCTGCACCATGTTCGGGGTCCTGCAGGATATAAAGACCTTAAAACTGTTAACGGTTAGAAATGCACAACGTATAGAGAAGCATATGAAGCTCTGCATCTTTTAGAAAACGATAATCACTGGGATGAAACATGGAGGAAGCTGTACAGTGCCAGTCACCAGCCAATTTTAGGATCTTTATGCAACTTTCATATCATCTTGCGGGCTATCTAATGCACATAAATTGTGGGACAAATATAAAGAGTACATGGCGGAAGATATTTTGCGAAAGTTGTAGCAGACACACGGGAACATGACATACAACGAACACATTTATAATGAAGCACTTGGAAAAATTTAAGACAAAGTAATGGCATTGGTAGGCAAAAAATTAAGCAACTTTGGAATGATAAGCCCTCAGCGAACAATCGAAAATGAACTAAGTGATGAAATCATACTTGAAACAAACTACAATATACCAGCTTTACAGCAGCAACTAGCCTAATTTGTACCCCGCTTGCTTCCCGAACACAAACGAGTTTTTGACAAAGCAGTAGGACAAATTGCATGTGCAAGATGAAATGCCTCTTTACTAGTAAAAAGGGTCTCCAGTCCTATACACTCAACATACGAAACAAAGTAGCACTAATCTTCTGATTTACGCTGGTTGTAACTGAATACAATTAATAAAAATGTTAAATTATTTATTCTGTGATAATTAGGGTATAATTGGGGGATCTGCATCCCTTCACCTTGCTGCACCCGGTTTGTGCTGTTCGGAGCCCCATAATTCTATCCACCTATTAGGTACCTGATATGATGGTTTGAATAGCAGAATCCTATGATATTGTTTACTGAGCGATGCTCTGGTCCTTAATCACGCACAGGCAGATCCGAATTTATTTATAGCCCTGAATGCCTTTAAAATATCAACCCTAAAGACTAAGATAGAATGCCTCTTTCCCAGGAAAAAAGGTCTCCAGTTCTCTACACTCACCATAGGAAACACAGCAGCATTAAGCTGCTATTTTACGCTGGTATTCTGTGAGAGCGTGGTCCTACCCATAATATGAATCTACTACGTTAATTACATAATCTCACATATAGCAATTTGAAGAACGAACAGAACGCAGCGAGGTGAAGTGATGCAGAACCCTTAATTCTGCCCTACTGTGATAAATGAAAGAGAGAACATTTAAGACATTTTGAAAAAGAAAAACCTTCTTTATAATACCCAAAATTTGATAAAGAAACCGTATATTTCAATATAAAGCCGAACCTCACTGTCATAGTGTTATTTTCTTTTTTTCTTTAACACGGGATTCAAACCCATAAAAAATAATAAATTTTTTATGGGTTTGAATGCCGTGTTGGACCGAAATGCGCCTGGATTTATAAAATTGCCGATAATTCACCCACGTGGTATGAAAATCACGTAAGCCTTTAGTACTGCGCCAGATTCATGTTCGGTCCCATCAGACTGTGAGAGTAAAATTATATAGAGTGCACATGTGTTTTTGGAAGTCATACTCTGCCCAGATAGCTAATCTCCGTTGTAACAGGCCACTGTGATTAAAATTTAGTTGAAGGACATTATTAATATTTTCTACATTGGAATATTGCCACTGATGAAACATTTTTATTGTTTACACTGTACATACAAGCGTGTTAATGTAATACCGATGCATCTACTTGCGCATATAAACAGAAGCATATGCAATTGGTCGATACATCACATAGGTGCTGATCGTGGAATCAAATCATCTCATTACAAAACACATAATCTAATAAAACAAATTATTAAATTATTTATTATAATATTAGTTATTAGTTCCAAAGTTGTACTACTTGCAATATTAAAGATATTAGTTCGTGATTGTATGGTAGGAACTTCATATCGCAATAAACAAAACCTCACGAGTCACTTTAGATCTTGACAAAATAATTGATATCAACGGGAAAATTAATACGTTTATCGTAGACCGACGCTAATCTCATTCCAGTCAGGCAATAATGCATGTAATCACGATGAGTCAATCAACTGGAAAATTTTAAACCTTTAGCATATTAAGTCACTTTTGACACACCAAAAAGTATTACAATCAACATTATGAGAAAGTCACCAGATTAGAATATTAAACTGAATTACTTACTCCACAATTCCAACCTTTTGTAGGTACTGATACCGTATTTACATACAGAGGAAAACCCTTTAATCCTTTTTGTAGGATATCGGCAATACAGTATTAGATTTGGTGACGTATAAAAGGGAGGAATTTATAATAAGTTCTTTTGCAAGATTAAAGAGATCCCTTTGAATATTTTATTCTAATTTTTTAAGAACTTAATATATGGGTACGTTTTGATGAAATACCTTAGGCTTTTATTATTTTTAATGTCAAAGTTATTCTTCTTTTAATACTTTTCATGTATTTATTTTTAATAGAAATATTTTATGATTAAAACTACTTTTACGGATTTTATCGCGTTTATTTTTACTTTTTATTTTTAATTCCCGACGTTTCGGGCGCTTTCCAGCACCCATGGTCACGGGGGACTGAGATGACTGACGTCCCGATGTCATTGTTAAACCCGGAGTACCTTCAGCTTTTTTAATTATTGTTTATGGTCCGATCTATGCAAAATGAACTGACTCTGTCTTGAGGTCTTGCAGTGGTATGCTTGGGCTTAGTTTTAATTTTATTGATTATAGGATCCCAAGCAGGTGGTAGTACCCAGCCTCCTTCTCTATTGAAATTAGGATGTTTTTTAATTTCAATAGCCTCACGTATCATCCTTGGTAGGAATCGGTGTTCTTTCGCGAGGATTTGTGGTCTACCAAATCTGATGTAATGGTTGGGGCCGTCTAGGATATGATCACAAACTGCAGACTAACCGGTACGTTGATGCTTCACATCAGCTATATGTTCTTTTACGCGGGTCCTAATTGATCTTTTGGTTTGTCCTATATAAGAGAGACCACATTCACAATCAAGCTTGTACACTCCTGCATCTTGTAGAGGAATATGACACTTGACGGATGTTAGGAACTGACTAATCTTCTTCGGCGGCTTGTAGAATGTTCTAATAGAAGCTCGCTTCAAGATATAGCCAATCTTGTCTGTGACACCTCTGACATATGGTAGTACAGCAGGCACACGCTCGACTGTGGCTGGCTTCACTCGGTCACTGTGACGTAGGCGCGGGACCCGAAGCTTGTTGTCGTGCAGAACTTGCTTGACGTGCTGAAGCTCGGCGGCCAGGTGTTTGCTGTCATAGATCCCTCGTGCTCTCTGTAACAAAGATTTGCCCACGGTAGCTAACTGTGAAGGATGGTGGTGAGATTCACCGTTTAAATATCGGTTTGTATGGGTCTTTTTCCTATACACAGTGTGACCAATGGTGTTATTAGGATTTCTGATGACTAACACATCTAGGAAAGGTAAGGAATTATTTGCCTCTAACTCCATAGTAAATTGAATTTTAGAGTTTATGGAATTAAGATGTTCTAAAAATGCAGTTACTTTGTCTGATGGTAAAATTGTGAAAGTATCGTCTACGTACCGCTTGTAGATCCTTGGTGTAACAGGTGCAGTAAGGAGGGCTTTCTCCTCAAAGTCTTCCATGAATATATCGGCGATAATGGGAGATACAGGTGAGCCCATCGCCACACCCTCTACTTGCTTGTAAAACTCTTCCTTCCACAATAGATAGCCAGATGTAAGGCAATGTCTTAGTAATACTGCATATTCTGCTGGCATGTTATTTTCCTCTAGTTTCCTAGTTATAATTGAGATGCAGTCTTCAACAGGTAGGGATGTAAATAGAGACTGAACATCAAAACTGACCATGGTTTCATTGTCAGTAAGATGTTGGTCTTTTATCTCACTGACAAAATGGTATGAATCCTTAGTGTGTGCTCTTGTGTGTCCTCTGAGTGGTGATAATATTTTAGCTAAGTATTGAGCCAATCTGTAAGTTGGCGAATCAATCTGACTCACTATTGGACGTAAAGGAGCATTCGGTTTGTGTATCTTTGGTAACCCATACAACTTCGGTGGTTTGGCACATGAAGGTATTATCGAATTAACGTCCAGATTCAATTTTTTGGAGTATTTCTTAATTAGATCGCTAGTTGTTTTAAGCGTATTAGTTGTAGGGTCTGTTTTGACCTTTCGATAAGTAGTTTCATCCGACAAAAGTTGTTGTATTTTAAAATTGTAATCTGACGTATCCATTATAACCGTAGAATTACCTTTATCTGCGCGGAGAATCGTAAGCTCTGGTCTGTTGCGTAAGTTTTTCAACGCGTTAAATTCATTTTTGGGGAGATTTAATTTCGGCGCTGAACTTCGACGTAACATAGACGAGATGTCTTGACGTATGGCCTCTAAATCTTCATTACCAATATTATTTTTATACAGACAGTCCTCAACACTACAGATAATGTCCTCATACGGTATTTTTCGCGGTGTAATTGCGAAATTAATACCTTTTTCTAAAACTTTTATTGTGGCGTCGTCCAGTGTTTGTTTTGATAAGTTGTAGACAGCGCGTTGTTTATGATTCGTGTCTGTGGTCAACGATTTCGTATGTTGGACATTTGATTTAGTTGTTAATTTATGGTATTTATCAATATGTTTATTTTTGCATTCATTGTATTTAGTTGTTTCGCGTTTATCTAAAGTTTCCATGCAATTTTTAATAATAATATTTTTATAATAATCAAATGTCGATAAAACTGTCTTTAATTCACTGGACGAATTGTCTATGGTTTTGTTTATGAAATATAGATCGGTACGTTTTTGCTGAATCTCCGTTATTAACAACTTTTTACTAGCCTGATTTAAGATCTTAGCGCTTCCTCGAATGTCTTTTTTAGTAGATATCTTGACACACGTAGGAATGAGATTATGATCTCTGCATCTCTTCAAGAAATTTAAAGCTGTTATGTATCTTGCGCGCTTGGTCTTTAGATCTTCTAATCGGCGTATTTTATTTGCTATTTTCAGTCCGTACTGGTTAACATAATGATTTCTTATATTTACGCGAACACTACACATGATTAAAACTACTTTTACGGATTTTATCGCGTTTATTTTTACTTTTTATTTTTAATTCCCGACGTTTCGGGCGCTTTCCAGCACCCATGGTCACGGGGGACTGAGATGACTGACGTCCCGATGTCATTGTTAAACCCGGAGTACCTTCAGCTTTTTTAATTATTGTTTATGGTCCGATCTATGCAAAATGAACTGACTCTGTCTTGAGGTCTTGCAGTGGTATGCTTGGGTTTAGTTTTAATTTTATTGATTATAGGATCCCAAGCAGGTGGTAGTACCCAGCCTCCTTCTCTATTGAAATTAGGATGTTTTTTAATTTCAATAGCCTCACGTATCATCCTTGGTAGGAATCGGTGTTCTTTCGCGAGGATTTGTGGTCTATCAAATCTGATGTAATGGTTGGGGCCGTCTAGGATATGATCACAAACTGCAGACTTCCCGGAACGTTGATGCTTCACATCAGCTATATGTTCTTTTACGCGGGTCCTAATTGATCTTTTGGTTTGTCCTATATAAGAGAGACCACATTCATTAGAATTAAAGACAGTTTTATCGACATTTGATTATAAAAATTGCATGGAAACTTTAGATAAACGCGAAACAACTAAATACAATGAATGCAAAAATAAACATATTTGTAAATACCATAAATTAACAACTAAATCAAATGTCCAACATACAAAATCGTTGACCACAGACACGAATCATAAACAACGCGCTGTCTACAACTTATCAAAACAAACACTGGACGACGCCACAATAAAAGTTTTAGAAAAAGGTATTAATTTCGCAATTAAACCGCGAAAAATACCGTATGAGGACATTATCTGTAGTGTTGAGGACTGTCTGTATAAAAATAATATTGGTAATGAAGATTTAGAGGCCATACGTTAAGACATCTCGTCTATGTTACGTCGAAGTTCAGCGCCGAAATTAAATCTCCCCAAAAATGAATTTAACGCGTTGAAAAACTTACGCAACAGACCAGAGCTTACGATTCTCCGCGCAGATAAAGGTAATTCTACGGTTATAATGGATACGTCAGATTACAATTTTAAAATACAACAACTTTTGTCGGATGAAACTACTTATCGAAAGGTCAAAACAGACCCTACAACTAATACGCTTAAAACAACTAGCGATCTAATTAAGAAATACTCCGAAAAATTGAATCTGGACGTTAATTCGATAATACCTTCATGTGCCAAACCACCGAAGTTGTATGGGTTACCAAAGATACACAAACCGAATGCTCCTTTACGTCCAATAGTGAGTCAGATTGATTCGCCAACTTACAGATTGGCTCAATACTTAGCTAAAATATTATCACCACTCAGAGGACACACAAGAGCACACACTAAGGATTCATACCATTTTGTCAGTGAGATAAAAGACCTACATCTTACTGACAATGAAACCATGGTCAGTTTTGATGTTCAGTCTCTATTTACATCCCTACCTGTTGAAGACTGCATCTCAATTATAACTAGGAAACTAGAGGAAAATAACATGCCAGCAGAATATGCAGTATTACTAAGACATTGCCTTACATCTGGCTATCTATTGTGGAAGGAAGAGTTTTACAAGCAAGTAGATGGTGTGGCGATGGGCTCACCTGTATCTCCCATTATCGCCGATATATTCATGGAAGACTTTGAGGAGAAAGCCCTCCTTACTGCACCTGTTACACCAAGGATCTACAAGCGGTACGTAGACGATACTTTCACAATTTTACCATCAGACAAAGTAACTGCATTTTTAGAACATCTTAATTCCATAAACTCTAAAATTCAATTTACTATGGAGTTAGAGGCAAATAATTCCTTACCTTTCCTAGATGTGTTAGTCATCAGAAATCCTAATAACACCATTGGTCACACTGTGTATAGGAAAAAGACCCATACAAACCGATATTTAAACGGTGAATCTCACCACCATCCTTCACAGTTAGCTACCGTGGGCAAATCTTTGTTACAGAGAGCACGAGGGATCTATGACAGCAAACACCTGGCCGCCGAGCTTCAGCACGTCAAGCAAGTTCTGCACGACAACAAGCTTCGGGTCCCGCGCCTACGTCACAGTGACCGAGTGAAGCCAGCCACAGTCGAGCGTGTGCCTGCTGTACTACCATATGTCAGAGGTGTCACAGACAAGATTGGCTATATCTTGAAGCGAGCTTCTATTAGAACATTCTACAAGCCGCCGAAGAAGATTAGTCAGTTCCTACCATCCGTCAAGTGTCATATTCCTCTACAAGATGCAGGAGTGTACAAGCTTGATTGTGAATGTGGTCTCTCTTATATAGGACAAACCAAAAGATCAATTAGGACCCGCGTAAAAGAACATATAGCTGATGTGAAGCATCAACGTTCCGGGAAGTCTGCAGTTTGTGATCATATCCTAGACGGCCCCAACCATTACATCAGATTTGGTAGACCACAAATCCTCGCGAAAGAACACCGATTCCTACCAAGGATGATACGTGAGGCTATTGAAATTAAAAAACATCCTAATTTCAATAGAGAAGGAGGCTGGGTACTACCACCTGCTTGGGATCCTATAATCAATAAAATTAAAACTAAACCCAAGCATACCACTGCAAGACCTCAAGACAGAGTCAGTTCATTTTGCATAGATCGGACCATAAACAATAATTAAAAAAGCTGAAGGTACTCCGGGTTTAACAATGACATCGGGACGTCAGTCATCTCAGTCCCCCGTGACCATGGGTGCTGGAAAGCGCCCGAAACGTCGGGAATTAAAAATAAAAAGTAAAAATAAACGCGATAAAATCCGTAAAAGTAGTTTTAATCATGTGTAGTGTTCGCGTAAATATAATAAATCATTAAGAAATATTTCATTCAACCACTAAAGCGAAAAGAAAGCAAAAAAGGCAATATGTCGACCACCATATGCCAATTTGAAATCCTTTTTTTTCCTCTTACATTACAATACTTTTCATGTATTTATAACAAAATACTCACGCCTGTCACCTAGAGGGGTAGGCGGAGATTACAGACTTCCATTTGGCACGACACTGACACACCTCTCTCGCCTCCTTCACATCCATACACCTACGCATGCATGCTCGTCGGTTAAGGGTACTCCTAATTTGGCCCGTTTTCAAAAAATCGCCAATTTGGTCGATAAATTTTCGCCTAGGACGTCCTTTTCCGACTCTTTCGAATTTTCTTTGTCATTCTTTGCTCATTCATTCTTTCCGCATTACCAAACCACCGAAGCATTCCTTTCCTAGTCCTGGTCACAACATCATCTTGCAAACCACGCTCTTCTCATGTATTTATTTTTAATGAAAATATTTTATTCAACCACTACAGCGAAAAGAAAGCAAAAGAGGCACTATGTCGACCACCATGTGCCAATTTGAAATCCATGATAGAACTAAATTTGTTAATCAGCACACACTGTGAGTATTCGAATTATTTTGATTGCTTCTTTGTCTCTGACACTACAATACTTTTCATGTATTTATTTCTAATGAAAATATTTTATTTAACTACTACAGCAAAAAAGCAAAAAGGCACTATGTCGACCACCATGTGCCAATTTGAAATCTATGCTGGAACTAAGATTTGTTAATTAGCACAAATTGTGAGTATTCAAGTTATTTTGATTGCTTCTTAGTCTCTGACACTACATCAAGGGTTCAATGAGATGAAGTGAAAAAATAATCCTATATGAAAATGTGAAATAGAAAGATAATATAAAATGTATTTTCCCATATGCCTTTTTAGTATGTTAAATATACGTAAAAAGTTAGTGAAGTCACGGAATATATTCATCCCTTGACTGGACACAGGTCTCATCTCATTTCTGAGAGGGTTATGCTATTAGTTTGCTGAGAAACTTGAATGCGTTCGCTGATCGCTGTCAAGAATTTTTTTATAAAAAAGTGGAAGAATACATAATAAAACGTATTTTAACAGAGCTTTAAATAACATCTTTATCAACGTTCCGGGAAGTCTGCAGTTTGTGATCATATCCTAGATGGCCCCAACCATTACATCAGATTTGATAGACCACAAATCCTCGCGAAAGAACACCGATTTCTACCAAGGATGATACGTGAGGCTATTGAAATTAAAAAACATCCTAATTTCAATAGAGAAGGAGGCTGGGTACAACCACCTTCTTGGGATCCTATAATCAATAAAATTAAAACTAAACCCAAGCATACCACTGCACGACCTCAAGACATAGTCAGTTCATTTTGCATAGATCGGACCATAAACAATAATTAAAAAGCTGAAGGTACTCCGGGTTTAACTATGACATAGGGACGTCAGTCATCTCAGTCCCCCGTGACCATGGGTGCTGGAAAGCGCCCGAAACGTCGGGAATTAAAAATAAATGTAATTAAAAGCAAAAATAAACGCGATAAAACCCGTAAAAGTGGTTTTAATCATAACATCTTTATTTTAAAATCTTTAGCGATTCCAACTCGAAATATTTCAATGAAAATTTTAAATCTTTGTTTAAATTTTAATCCAAAATATTTGCCTAAATATTTATTATGTAAAGGTAGAGTAAGATCTAAAGACAAATTCAAGCGGTACTACGGGACCACGCAATCCTATATTGTGGAGATGAAGACTGTCGTAAAGATAACAGAGAAACGAGAAAGCTTTTCTGTTATTAATTTGAAGCTTAATTCTAAATGTTTTATAACTTTTTTGAGTAATTAGTGATTTATTAATGGAAACATTTTGATTATCAAAACATGTAACGATAGGTTCAGATCAGAGTACCATATTGTAGAATACATACATACATAACACTCACGCCTGTCACCCAGAGGGGTAGGCAGAGACTACAGACTTCCATTTAGCACGATCCTGACATACCTTTCTCGCCTCTTCCACATTCATATACCTACGCATACATGCTCGTCGGTTAAGGGTACTCTTAATTTGGCCCATTTTTAGTATATCGCCAATTTGGTCGACAAACTTCCGCCTAGGACGTCCCTTTCCGACTCTTCCATTCACTTCTGCAACATATATTTGCTTTGTCAGTCTTTCCGCATTCATTCTTTCTACATGACCAAACCACCGAAGCATTCCTTTCTTAATCCTGGTCACCGCATCATCTTGCAAACCACACTCTTCTTTTATCACACAGTTTCTCACCCTGTCACTCAGATTCAGCCCTAACATACTCCTTAGCGACCGCATTTCTACCGCATTTATTCTACTCTCGTGCTTCTTCTGCCACACCCAACTTTCACTACCATACGTTAAAGTAGGGACTAATACAGCACTGTGAATTGCCATACGTGCCTTTTTTGACACATTCTGACTTTTCACAATAGAGTGTAGAGCCCCATTTACTTTATTTCCTGCATTCACTCGTCGTTCAATGTCCTTATCATATCTCGCATCCCTGCTGAATACACATCCCAAATATACGAACTCATCCACTTGCTCAATTAACTCTCCTTCTATTCTTATTTCACATACCGTTTTGCTTTCATCTCTTTCAAAAACCATCACTTTCGTCTTACTCGCGTTCACTTTCATTCCCCTTTCTTTTAATGACCTGTTCATTAATGTAACCATCATTTGCAACTCGGCCGCCGACGACGCAAGTATGACTTGATCATCGGCGTACAAAAGACATATTGTAGAACTTTAATAAATCTAGCGTATTATGATTTGTTAATAGAGGTTAGAAGGTAAATAACTTTTTTCATCTTTACATTACGGCAACAACCTTTTTTTTATCTAATATTAGACGTGGGTCAGTTTAAGAGAACGCCTGTGGAAAAATTTATTTTATATTTTAACCATATATTGGATATTTTTAAATAGATACAGCAAACGTAAAAGCATTTTTAGATTTTATGATATAAATAAACTCAAGAGCAAATAAATAAATAAATAAACCAGAAAAGGTACAGCAATAATATCACTCACAAAATATAATATATGAATAGGGTATATATTAAGATGCAAGCTCGATGAAAAATAAAATTTGTTAGAAAGTTTAGTGCGTAACCATATCAAATACCCTGCTGTTGTTATAGTAAATATCCGATAGATATAGTATAGTATATATATTATAGATAGAGTTGGGCGAGAACAAAATCAATACAGTGCATAGTGTGCGTGTTTGTGTATGTGTGGGTGACAAAAAATGCTGCACCATGCATTGTCTGCCTCTACTTCAGTTGTCTATACCGATTGCAATATATACGTGTCTTCTGATTTTATGTAGATGATGTAAGTGAATATTTTTACCTATCTACGACGAAGCCAAAAGGATGGTTAAAATTTTAGATGGCTATGTGTGTGTATGTGTATGTTCATCCGTTCCCTCAGGTCTACTATGCTACTCATCTAATATTGACAAAAATGAGATATCTTTAAAAGCATTGTGCCCATTCGCGGGATTTAAACTGCATGCAGTCACATAAAAACTAACATAATGGCTTATTGGGGGCATGGCACAAAGCGTTGAAATACATACGGTTGTCATATGGTTCTACACTCCGTGGTATTGTGCCGAGAATGCTGGCTGCGTTTGGTTGCTGAATGGCTATATTAATAAAATAAACATTGAAATATCATGTTTGGGTATCTAATAAAATTTCAGAATATGCTTAACATTCTCAAAATACATGTACACTTTATCCTACAAGCTATCCCTGCAACTTCTTGCTAATTTTAAATTCAAAGTGCTCCAAAGTACATCTATGATGACGTTTTTGAGCTCGAATACAAATTCTTCAAGAGAAATTCAAGAGATGGTATCAGCTTGCTTAGTATTGCGGGTAAACTGTATGCTAAAGTGTTAATTGAAAGAGTTATGAAAGAAACTGATGGAAAAATTTGGGATGTACAAGGGGGTTTTAGAAAGGGAATGGGGTGTATAGATCAAGTCTTTTGCATGCGCACGATTGCGGAGAAGTTTTTGGCCAAAAACCAGAAAGTTTTTTGTACGTTCATGGACTTGGAAAAGGCTTATGACAGCGTGGACAGGAATGTGTTATGGCAAACACTGAACTCATATGGGTTGAGCGCTGGTTTGATACAGGCATTAAGGTCTCTTTATAGGGACTCTAGTGCTTGTGTCAGGATCCTTGGGGTCTACTGGAACTGGTTTGGCATCCAAAAAGGTGTCAGACAGGGCTGTGTAGCTTCCCCTTGGCTGTTCAACCTATTTATGGACAGGCGTTTGCAAACTTTGAAAGATGAAGAATGTGGGTTAAGAATGGGCGAGTTAACCGTCATATGCCTTTTGTATGCCGATGATCAAGTCATATTTGCGTCATCGGCGGCTGAGATGTAAATGATGGTTACGTTAATGAAATGGTCATTAAAAGAAAGGTGAATGAAAGTGAACGCAAGTAAGACGAAAGTGATGGTTTTTGAAAGAGAAGAAAACAAAACGGTATGTGAAATAAGAATAGAAGGAGAGTTAATTGAGCAAGTGGATGAGTTTGTGTATTTGGGATGTGCATTTAGCAGGGACGTGTAAATGAAGGAAATAGAGTGAATGGGACACTACACTCCATTATGAAGAATCAGAATGTGTCGAAAAATCCGTAGCCGTAGCCGCGTAGTGGAGGTTGAGAATATCCACTACCCCATATCTTCCCGTGGGTGTCGTAAGAGGCGACAGAGGGACACAAGGAGGGCAAAGGAGGGATGGGCAGCAGCATTTTCCTAATAACTAAAATAACATAATAAAAAACTGCGGTTGCCAACACGCTCGCCAAGCGTGGCAACTATGGCAAATATCCCTCCATGAGCAACGACGCAAATAAACGGCTCCCAGTCCCCGGCGGCCCCGCTATTCCTGGCTACGGTGGCGACCATGGTAACGGCGGGGCAGGGGGTGCTAAGAACCTCCGGTGGAGGTTCAGTTGCCACCTACGATGACTCGACCTGGCAACGTATAACGCACGCACCCTGAGGACTGATGAGAAGATACTGGAGCTGGAAGAAGAGGTAAACAAGTTGCGCTGGCATATTATTGGATTATCTGAAATCCGAAGAGAGGGGGAGGACACGGTAATCCTCGAGTCCGGCAACTTGTTCTGTCACGGGGAGGGCGACCATCTGTCCCAAGGAGGTGTCGGATTTATCGCCCACAAGTCTCTCGTCAACAACGTTGTAAAAATTGGGAATGTGTCGACGAGGTACGCGTACCTGACACTCAGAATCACCAAACGGTATTCGCTGAAGGTTATACAGGTCTACGCACCAACCTCGGCACATCCCGATGAGGAGGTGGAGGAAATTTATGAGGATATTTCTAAAGCCATGTGTGGTAATACATAATGGGAAATTTTACAAAGGTGGTGTGGGCAACACTCTCTCTCGCTCTCTGGACAAGTTAAACGAATGTAAGTGTGTTCAAATAAAATTCGTGAATTAATTAATTTCGCGTTTCAATGAACATATCAAATTATGTATTATAACCTAGTAATATAAATTACTTACTTACTTATCTTCACGCACAATCCCTAACGGGGTAGCCAGAGAGAACAGATCGCCAAGTGTCACGATCCTTACATACGTCTTTCGCATCTTTCAGGTTCATTAACCTCTTCATACATGCACGTCTAGGTATCCGAGTACTCTTGACCCTCCCCTCTTCGAGCAATTTGCTCACATGGTCTTCGAAAGTTAGTCTCGGTCTACCTCGACACCTTTTAATATTTACTTTCGCTCTATATATTTTCTTCACCATTCGGTCTTCACTCATTCGTTCAACGTGCCCAAACCATTGGAGTACGCCTCTATCAATTTTTGTGATAAGGTCATCTTTCAATCCTGCCATATTGCGAATCTCTTCGTTTCGCTTTCGGTCGGCTATGCTAACGCCAGACATTTTACGAAGAGATCGCATCTCCACTGCATTCAACTTGCATTTATGCTTCTTCTGGCATATCCAGGTTTCGCTGCCATATAACAAAGTCGGTACCAACACTGCGTTATGTATTGCAAGGCGTGCACTCTTCACCACGCCTTGCCTTTTTACTAATGCATTCAGGGCACCATTGACTTTGTTTCCGGCAGCGACACGCCTATCCACATCTAAATCACATCTTCCATCCCGGCTGAAAGCACTCCTCAAGTATACAAATTCATTTACCTGTTCTAGACATGTCTAGAACAGGTAATATAAATAACTAGAAAAATCAAATACAACAGTGGCGACGAGGTCTTAAGAACAACGTGTGCAAATTACCAAACATTTCATCGGCGTCGGCGGACATCTTGTCTTGCATAAAACTGCAATGACTGGTGGGTTAAAAATTTACAGCAAGTAATTTCATTAATGTATTAATATATGGAAGAGCTTAAAAAGAAAATCAAAAGCGGCAAAACTTCTTGGATACAATCAGAAAATACAGAAACTTTGTTAATTTTAGCTAGAGACCTGGGTATATTAACTATAAACCAAAACATTAATATTGAAGAACTACGAAAATTGTTAAGGACATACGTGAAAACAACACAAAAGCATTCGCTTGAGGAATCATTACGAATAAACATGGCCAATATATTACCATCAAGCCTGGATAATTTTAGTGGAGGTAATTGGAATAGTTATTATGAACAATTGAACTGTTATATGTTGTTACATGATATATCAGAAGAAAAAAAATTGCCAATGTTACAAAATTAAGTAGCAATGTTTATGAAAATGTATCTGTTCTTTGTTCACCATTGTCTCCAATTAAACTTACATATGAAGAATTGTGTGAAAATTTAAACCACTTTTATCACCCAAAACAAATGTGACTATGTTTAGAGCGAAATTCAAAGATAGGAAACAAGAACCATCAGAATCTATAAAGGATTACATGCTGGCACTGCGAAAAATGACAAGAGATTGTGCTTTTACTGATGTTAATGAACTACTAAAGGAAAGATTGGTAAATGGTATCCATAATGAAACTATTAGATATGAGCTCTTAAAAATAGCAGAAAAATTTCTAAATGAATTAGTATTAACAGCAGAAACTGCAGAAATGGCATACAACTTAGCACACAAGGACACAAGTAAGACTGTAGAATAGTTTGCTTTAAAGACAAATTCCAAGTCGCAGTTTAAATATTCCAGTAAAATTAACCAGAACCAAACATCCACAAGTGGCAATAAGTGTTTTTGCTGTGGGAAAGTGGGACATGTGCGTTCTCAGTGCTCATTGAGAAATAAATATTGCAGTGAATGTGGACAGAAAAGACACATTTTCAGAGTTTGTTCAAGGAAAAACACAAATGTGAAGACAGTGTTGGTCGATCAGTTAACTAGCCAAAGTGAAGAAGTGGAGGAAGCCTCATGTATCTACAGTGAAAAAAATGACAAATCCCATATATTAAATGTGCAAACTAGGAAAAAGGTACACTTTATTTATTTAAAAATAAAAATAAATAGTATTTTGCTTGACTTGGAAGTTGATACTGTCTCAGATATTACAACTATAAATATCAGTGATAAAAATAAATATTTTCCTAATTTAAAACTAGAAGAGTTTTGCCTTACTTTGATAAACTATAACCAAACAATTTCAAAACCAATTGGTATTTTAGGTAGTCTGTTGTTTATGATAAGGTATCTTGTCATAATTTATCTTTGGTCGTAGTGCCTGATGACCCCCCAAGGATTATCGGTAAGGATTGGTTATCTCATCTGAAACTTTGGCCATTGAATTTAAAGCAAAATGTTAATATGTGTAAATTAAATGAACAGTACATTTCTAAAATTAAAAATGACTTTCCTGCTGTATTTGAACCAGGATGGGGCAATTTCAAAAAGGCCTCTATGTCTCTGAAACTTAAAGCAAAAACTATTCCTAAGTTTTTGCCAGCAAGAAGTGTTCCTTTTTCTTTAAAATCAAAAGGTGATAATGAAATAAAACGTTTATTAGAAAATGGTCACATAGCCCCAATTGAGTTTAGTGAATGGGGAACGCCCGTAGTGCGAGTTCTTAAGAGTGATGGCTCAGTTAGATTATGTGGGGACTATAAAATCACACATAACCCCCACTTAGTTATTGATCATTTCCCCCTTCCAACAATTAATCAAATATTAGCAAATTTTGAAAATAATAATTTCTTTTGTGAACTAGATTTAAAAGAAGCATATTTACCAGCACCATATAATAAACAGTCACAAAAACTAACCACAATAGTTACAGAGAAGGGCATTTTTAAATACTCGTCTCTGCCCTATGGGGTAAGCACAGGACCAGGTTCATTTCAGAGATTAATTGTACAATCGCTTTCAGGACTAAAAGGTGTAGTTGTTTATATAGATAATATTTATATAGCTGGAAACACATTGGAAGAAACTAACAGGAGATTAAGATCAGTATTAGAGTGTATAGCAGAAGCTGAGCTTCAATTAAAGATTAATAAATGTAAGGTTTTCAAACAATCTTTAAAGGTATTTGGTTATCATGTGTCAAAAGAAGGTATTAAAGTGATTAAAGATGATATACAACCCTTGTTAAAATTACCTAAACCTAATAATTTAAAGATGCTACGTTCATTTATAGGAAAATATCAATTATTATAACAGGTTCTTAAAAAATATAGCAATAATTTTAAATCCCTTGTATGACTGTCTTAAGAATGATTGTTTTAGTTGGAATAGTGAATGTGATGTAGCGTTTAAAAAAATAAGGAACAGTTAGCCAATACAACAACATTGGCACATTATAGTAATGATTTACCTATAATATTAAGCTGTGATGCTTCTGAATGTGGTGTAGCAGCGGTATTGTCTGTGAGAACTAGGGATAAAATAGTTAAACCTGTGGCCTTTGCAAGTAAGAAATTAAATGACAGGCAGATTAAGTACCCCACTATTGAAAAAGAGGCATTAGTTATCATATTTGGAGTAACAAAGTTTTATGAATATCTATTTGCAAGAACATTTGAATTAGAAACTGATAATGCAGCTCTGGTAAGAATTTTTGGCCCTAAAATGGAATACCAAAAATGGCTTGCAACCGTTTACAACATTGGGCCATATTCTTGTCAGGCTTTAACTATTGTACCCGTCATATTAATTCGAAAAATAATCCTGCAGATTTTTTGTCAAGAAACCCAATTGATGATAAAACTAATTTTAAACATCCACTGTTAGATAATAGTGAAGTAAGTGTTTTAAATTATTTGTCATTGTCAAATTTTGAAAGTGTTAATTGGAATGATATTGTAAAAGAAACTGCTAAATGTACTTTGCTGTCAACTGTTATGAGGTAGTGCATAGATGGCTGGCCAGATAAAAACAAATTAAGTGAGAAGTTCAGACCTTTTTCTAACAGAAAAAAATAATTAACAATTGATCAAGGTTGTTTGTTATGGGGTTATAGAGTGGTCATTCCTGAATGCCTACAGAATTCAATCATGAATGAGTTACATTCAAGTCATTTTGGAACAAATAGAATGAAACAAATTGCACGTTCTTATTTTTGGTGGCCAACAATTGACAAGGACATAAGCAATTTAATAGTATCATGTTTAATTTGTCTAGAAAATCGTGATAACCCAGAAAAAGCATTATTGTCTACATGGCCATGTTCTGAGTCTGTGTGGGAAAGGTTGCATGCAGATTTTCTTAGAACTATTTACGAGAAAATATTCCTTGTAATAGTTGACAGTTACTCAAAATGGCCTGAAGCTTTTATGATGTCAAATATTACAGCATGTAAAACAATTTCAATCTTTAAAGATTTATATTCTAGATTTGGTTACCCGCTACATTTGGTGGTGGATAATGGTACAACTTGGACAAGCAACGAGTTTAAAGAATTTTGCAATGTGACAGGTGTTAGGATAACTTACACACCACCTTACTATCCGGAAACAAATGGGGTGGCAGAAAGATTTGTTCAAACTTTTAAAAGCTATGTAAAAATTGTAGAAAGTGGTCATAATTTAGAGTATGCCATTAATTTATTTTTTATATGTCCTAATTTTATAACATTGTGGGTGGGGAAGAGTGTGGTAATAAAGATTGGGAGTGTGTCGACGAGGTACGCGTACCTGACACTCAGAATCACCAAACGGTATTCGCTGAAGGTTATACAGGTCTACGCACCAACCTCGGCACATCCCGATGAGGAGGTGGAGGAAATTTATGAGGATATTTCTAAAGCCATGTGTGGTAATACATAATGGGAAATTTTACAAAGGTGGTGTGGGCAACACTCTCTCTCGCTCTCTGGACAAGTTAAACGAATGTAAGTGTGTTCAAATAAAATTCGTGAATTAATTAATTTCGCGTTTCAATGAACATATCAAATTATGTATTATAACCTAGTAATATAAATTACTTACTTACTTATCTTCACGCACAATCCCTAACGGGGTAGCCAGAGAGAACAGATCGCCAAGTGTCACGATCCTTACATACCTCTTTCGCATCTTTCAGGTTCATTAACCTCTTCATACATGCACGTCTAGGTATCCGAGTACTCTTGACCCTCCCCTCTTCGAGCAATTTGCTCACATGGTCTTCGAAAGTTAGTCTCGGTCTACCTCGACACCTTTTAATATTTACTTTCGCTCTATATATTTTCTTCACCATTCGGTCTTCACTCATTCGTTCAACGTGCCCAAACCATTGGAGTACGCCCATATCAATTTTTGTGATAAGGTCATCTTTCAATCCTGCCATATTGCGAATCTCTTCGTTTCGCTTTCGGTCGGCTATGCTAACGCCAGACATTTTACGAAGAGATCGCATCTCCACTGCATTCAACTTGCATTTATGCTTCTTCTGGCATATCCAGGTTTCGCTGCCATATAACAAAGTCGGTACCAACACTGCGTTATGTATTGCAAGGCGTGCACTCTTCACCACGCCTTGCCTTTTTACTAATGCATTCAGGGCACCATTGACTTTGTTTCCGGCAGCGACACGCCTATCCACATCTAAATCACATCTTCCATCCCGGCTGAAAGCAC
Source organism: Parnassius smintheus behrii (assembly GCA_036936625.1). Taxonomy (NCBI): domain Eukaryota; kingdom Metazoa; phylum Arthropoda; class Insecta; order Lepidoptera; family Papilionidae; genus Parnassius; species Parnassius smintheus. Next base: position 48,096,957 of record JAUPFT010000003.1, read on the forward strand.
TCCTCAAGTATACAATTTCATTTACCTGTTCTAGACATGTCTAGAACAGGTAATATAAATAACTAGAAAAATCAAATACAACAGTGGCGACGAGGTCTTAAGAACAACGTGTGCAAATTACCAAACATTTCATCGGCGTCGGCGGACATCTTGTCTTGCATAAAACTGCAATGACTGGTGGGTTAAAAATTTACAGCAAGTAATTTCATTAATGTATTAATATATGGAAGAGCTTAAAAAGAAAATCAAAAGCGGCAAAACTTCTTGGATACAATCAGAAAATACAGAAACTTTGTTAATTTTAGCTAGAGACCTGGGTATATTAACTATAAACCAAAACATTAATATTGAAGAACTACGAAAATTGTTAAGGACATACGTGAAAACAACACAAAAGCATTCGCTTGAGGAATCATTACGAATAAACATGGCCAATATATTACCATCAAGCCTGGATAATTTTAGTGGAGGTAATTGGAATAGTTATTATGAACAATTGAACTGTTATATGTTGTTACATGATATATCAGAAGAAAAAAAATTGCCAATGTTACAAAATTAAGTAGCAATGTTTATGAAAATGTATCTGTTCTTTGTTCACCATTGTCTCCAATTAAACTTACATATGAAGAATTGTGTGAAAATTTAAACCACTTTTATCACCCAAAACAAATGTGACTATGTTTAGAGCGAAATTCAAAGATAGGAAACAAGAACCATCAGAATCTATAAAGGATTACATGCTGGCACTGCGAAAAATGACAAGAGATTGTGCTTTTACTGATGTTAATGAACTACTAAAGGAAAGATTGGTAAATGGTATCCATAATGAAACTATTAGATATGAGCTCTTAAAAATAGCAGAAAAATTTCTAAATGAATTAGTATTAACAGCAGAAACTGCAGAAATGGCATACAACTTAGCACACAAGGACACAAGTAAGACTGTAGAATAGTTTGCTTTAAAGACAAATTCCAAGTCGCAGTTTAAATATTCCAGTAAAATTAACCAGAACCAAACATCCACAAGTGGCAATAAGTGTTTTTGCTGTGGGAAAGTGGGACATGTGCGTTCTCAGTGCTCATTGAGAAATAAATATTGCAGTGAATGTGGACAGAAAAGACACATTTTCAGAGTTTGTTCAAGGAAAAACACAAATGTGAAGACAGTGTTGGTCGATCAGTTAACTAGCCAAAGTGAAGAAGTGGAGGAAGCCTCATGTATCTACAGTGAAAAAAATGACAAATCCCATATATTAAATGTGCAAACTAGGAAAAAGGTACACTTTATTTATTTAAAAATAAAAATAAATAGTATTTTGCTTGACTTGGAAGTTGATACTGTCTCAGATATTACAACTATAAACATCAGTGATAAAAATAAATATTTTCCTAATTTAAAACTAGAAGAGTTTTGCCTTACTTTGATAAACTATAACCAAACAATTTCAAAACCAATTGGTATTTTAGGTAGTCTGTTGTTTATGATAAGGTATCTTGTCATAATTTATCTTTGGTCGTAGTGCCTGATGACCCCCCAAGGATTATCGGTAAGGATTGGTTATCTCATCTGAAACTTTGGCCATTGAATTTAAAGCAAAATGTTAATATGTGTAAATTAAATGAACAGTACATTTCTAAAATTAAAAATGACTTTCCTGCTGTATTTGAACCAGGATGGGGCAATTTCAAAAAGGCCTCTATGTCTCTGAAACTTAAAGCAAAAACTATTCCTAAGTTTTTGCCAGCAAGAAGTGTTCCTTTTCCTTTAAAATCAAAAGGTGATTATGAAATAAAACGTTTATTAGAAAATGGTCACATAGCCCCAATTGAGTTTAGTGAATGGGGAACGCCCGTAGTGCGAGTTCTTAAGAGTGATGGCTCAGTTAGATTATGTGGGGACTATAAAATCACACATAACCCCCACTTAGTTATTGATCATTTCCCCCTTCCAACAATTAATCAAATATTAGCAAATTTTGAAAATAATAATTTCTTTTGTGAACTAGATTTAAAAGAAGCATATTTACCAGCACCATATAATAAACAGTCACAAAAACTAACCACAATAGTTACAGAGAAGGGCATTTTTAAATACTCGTCTCTGCCCTATGGGGTAAGCACAGGACCAGGTTCATTTCAGAGATTAATTGTACAATCGCTTTCAGGACTAAAAGGTGTAGTTGTTTATATAGATAATATTTATATAGCTGGAAACACATTGGAAAAAACTAACAGGAGATTAAGATCAGTATTAGAGTGTATAGCAGAAGCTGAGCTTCAATTAAAGATTAATAAATGTAAGGTTTTCAAACAATCTTTAAAGGTATTTGGTTATCATGTGTCAAAAGAAGGTATTAAAGTGATTAAAGATGATATACAACCCTTGTTAAAATTACCTAAACCTAATAATTTAAAGATGCTACGTTCATTTATAGGAAAACATCAATTATTATAACAGGTTCTTAAAAAATATGGCAATAATTTTAAATCCCTTGTATGACTGTCTTAAGAATGATTGTTTTAGTTGGAATAGTGAATGTGATGTAGCGTTTAAAAAAATAAGGAACAGTTAGCCAATACAACAACATTGGCACATTATAGTAATGATTTACCTATAATATTAAGCTGTGATGCTTCTGAATGTGGTGTAGCAGCGGTATTGTCTGTGAGAACTAGGGATAAAATAGTTAAACCTGTGGCCTTTGCAAGTAAGAAATTAAATGACAGGCAGATTAAGTACCCCACTATTGAAAAAGAGGCATTAGTTATCATATTTGGAGTAACAAAGTTTTATGAATATCTATTTGCAAGAACATTTGAATTAGAAACTGATAATGCAGCTCTGGTAAGAATTTTTGGCCCTAAAATGGAATACCAAAAATGGCTTGCAATCGTTTACAACATTGGGCCATATTCTTGTCAGGCTTTAACTATTGTACCCGTCATATTAATTCGAAAAATAATCCTGCAGATTTTTTGTCAAGAAACCCAATTGATGATAAAACTAATTTTAAACATCCACTGTTAGATAATAGTGAAGTAAGTGTTTTAAATTATTTGTCATTGTCAAATTTTGAAAGTGTTAATTGGAATGATATTGTAAAAGAAACTGCTAAATGTACTTTGCTGTCAACTGTTATGAGGTAGTGCATAGATGGCTGGCCAGATAAAAACAAATTAAGTGAGAAGTTCAGACTTTTTCTAACAGAAAAAAATAATTAACAATTGATCAAGGTTGTTTGTTATGGGGTTATAGAGTGGTCATTCCTGAATGCCTACAGAATTCAATCATGAATGAGTTACATTCAAGTCATTTTGGAACAAATAGAATGAAACAAATTGCACGTTCTTATTTTTGGTGGCCAACAATTGACAAGGACATAAGCAATTTAACAGTATCATGTTTAATTTGTCTAGAAAATCGTGATAACCCAGAAAAAGCATTATTGTCTACATGGCCATGTTCTGAGTCTGTGTGGGAAAGGTTGCATGCAGATTTTCTTAGAACTATTTACGAGAAAATATTCCTTGTAATAGTTGACAGTTACTCAAAATGGCCTGAAGCTTTTATGATGTCAAATATTACAGCATGTAAAACAATTTCAATCTTTAAAGATTTATATTCTAGATTTGGTTACCCACTACATTTGGTGGTGGATAATGGTACAACTTGGACAAGCAACGAGTTTAAAGAATTTTGCAATGTGACAGGTGTTAGGATAACTTACACACCACCTTACTATCCGGAAACAAATGGGGTGGCAGAAAGATTTGTTCAAACTTTTAAAGGCTATGTAAAAAATTGTAGAAAGTGGTCATAATTTAGAGTATGCCATTAATTTATTTTTTATATGTCCTAATTTTATAACATTGTGGGTGGGGAAGAGTGTGGTAATAAAGATTGGGAGTGTGTCGACGAGGTACGCGTACCTGACACTCAGAATCACCAAACGGTATTCGCTGAAGGTCATACAGGTCTACGCACCAACCTCGGCACATCCCGATGAGGAGGTGGAGGAAATTTATGAGGATATTTCTAAAGCCATGTGTGGTAACACATAATGGGAAATTTTACAAAGGTGGTGTGGGTAACACTCTCTCTCTCGCTATCTGGACAAGTTAAGCGAATGTAAGTGTGTTCAAATAAAATTCGTGAATTAATTAATTTCGCGTTTCAATGAAGATATAAAATTATTATTATAACCTCAAATACAACACCATGCATTCCTCCAAAACCCACTACACGGTGTTGATGGGAGACTTCAACGCAAAACTAGGCACAAGAGAAGGCGGTGAGCTGAAGTTAGGGAAATTTGGAGTAGGGCAACGGAACCGTAGGGGCCAGCAGCTGGCTGACTTTATGGAGAAAAAGGGACTCTTTAAGATGAACTCTTTCTTTCACAAGCGGCCTCACAGGAAGTGGACCTGGTCGAGCCCTGACGGTTCGACAAAAAATAAGATTGACTTCATTATGACGACCAGACGCCAACTGATCAGTGATGTCTCAGTGATCGCAAGTGTGAAAACCGGCAGCAATCACCGAATGGTTAGAAGCACACTGAACCTAAACGTTAAGTTGGAGAGGTCTCGTCTAATGAAGTCCGCTCGAAAACGCTCCGTCCCCCTCGTGCTCTAATCCGGAATCCCGAGACTTTTCAGCTCGAGTTACGTAACCACTTTCAGTGCCTAGAAGATTGCAATGTAGTGGGCGATATGAATGACACGATCGTGGAAATTGTACATGCGGTCGGAGCTAATTTCTGCAAGACCCGCCGCAGAAGAACACGAAAAATCTCCGATCACACTCTTAATCTCATGGCTGTTAGACGGGAGATGAGGCTGCAATCGTCAACAGATTTGACAGCATACAGGCAACTGAGCAGACAGATCTCCAAATGCGTGCGGCGAGACTTACGCAACTTTAATACGGCTCGTATTAAAGAAGCGATCGAGCGAAACCAGGGCTCCAAAGTCTTTGCCAGAGATCTGTCTGCCAGAAAGAGTCAACTGTCGAAGCTGAAGAATGAGTGTGGCAGCATCGTTTCCGGGACACCTGAGATATTGAGTGAGATTGAGAGGTTCTATGGGCAGCTGTACACATCACCGTTGGAGCCACACGCAAGTGTGAGTAACAAGAGCAAGTCTTACCCGACACTATTCCGATGATATCCCTAAAGTCAGTCTGAGCGAGATTAGAATGGCTCTCCAGCACCTTAAAAACGGCAGGGCCTCAGGCGAGGATGGAGTTACATATATTATATATATTACATATATTATATATTATATGTTAGTAGGCATAATATTATTTGTGAAGTACAAAATAAAAACACATTTATGTTTAAATGTGCCATTTTCTCACCAACCCACCCTATATAGCAATACAATGGCACATATACAGACAGTCCAGTCTACTCTTAATCACTTTTAGGATACTATTGATACTCCCCTGCACCCTGCGCACAAGAGACGCGCACCTCTTGCGCATGGTCGCGTAAAAGCAGCCCACTCGCGCTTCTGCGAACATACCTGATGCACTACAGAAGCGAGGCAGTCCCAGCAGCACCCTAAATGCGTTGTTGTGTTGTACTCGGAGGACGTTTTAAGCCTTTTGAATATATCTAGCCCACAGGCTGCACGTATAAAATGACGTGCAGAAAGCTCTAAACAGGGCTATTTTAACTTCCCTTGAACAGCTATCATGTTCGACGTCGTCCTCCGCTCCCTCTCAATGCCATCATCGTCTTTGAGATGAGGAGTCGGAATATGGCCAAGGTATTTATAATTAAACGTTCTTTGTAAAATATTACCATTAATTTAAACTAAAAGACCATGAAATGGCTCCATGAGTGAGTGCGTAAGCTTCAAAAATCCTTCCTAGGCCGCAAATAGATGCACTCAAAACGCCATATCATCTGCGTAACTGATGGATTTTACGCAGACATCGTCTATTTGTCAGCCGACTATGATGCTGTTGAGTTTACCTATCAACTCGTTCACATAGAGGTTGAAGAGCGTGGGCGAAATCAAACCCCCCTGTCTCACTCCGCACTCCAAACCGTATAATCTAGATCTAGGCCCATATTTCGTTGAATGCACGGTATTATTAAAGCTAAAACACCAATATGGAATCAAATAATTTCATGTGCCAGGATATTTATCGCACATAATTCGCAAAAATGATCCTAAATGCTTGTGAGAATTTTCAAGGGCACCAATAGACTCGTGATGATATGCTGTAGAGTTTATTTTTTCAATTTGCAATAACTTACATGTTTCAGTCATAGTCCAGAATATGAATTCACTACCCCTATCCGTAACTATTATTTAAGTACATCAAATCTTGAAATAAAATTATTAACAAATGTTCTAGCAATAGTGACAGTTTCTTTATTTTTGAGTAGATATGCTTCTACAAATTTAAATAATTCGCACTGAATGGTTGAAATGTACTTTTACTATCTATATCACGATCTAAGGGTCCTAACACATCTAGGAATACTTTTTCGAAAGCTGAATGAGCCGTAGTTATTATCACCAAAGGCTCTATGACATGCCGTGAGTGTTTCATTGTTTGACACATTTCACACTTACCAATAAATTCCTTTACATCTTTCTCTATCCCTGGTTCTCTGGCTTATAATAATGTCGCCTTATATTATTTATAGTTCTTTTAATACCTGCATGTCCACTAGTGGGCAATAAATGGAAATCATTAATAATAAATTATTTCTCGGTTTCGTCATATGTTCTTTTAATACCTCTCAAAATACATAATTGTGGGCCGGCCCAATCTTGACTTTTCTTTACTTCTTTTATTAATCTCGTCAAAATAACGCGTTATCTTCCGGTTTTAATATGCATATTTCTTTAACTTTAATTTTTTTACAGTACTCGTTCAATTTAGCTACAAATTTGGCTCGCATAAAATCTAAGCTAAAATCTCTGTTAATGTAAATCATTTGTCTCCTTTGTGCATAGCTAAAGCATTTTGACTCTAAATCAATCTAATTTTTTAAGTAATTTACTATATTTCCTTACACTAATTTCATCTCACAAGAATTATTTGGTATTCTTAATAACTCCACGACTGTCGGTTGATCAGGCCGATTGGAGGTTTATTAGGAATATTATTTTCTCTAATATTTGTCTAAATGTTATTTTCCATTTATATCCTCTGATTTTTAGTCATGACTACCACCGTAACAATATACGATATTAAAATCATATTGTTATAATTCTAAACGAAATTTCAATAACCTACTGGAAGGGTCTTTCACTCCGAAAAGATATATCAGAAGATTGTGGTCTGTCATGATAGTGAGTTTACGCCCAAACAGATAAAGTTTAAAATATTTAATACCCCAAACGACAGCGACCAGTTCTTTTGAATTGTAGGATAGTTTTTTCCGTTTTGTTTAATGGTCAACTAGCATAATATGCAATGGGTCATAAATCTTTATTACATAAAACCGCCCCAACTGCGAAACCTGAGGCGTCTGTTTGCAAATGAATTCGTTGATATCCGAGTAGTCCGGGTATTGTAAAATAGGTGCTGATGTTAAAACTTGACTTAAAATTTGAAAAAAAATCTTCGTAATTTTATAACCATTGGAAGGTGACGCTTTTGCGACAAAGTTGATTCAAAGGTAAAGTTATTTCGGCAAAATTATGTATAAATTTCCTATAAAAATTACAAAATATGACGAAGCGTCTTACTTCGTCAGAATTGGTGGGTGTTGGGTTTTTCTGAATTACTTTAATTTTTTCCGAGTCTGGTGAAATTTCATTTGCAGATACTGTATGTCCCAAGTACAATAATTCTTTTTTTAAAATATTGACATTTATTTGGGTTAAGTTTTAAAATTACCTTTCTCAGCCTTTCAAATACATCGATCAAATTTTTGTTATGAATTTTCAGATTTTGTCCAAAAACTACAAGGTCATCTAAATAAATGAAGCATTTATCTGGTTATAAGCCTTACATGGCAACAGTCATTATCCGGAAAAACGCACTTGGACTTATCTTCAAGCCCATGGGTAAACGCTTCATTTGGCATTGTCCCGTGTTAGTTGTGAAGGCAGTCACCTTACGGCTATCAGGGGTCAAAGTCAATTGGTAAAATGAATGACTAAGATCTAAATGATCTAAATGTGAGAAGTAAATAAAACCAGGAAGCGAATCTAAGATGTCAGTTATGTTAGGTAGATGAAAACGATCATATTGCACATAATAATTATAATAATAATAATAATAAGGGTCAGGGTCTTCGCAGGCCCAGCAATCGGCACCCGCCACTGGTGGAGTACGCCGCATGCGATGGACAACCGAAATGAATACTAACGCATTGCGGGCGTATTTTGGGGCGAAAGGGGGAGAAGTTGGAGGTTTGGCGTATCGGGCTAGGATGCATCGTCTTTTTGCTGAGCTGGAGCCATTTTTAACCGCCTCAGAGCAAAATCTGGCAGACCGGGTTCGGTATATCTTGCGCTCAAATATATTTGATGTCGCCGAACTCGAACGACTACGACGTGAGGCTGATCCCTCATCGGATGAAAATGCTACGGCTGAGGATGCGGCGCCACAAATTGCAGAGCAACCCGCAAATGTGATGCCGCCGTGAATACCCCAGTTGTGGTTGATTCAAACGATGATGGAACAGTCGCCCAGGAACTGGAATTAGAGTATATGAGGAGTACATTTGAAGAGGCGATTGTGGAAAAGCGCAGTACGCCTCACGAAAATCGACCGCGACTTCCCCGCATAGCCCTAAGCAAGCGGAATCGGGCTGTCGTGAGGGCTCTGAACCCAATACTGGTGACCTATTTGGAAGCCAGTCGGGACCTTTGCGAGATTGACTCAATTCTTTTTGGCGCCGCACTGGCAGTGTGCCGTATTATAGGCGCCAAACTTTCCACGGCTGGACGCGCTACTGGACAAAGTAGCGCTATCCCAGCCTGAAGAATAAGAATTGAAGAACGTATCACAAAGGCTAGGGCCCTCATCGGCAGACTGATATGCTTCAGGTCAGGCAACAACAGGCCAAGGATTGTGCGCACCGTCAGGATGGCATTTGCTGGGACAAATATTAGTTTGTCCAAGCCGGATATAATGCAAAAACTGACGGAGCGCATAGACGACCTGAAGCAGAGAATCGCTGCTTGGGGAAAGCGGATTCGGCGATATACCGAGAGGTCGACACGGTTTAACCAGAATCGTCTCTTCCAGAGTGATCAGAAGAGGCTCTATAAATCGTTGGAGCGACCAATGGTAAGTGGAACGGGCCCAGCACCGAATCAAGCCGACACTGTAGCATTCTGGCGCGGCCTGTGGTCAGAGCCCATAAACCACAGCGAGGGCCCTTGGACGGAAGTTGTGGCGAGTCAGTGTTCGAGTATTACGCCCATGGACCCCGTCATTATAACGCCGGATGACGTAACTGAGGCGGTCCGTAGGGCCCCGAACTGGAAAATTCCGGGACTCGACGGGCTGCATCACTACTGGCTGAAGGGGTCTGTGGTGTGTCACACTGTGCTTGCCCGACAGTTCCAAGAGGCTCTCAACCAGAAGTCGTTCCCGAGCCTCTTCACTACTGGGATCACTCATTTGGTTCCTCAAGACCAGGTTACCACAGACCCTAGCAAATACCGCCCCATCACGTGTCTGCCGACCATATACAAGATACTAACATCCATTTTGAGCGCGAGAATCACTCGTCACCTGGAATCAAATCAGGTGATGTCGCGCGCTCAAAATGGATGTCGGGGCGGCGGTCGTGGAACCAAGGAACCACTCCTCATTGACGCGGTCATTGGCAAAGTGGTGAAACGCAACCGTCGAAACTTCTCCGCCGCCTGGATAGACTATAGAAAGGCATTTGACTCGGTGCCCCATACATGGCTAAAGAGGATCCTCGAGCTGCACAAGATTGACTGTACAGTTCGAGACTTCCTCGAGCAGTGTATGGGGCAGTGGAGTACGATCCTCTGTCATCTAGGCGAGCGGATGACGGCTGCGGAAAGCCGCATAAGGATAAGAAGGGGTATATTCCAGGGCGACTGTCTGAGTCCAATCTGGTTCTGCCTCTCTTTGAACCCTCTCAGTACTTTACTAGAGGGTTCCGGGACAGGATTTCAGCTTCGGAAAGGAGGTACAAAAGTAACCTACCTCTTCTATATGGATGACCTCAAATTATTCGCCTCCAGTCGCTCCCATCTTATGGAATTGCTAAACATCACTTGTGAATATAGCAATTCTATTGGAATGGAGCTGAGGACGGATAAGTGTGCGGTCCTCCATGTTGAGAGGGGTAGGGTTGCTAACTCTGAGGGCATAGACTTATCTATGCCCGTCAACTTACGGACCCTTTCAGAGGCTGAAACATACCGATACCTGGGTATGTCACAGAACATCGGTACCGATGAGGCTGGTATGAAACAGTCAGTTTGCGACACGTTTTATGCACGCTTGACCAAAGTGCTTAACAGCCTTTTGTCCGGTATGAATAAGGCACAAGCATATAACGGCTGGGTCATGCCTGTCCTCATGTATACCTTTGGCATACTCAGGTGGACTCAGACCGAACTTAACGCCCTGGATAGAAAAGTCCGCACTACCATGACGTCCCATACATCATCCGAGATCGTCGGTAATGAGGCTGTACTTGCCGCGGAAGCGCGGGCGCGCTCAGGAAGCCACGCCCACCATGCATAATCGCGAAGTGTGCAGCCTCCGTAATTACTTCCTGGTGAGATCGGATGATCCATTCTATAATGACGTCATTTCTAGTGATAAAGGACTTACCCCTCTATCCTTAGCCAACGAGCAATGGCAGGACCCGGCAGTACTAAGCATTTCCGACCGGGAGACCGTATGGAAGGAGAAGGAGCTCCACGAGAGGTACTACAGGGTTCTACATGAGCCCTTCGTAGATACAGTCGCCTCCCTCAACTGGCTACGTTTCGGTGACATATTCGGGGAAACCGAGGGTTTTGTCTGTGCAATACAGGATCAGGTTATTAAGACCAACAACTATCGGAGATACATCCTAAAGGATGGCACCGTCGACGTCTGTCGAGCTTGTCGCCATCCCGGTGAGTCACTTAGGCATGTAATCTCCGGTTGTTCGGCGCTTTCTAACTCTGAGTACTTGCACAGGCACAACGTAGTAGCCAGAATTCTACACCAGGTGCTCGCTATGAAATACGGTCTCGTAGGCCGGAAAGTGCCGTATTACAAGTACTTGCCGGAAGCCGTGCTCGAAAATGACCGCGCCAGGCTCTACTGGGACCGGGCCATCATCACAGACAGGACTATTCTTGCGAATAAGCCTGATATTGTGCTGATGGACCGGGCACAGTCAAGGATATTTTTGATCGACATTACCATTCCGTATGACGAGAACCTCGTGAAAGCTGAAACAGATAAATGAACAAAATATCTGGACCTGGCTCACGAGGTGACCGATATGTGGGGTGTTCTGCCGGCCGAAGTTATTCCTGTAGTCGTCTCTGCGAATGGGCTAATCCCAGTCAGCCTCTCGAGTCATCTGAGGCGACTGGGACTCCGTGACGGACCGCTCCGGGCTTAAATGCAAAAGGCGGTGCTCCTCGATACCGCCCGCATCGTCCGCCGGTTTCTTTCCCTTTCCTCCTAACCCTCGGCCGTTTGGTCTCCCCTGCCGAGGGCTTCCATCTGGTTGGGCTTTTATTTATTTATGTATTTTTGTATTTATTTTATGTTATTGATATTTATGTATATTTATCGTTTCATTTTAATTTATAATTATATATTTGAATAACCCAACCAGATGAGAAAATTATATAGATACCCCATAATAATGATAAAACTTATTTCAGCAAATATAGTTGGTAAGCCAATTCATTTAGACATTAGTGGCCGGATTCTCCTTTTAAGCAAATATTGCTGGTACCAGGTGAATCCGTTCTTCCATATCAATATCTTATATATTATATATTATATTATATACATTATGAAATATGTATTACAAAGAAAAACTTAGAAACTAAAAGGGCAACTAAATGACATAATCTTTTAATTTTCGATAGTCAATAACTAATCTTCACTTTTTTGTGTCTGGTTGATCCGAATTTTTGGGAACTAACAAAATTGGACTTTGGACCATTCGCTTTGTGTTTCCTCAATAATGTCATCATTTAATAGTTATTTAATTTCTGCATTCCATTCTGACTTCAAAGTATTAGGTAGCCTGTATGGTTTCACATAAACAGTACTGCTATTATGTTTCAAATTAATACCTTGTTAATAGAGATTCTTGGAACTAAGCTTATCGCCTGGTAAAGAAAATATGTCAGCATACTTTGATCAAATACCTTCTAAAGTTTGTCGCTCGTAACAATGTAAGTGATCTAATTTCAGTAACGTTAACAATGTTTAGATATTTGTGAACTTGCATTACATTTATTAAATGAACTCCTTTGATATTCATTTAATAAGTGAATTTCTGGTTGAAATGTTAGTAAACAATTTTTTTTCACTGGTATTAAGTGAACGTGTAGGTAAGATGCCGTTAATTGGAGAAACAATAGTCCCAGCCAAAAACAAGTCTTCCTGTAATTGAATTGGACAAACAACAAAATCTTCTGTTATATTATTATTTAATTAATTAAATATTTTAAACTTTATCTGTAAATGGCGCAAATATGAATTTTTGAGAAATGACTACATATTTGTGCCATTTGCTGTAGAAACTATCGGTCCGTGGGGTTGACGTGCAGTGAAGTTCCTAAAGGAACTGTATCCACGGCTGGTCGTATAGCTATTCAGCGAGGAAACGCAGCCAGCGTTCTTAGCACTATACCTCGGGGAGCAGGCTTTTCTTACTATTTAAATTTTTAGTGTTAGTTTTTCTATATTATAGTTTCTTTTTTTATATATTGTGTATAATTAGTATTAATTGTAACTATTATATCTTAGTTGCATAAGAAATATTTTAATTAATTATAATACAGTCAAAACTAGTTATTTAATGGTATGTAATATACCGATTCACATCGTGGAGTGATATTTAAAATGTCGTAATTTATTTTAGGAGAATTACATAAGAATACATTTCAATGTTACAGGTTGTATTATTGTCATTCTGTAACGTTAAAATAGAATTTTTTAGATCGATATTTGATTCGAATTTATTTAAAAAGACTAATCCCAGTATTCCATTCAATTTACAGGGAAGTTTATCAAACAAATAAAATTTGTGTTCATGAGGGGTGAAATCCGTTCTCAAGGATATACTTATTTAACGCATATAAAGCGTTAAATAAGTATATCCTTGAGAACGGATTTCACCATATATGCCAATAATGATTATATTGTCTTGATAAATATTTATTCCACTTGCAAAAAAATTTTTTAAATAGCCGATAGAGACTACTGTACAATGCCTACCTGCGTCGATTAAAAATGAACATTTCCTATTTTCTATATTAAAAAATAAATATTTTACATTTTTTTTATAAGTCGTAACTGAATATTTATTGACGAAAAAACTCATTCAAATCAATATTATCATTCTGTGTAATATTATTACAGGTAGATTGGTCCGAATATCGAGAAGTAAACATGCCTCATCTGTTACCCCTACAATGAGTAACTCGTCCTCGATATGAACTCGAACGACACTCACGCGAGCCCGATGGCCCGCTTCTAGGATTGTTGTTAAAGGATTTATTCGAGTTATTGTTGTTGTTACCATAGTAATCCTTATTATAATTGGAATAATCACGTCTAGGAAAACGTCTATATCTTTCGCGGCCTCTGTAATATGGTTTAGCGTATTTACCACTCACGTTAAGTACCTTATTGAAACTAGATGATAATAAAAGAGGAGGTTGGCAACAGCATACTCTTGATATCAAAATAAAAAACTCCGTTTTTTAACACACCCATTAAGCATGGAAATTGTGAAAATATTCCTCCTACGAGACAACTTATGGGGAAGGCCTTTGTAGACTGTGAAGGTGATGATGATGACAAAGTTTACAAAAGTCATATACAGAAGTTTCTGGTAATGAATAAATTAATTGAAAAAAGGCAAACGAACCTAGCAATTTTACAATTTTTGATCTGTACTATTTACTCAAACTGTAATTTTTAATACATAAAAATATAATGGTGTTGCACTAATAATTTAAGTCATATTTCGGGCTTCTTATTCTTGCCACTTTCCATATTATAGTGATCCTACAAAGTCGCAAACAATTTGTTTGACTAATGACTGACTAAGAAATAGTGGTTACACACAAGAAATATTTTTAACATATAAAAATAAATATTTTATTATTTATGTGAAAAACTTAATAACGCCTACAAATCTTCTCACAAATTTCCTTTTTGATATAATTATCCTCAAGGGTTCTGACATACACGTTTACTGGGTATTCGAAGTTAGTGAAGTAACCTGTTGGCATCGCAACTTTGATATTTTATAGAGTGATCCCCAACGTGTTAAACTACACCGAAAAACCTCTCAAGCTAACGATTTGGTACCGTCGGATAAAATATTTTTCCTTGAAGTGATTAGAAGCTTTTATAGTATGTTGAGTAATTTCTTAGAACTTTTTAATTTATTTACGGATATAAGTCTTCAGTGATGATGACAGGTAATACTAGTGAACTGGGAAAGACCCTGTACAAAGTGCTTCTATGCTTGTATACACTAAATAATAAGGTACTCCTCTACCTAGGAGTCCTTTTGAGTAGGTAGGTAGGTCTTTACCGTTAATATTTTTTTTTTACAGTAACCGTGACTGACAAGCAGACAGTTAACCTGATTGTAAGCAGATGCTGTGGCATATAAATACCTACAACTATGCTCGATTAAGAATCCTTGTTACCAGAAAAATATTCTCCGGTTCTTGTCACTCACTATTCTATCAATACAAGCAATAGTTATGCTGCTTTTCTTGCTGTGCGAGAGTGTGCGAGAGTGACCCTGCCCAATCGAGCCGACCAGTTACCGTTGCAACCATAATACGCTGCAGCGTGTCGCTATCACATGGAATATTTTATGTTTTTGATATGTATTTGATTGTTTCGGTTATTTCAAAATAATCAAAGTGGTGAATTATCATTCAAGAGACCTTTTCAGTTTGTTGAATAATCCCACTGTAGTATAATATCATTCCTTCATTTATTATAACCCATCATGAACATAGGCCTCTTCATAGATTCTTGGGAATATTTGCCATGGTAGACACGCTTGATATGCGATATAGAAAACACAGTTTTTATTTCTAGTTGTTATTAAGAAGATATTGCTGTCCATCCTCTGGTTGGTTTCCCTCTGTCGCCTCTAAAAACACCCACGGACTGATATGAGGTAGGCTGTGCTTTCAAATAGTATGTGCATTATTTGACGCACTTAAATGGCAAATTTTATTTATTCCGTTGATTTGTACTAAATCATGCTATTAAACTCATAAACATACCCTCTTGGCACTCCATATCTCGTGTATGCTTTATGTAAAGTATCTTGACTACCAATGAACCTAGCTTCAAAGGTTTGAGATATCTGATACTTCGATGATCAATTCAACTGCTTATTGGAGCATTTATGATTAATTCTAGGAAAACAAGGAAAAATATAAGTCTATTGCACAGAGGAAATGGTATCAGGAAAAGCGTGCTCCTAGAAGTACCAGTCTTCCCACACTCCTCAGCCCCGGTGCCTTCGCTACCACCGAATTGGAGGTGTGGCCCCTCTGGGTTTGCGGTGGATAGAGCTAGAAGCACATCGTCATACCAAAATTCCTCTTATTCTCTCACTAATAAGAAAATCCTCCTGCCGTAGTCTACCAACACGTATCGGTTTCAAATCGCTAATGTGAAAAAAGAGGAATATACGAATATATTCCTGTACTCAACCATAGCCACAACTGCTAAGCCACGAGACTTACTTTTTATTTTTTTATCAATAAAGGGTATTCATCGCAATATGAAAACAGTTTGTATTTTATCTTTATTACTGACTTTATAAGTCACGATATTAACTTTGCTCCATCAATATTTAATAAGTGCGAATGTTCGCACCTTTATAGCTTTAATAAATTTCATTATATCCGGGCATTATAAATATTAGAGGTGATACTAAGTATTTTATAACAATTATGATGTTGACTGTAAATTTCACGATATGAGAAGAACCCAGGTCCGACATCCGCGGGCGCCTGTGTAAATGTTAACTGTAATTTTAAGTGATGATTTACTGTGCTCGTCAATAAAAAAACATCGTAGGGAAATCTGCGTGGAAGAGAATGTCATTCGGCATTTAGTACACAGTTGATAACCACTTGCTGAATGTGTTTTCAATACCAAAAATATTAATAAATAGAAATTGAGATTGAATTGAAATGACTGAAGACATATGAAGACCGCCAACACGCATTGAACAGTGTTGCAGATATTTAACTGCCCTAAAACTCTCATAAATGCGTGGTTGCCTGTATACAGCAATGAGGCATACCTAAGATTACCCTGGACTGATAGATAAACAGACAAAAATTTTAAAAATTGTTATTTTTGTTGTAATGTCATTCAAGTCACCCCTTCAGCACAATATTTTGCAGTTATTTTGATATTACAGACATAACTTTCAATTTAATTAGAGTTACAAATCTTAGACGGTATCTAATATCACCTTTAATAGTCGTCTACTCTAAATTCCTTCCTTAATTAACACTTGCAATGAAAGATATTCAACATTGATGCAATTTGGTAAAAGTGATAAGCATATTTGTAAACAAAGTAATACAACACGATCAATAGTTTCTGTAGGGTATGTAAAGATGAGTTAGAAAGTGTAAATTGAGCAGACAAAATAACAACGCCCCCAAAATATCATATCAATTATGACATTACACATAAGAATATATATCCTATCGTATTAAGTTTAAAGTCCTACTGAACTTATTGGTGGGGTTCGCCTGTCGCTTATATTTATTCTTGCATTTGAAATGCAGATCTTGTTTTAAGCTAGGCAAAAACTAGCCAAACAAATTGTAAAAAAATCAAAGGATATTTTCTATATTTAAAATTATATAAGTTACCCTAAACTCTACACGTTACGTTACGTCTACACATTATATAGATGTATTAGTGTTAACCAAAAAAAAATTATTATATTAATTATAACATTTAACATAAGTTATCTAATAAAAGTTTTTATTCGTTGCCCATCCTGAAAGCTTGGATGAAATATTTCGTTACTAAACATGGGTTCTCCCGTTCTAGTTATAAGTGTGAAGGCTGATTCCGTCTCATTTCTGGGCACAGGCCTCATTCCATTTCTTAGAGGATTTGGAAACTCGTAGGAGTCTACTGTGCAATTAAATGCGTTTATTTGAATTGCACAAGAATATTTTTAATATGGAATATTATTAATTCCTCACACTAACACGTTTCTTAACGCTTTCTTTCGCTGCAGACTATGACGTCAATCAGAATTTAAAACTGCGTGTTCAGATCGAAATTGGTTTATACATTTAACACAAGAGCCAAGTTCCAAGTTACATCGCTCACCGTTTTTCCATATAAAATACTAGTTTTTACCTCTGCTTTACATACATTATTAGTTTTCCATTTCAAAATTCGGGATCACCATATTGTCTGTCAGTGTGCACGTTTGTGTCACATGCGTTCTTCGCAGAGACTCTGTAATAACAAGTTAATTATTACTGCTCACATATTAAACTTATAAATGACTCAACGACATCGCTACCTCATGAATCTTAGTATAGCTGTGCCCCATTGTCTCGGTAAAACAAAAAAAATATTGTGTGAACATGACCCTAATCGGTGAAGTCATTCAGATGTTCGACGAACACTAACAGACCTACTGACTACGCTAACAACAAACTATTGTACTACTGTATGTTAAAATGGTGCATATCTTCTTAATTTCGATGTCCTGACCCAAAGCATATATACTCAAAGTACATATATTTTCAATTTCCACTTCTGCACCTATGTGGCAGGCTATAATATGTTAAATATCTATTGTCAGTAATTGCCCCTCCACTGCGGCGATTCAATTCTCGCCATTTTCTGCCGTTTTTTTAATACTTTAATTATTATTACAATTCGCTTTTAGCACTAATGTCATAATAATATAAGGATTTAGATGACAAAAACTTGGCTACTACATTTAATTGTATAAACCATAACATTATACCCTTAAATTTAAAGAAAAGACTAAATTAAGTAAATTATTATTAATAATCAAAAAAATAGTAATCTCCCGCAACGCGTATTGGTTGGCCGCTCAGGTTAAAAAAATAATCTCTCTTTGAACTCAAAGTCAATACGCTATTTCTTATCAGTGTTGTGTCAAGTGTGTTATAAAAGAAAACTCAAGAAATTCTGCTGGCCTATGGAGGTAAGCGATTCTTCACTGTATAAAGGAAGCATTTTTCCCCGCATTTTCTACCCTAACGCAAGTTACGCACCAATTACTGACTTCAAAATGTGAAATTATTATTTTTTTTTAGTTTTTTGAAGTCAGATTTTTTTATTAAAAGATAATTTTTTAAAAATATTAAAAAATAAAAAAAAGGGTTGTGCGGTATTCAATATCATTACAGTATGCCAAAAGTCAACTTCCTAACAGGTTACAAAATATTGGCGGACATTTGTCTTTTTGTGGCAGGCGGTTAGGCAAGCACAATTTTCTATTTTCAACATTATAAGGAAAACGCTGCCGCCCATCGCCTGGTTTGTTTCCTTCTGTCGCCTCTTACCACACTTATGGGACGATATAAAGCGGCAGATACTCGTACACCATCACTACACGATATAAAGCGGTAGATACTCGTACACCATCACTACACGATATAAAGCGGCAGATACTCGTACACCATCACTACACGATATAAAGCGGCAGATACTCGTACACCATCACTACACGATATAAAGCGGCGGATACTCGTACACCATCACTACACGATATAAAGCGGCGGGTACTCGTACACCATCACTACACGATATAAAGCGGCGGATACTCGCACACCATCACTACACGATATAAAGCGGCGGATACTCGTACACCATCACTACACGATATAAAGCGGCGGATACTCGTACACCATCACTACACGATATAAAGCGGCGGATACTCGTACACCATCACTACACGATATAAAGCGGCGGATACTCGTACACCATCACTACACGATATAAAGCGGCGGATACTCGTACACCATCACTACACGATATAAAGCAGCGGATACTCGTACACCATCACTACACGATATTTATTTATTTATTTATTGATAGAACCACCAACGGAATAACATGTTGTTTTTTAAAAAAATTGACAATAGGCTTAGGAACTAAGATTTACATGTTTCCATTTAAAGGTAGTTACAGTATGTTTAAAAAAGACGATAACTGTACGATAACTTAATAATTGTTACAAGTACGAGTAAAATACTAATATAAAACAACAAAAACAATTAGACAATACGAAATATATGAAAAATAAAAATATATAAAAATAACAACATTTATATCGAGTTTATATAAAGATATGGTATAATTTTTACTATGAGTTTTTAAATAGATTGACAATTTTGGCTCTAAAAGATTTTATATTATCGTTAAATAAGTCAATAGTCTTATCTTTAAGGACACATTCGTTATATAATCTGCTCATTCTCGGTATAAGAGAGTGATGACCAAGATTAGTTTTATACAATTTATGTTTGAGTAAGGGAATCGAAAAACGCGGCACACGGCAGGGAACTTTGAACAATATTTGTGATAGTAATTCTGCAAAATCTATAGTCCCATTTGTAAGCTTGTACAAAAAAACTAAATCATGTAGTTTACGTCTGTCCGATAGTGAGTTTAATTTTAGTTTTAGGAGACGAGTGGAATAGGATTCCATATGATTAGTACTAGAACAATATTGAGTAAATCGTCTTTGAATGCTTTCTATACGATCTATGTGTATTTGATAATTAGGGTTCCATATGATGGTGCCGTACTCTAATTTACTTCTAACTAAGGAGGTGTAAAGAAGTTTTTTTGTTTTGATTTTTTTAAAACATTTTGAATTCCTGTATAGAAACCCGAGCATTTTGCGTGCCGATCTACAAATATTTTCAATGTGAATATTAAATCTTAATTTAGCATCAATTGTAATTCCTAAGTCTCTGATGGATTCAAGCTTCTGAATTGGATTATTGTTCAACGTGTATTGGGTTTCTGATGCAGTATACTTACGCGTAAGGTTGATATATGAACATTTAGAAGCGTTAAGATCCATGCCGTTTAACTTGCTCCAACGAGCAATCCTATCGACATCTTCTTGTAGAGATTGTGCATCATAATCGTTTAAAATTGCTTTTGCGAGTTTCAGATCGTCCGCAAAGATGAAACATTTTGAATTATGTACACAATTAGTTACATCATTTACGAAAATATTAAATAATAAGGGTCCTAATATGGATCCCTGAGGCACTCCCGAGGTGCACCTATATTTCTGAGAAAAGTAGCCCCTGATCACTACATATGAAAATCTGTCTTCTAAATATGAAGCAAACCACGAAAGTAATGGCCCTCCGATTCCGAAAGATGCTAGTTTCGCTATTAACAACTGGTGATTCACCTTGTCGAAGGCTTTGGAGAAATCGGTGTAGATAGCATCTACTTGAAAACGTGAGTCAACGTAGGGTGTTATATAATTCAAAAAACATGAAAGGTTTGTGACAGTAGATCGAGAAGTCATAAATCCGTGTTGGGTGTCTGAGATAGCGTGGCGGACATGGCGTGTCAATATAGGTGATATTAAGGACTCGAAGATCTTAGAGACAACTGATAATATTGATATGGGTCTATAGTTGGCAATATTATCTCTATTCTCTTCTTTGTACACAGGCACTATTCTTGCAAGTTTCCACATATCTGGGAAGACCCCGGTACTGAGGGATGTATTAAAGATAATACAGATAGGCAAAGACAACGCTTTAGCACACTTCTTAATAAACGATGGAGGAAGATCGTCGGGTCCAGCACCTTTCTTTGCGTCAAGTCCTTTTATTTTTTTTATTACTTCCTTAACATTGATGTTTATTAAGCAGAGATTGTTTACGGTAACTGTTTTTAGGGGAATGTTTCTACAGGGTAGGTCTCTCCTCTCGTATACGGAAGCAAAGGATTCTGCAAAGAGATTGCACACTCCTGGGCCGTCTGTAGGAACTTTATTGTTAAGTACCATTCTGGCTGGGTACGTGTTTGATGGTTTTTTACGTATTTTAAGTGAGTCCAAAAATATTTAGGATTTTTTTGTAGGCTACTTTCAACGCATTCAATATAATTATTATAACTTGCTTTAATTAATTTATTACAGCTAAACCTTAGTGATTTAAATTTGAGTATGTCTAGAGGGTTATTGTAAATTCTACTTTTTACTCGATATTTATTTTTAATTTTTAACATATAAATTAATTTATTATTATACCATATAGGAAACTTTGTACTTTTAGGCTTAGTCTTTGGCACGTGTTTTTCAATTATTGATTTTAATTTGTGATAAAATTCATTAAGCATTGAGTTTACTGAATCGCAGTTTAGTAATAGTTCCGACCAATTTGTACCATCTAATTCTTTATTAATGGCCTCATAATCTGCTCTAAAGAAGTTGTACCTTTCATTAAGCTGTGCATTGATCGTATTAATCTTCAAGAAATCAAGCTTTAGGTTAAGTGACGGATGATGATTATCAATTATGCTGATTGGATTGAAGTTTTGACTAACTGTCACATGAGTATGATTTGAAAGAACCAAATCAAGTAACCTACCATTTGCGTTAAATATTGAATTGTATTGTTTTAAATTGTGTTCCTCGATAAAATCAACAAAACTAGACGCTAAGTTAGAACTACTAACGGGGTGTAGACAATTTGATTCCGGTACTTTCGACCATGCAATACTACTAATATTAAAATCCCCCGTTAGCATGACGTATTCATTTGTATTAATAGCTTTGGACGCATTTTCTAAGAATTCGCTTAGCACATTGCTATTCATCGGAGGTGGCAAGTATACTACGCAGATTGCAACATGACTTGGTTTACCATCAATAATTGCATCAACCGTAATCCACAAATCTTCGCAGTTACTCTCCCAATGCAGGCAACGGCTTGATTTTAAGGTATTTTTAACGGCTATCATTACACCCCCCCATTTTTGATTCTTTTTGAGTCTAATTGCTCCCTGTCTCTCCTATATACCGTATAGCGATCATCAATAAACTCACTATCGAACACACTGTCATTAAGCCAAGTTTCTGTAAAAATTAAGATGTCGAAATCATTACATAGTATGTTAAGCTTTACATCATGCGTCTTACTACGAATCCCCCTTACATTTTGGTAATATATATTTAATGTATAGTATTTAAACAGAATTTCGATAAGAGACTAACAGATAAGCACTTTACTATTGTAAATCTTCGAGCTGCTCAATGTTACGCACGACAATATGCTCGGAATTATCGGTTTTTCTTAAAAAGACACGACCATTTTTAATCCATACAAATTTGTATTTTAATTTCTTTGCTGTCGCTCTGGCAAGGGCGTGGATTTTCTTCAGCTCCGGGGTCAAATGTTCGACTACAAATATAGGTTTTTTTTCGCCACCTATCCCGATGTGGCTTGTATTTAGTTTTTCATTGGTGTTTCTTTTATTGAAATTTATTACTCCGGCCAAGAATGTATCACGAACCCGTGGACAAGCAAACTTCACAATAATGGACCGTGGTCGTGCACTTTCTGGATTAATCTTGGCGATTCTTGTACATTTATGGATATCAGCGTCGGATATTTTAGTGCCAGTAATCTTCCCTATTTGTGTAATAATATTAGGTATATTTACGGCCCTATGTTCCGGAACACATTGTATCTCTAGGTTGCTCATTCTTGAATGCTGCTCCATTATGCTTAAGCGACTATTGAGGTTTTTTACTGTTGATTTAAGACAATCATTTTCTTCTTTTAGTTGTTTTACATCTTTAAATTTTACTTGCATATCCTTTTTTAAATCCTCGTATTGGTTAGTAACGAAAAGAACTGATTCCTTTAGATCAGTGATTTCCACGGTTAGTCCCTTTATTTTATTTTCTATAATTTTGCTGATATTGCTTTCAATTTTGTTTATAAATGCACTCATCTCATCATGAATTATGTGCTTTATACTCTCAAGAGTGAGAGATTCCTGACTTTGAGTTAAGTGCGTAGGTTGTGTGCGTCTTAATGTGATGTTACTGCTCGTGTCTCGAGGTGAGATTCCAGAGCTGCGAACAGGCGTGTCAGAATTATCACATTTTGGTTGCTTTGCTCGGCAAGTCGGGCAAACCCAATTGTTTTTAAAATCAGCAGAAAGTTCTTTATATTTTTTGCTGCTGGTGTTTATACAATCGTAATGGTATTTAAGACTGCATGTAATATATTTAAGCTGCTCTTGCGTGATAAGTTCTTCAGAGCACGCGCCACATTTTTTGTTTCTCAAGGTTTTTGTACTCATATTTGCGGAACAGGTGTGGTGAAGTTAGCAATAAGTTAATACGGTGACTTGCTATAGCTTATTTGACAGGCGCTTACATGCAATTGAGTGTGGTGTGACGTAGATGCGGAGCGATCGCGGGTTGCCCTAGGTCAGGGAGTTTTTGATTTAACGATGTTTTGTAAATACAAAATGCGATTACTCACGGACCCCTGCACCGATTTCGACGATCCAAACACTAATCACTTCTTTATAATGAGGACTATATTATGTACCAAGATTGTCAAATTTCGTAAAGTTTAAACTATACATTTAGATTAAAATGTCACGGATCAGTTGATAGACACTGTTATCGTACAACGCGCGGGTAGTGAAGAAGTATAAAGCGGCGGATACTCGAACACCATCACTACACGATATAAAGCGGCGGATACTCGTACACCATCACTACACGATATAAAGCGGCGGATACTCGTACACCATCACTACACAATATAAAGCGGCGGATACTCGCACACCATTACTACACGGTTGTTCAGTATTATTATAAAGTTTCTGATTATCGATATTGGTTAGGGGTTCTTTTTACACGACTTTATTAATAAATGGTATTACTTATCTAAATAGCTAGTTCTCCTTATTACTACCTGTTTAAACATGCTATTTACTATACTGATATTAACTTTATTGATATTTATTCAATGATTAGGAAAGCTACAATTCTATTACTTAAGTAATGATGTTCTCAACGTGACATGAAAATATAATATATCAACAATTGTGATTCGTGTTACTATGCCTTATGACAAGTTCTATTTGTGCGCAATAATTAGGTTCAATTAGATAAGCCGAAGTTCAAAATACTAAAAAGTATTGCAACGTTGCCTTAAGTTACCTCGTTAATTGGAACAGAGCTCCCATGGCGCAAGAAAACGATTCTTTGAAATCTATCTTCACCGTAACCCATTTTAATTTACATAATTTTTTCGGCAATATTTGTAACTCAACGCAGACAAGGTCTGTAAACAATAAAAATCTGAATTGGAATTTGTTTTAAGTACTGCATAATCAGAATTTATTAGATTACTGATTAATTTAAATTGATTAGATGAGCTCATAAATTTACACCTGCGCA
Organism: Parnassius smintheus behrii; assembly: GCA_036936625.1. NCBI lineage: Eukaryota > Metazoa > Arthropoda > Insecta > Lepidoptera > Papilionidae > Parnassius > Parnassius smintheus. The sequence goes on from JAUPFT010000003.1 coordinate 48,121,634, forward strand.
ATGTCACATCATTTGAATGAATCTCTTGTAGAAATAAAGACAGTTATCACTTTAAACATTTTCTCTGCTCCGTTTATGATGCTAGCAAAAGTTTTATCTTTGCATCTGCATCGGCCCCTTGTTATTAATAAAATGTATATTAAGTTTGAGAAATTGAACATTGCATTTGTAACAATACATTTACCGTGCCATGACTTTTCATTTTAATTTTATTTGCATGACTGTTTACAATGAAATTCTTTGCTGCTAGCGTTTACTTCTCCTTTAAGTTTAACAAATCAACCGTTGACTATTCATAAGGCAAATTTTCACCAAAATTTCTACTAACAAAGTAAAACAATGCGTCATCGCTGTATAACGATTTGGTTAAATCATACAATTAAAATTTTACGCAGCGTACACACAACATAATATCAGTTTTCTAGTAACTGTAAAAAACTACAATAATAATACTAATAACAGTGGCGTTTGAATGTGTGGGCTGGCCTTTGTGACGGGCATGTCATCGGCCCCGTCATTTTGCCATTACGTCTGAACGGTAGCAACTATCTAACGTTTTTACAAACGGAATTCGAAGGGGCGATTAACGACTTTCCTGTGGCTGACTGGGATTACTTTGAGAACGAAAGAAACATGCTGTTTCAGTATGATGGAGCTCCGGCACATTTTGCTCACAACCTACGAGAACATCTTGACGTTCGTTTCCCGCGAGGATGGGTCGGCCGTGGAGGACCGGTATTATGACCTGCTCTTTCTCCGTACCTCACACATTTGGACTTCATTTTGTTGGGTTATGTGAAAAACAGAGTGTATTTCTTCGATTGCCCTACGGTTGCCGTAATAGAACAGCGTGTTAGATAGGTTTTCGCATCAATAACACCGACGAAGGTGCGAAATGCCACACAAGCCATATCGCGACGTGCGAGGTTGTGCAAGGTGGAGCACACTTTGAGCCGTTTCTGTAAATTTGACGTTTATTGTGAAAAAGTAAATGTACGTTTAGGTTGTTTCGTTAGATGAGGTCTTTTAAAATTTTAGTCGTTCCGTGAATTAGGTCAAAATTTAGGTACATTCTGCGTAGTTTACTCTTTAATTTTACTAAAATAGGGATTGCAGATCATTGAAAATAATAATATTTTTTGGGTTACTACGGTTCTTAAATACTGTGAATGGACTCGTTGTAAGGCCCCATTTAACCTCCTTTCGGCTTTCCGGGTAGTTTCGTAACACGCGTTATCATCTGTTATTTTTGTATGGTATGCAACGAAGAATTAACCTGTTTGCTGTTCTTTCTGAGCTAGCGGGTTAAATAATGGACGGATTAGTAAGCTGAAGTGGCAATGGGCCGGCCACATAACTCGAAGAACCGATAACCGATGGGGAAGAAAGGTTCTCGAATGGCAGCCTCGTACCGGTAGGCGTAGTGTAGGGCGACCCCCCACTAGATGTAGTGACGACCTGGTAAGACATGCAGGAAGTCGATGGATGCAGTTGGCTCAGGACCGTGCTTTGTGGCAATACTTGGGGAAGGCCTATGTTCAGCAGTGGACTTGTGAAGGGCTGTAATGATGATGATGATTATGATGATGCAATGAAGAATATTTAGTAATAAATAAAAAATAAAATTGATGAAATATTGCTAATTCGCCTTTTAAATTTACTGCTACAAAAAGGACTTCGTCCAAAATGTATTATATACGAGTAGAAGTAAATGTAATTATCGAACGCATAGTCTATTTGTCAGTAAATGGACAGACAGAGCTATCTATTTTTAAGAATCAAATACGAAAGTGTTGCCACACCTTAACTTAGGGCTAAGATTAAATGCCGCGTTACCGTTAAAAAGGGTCTCCGACTCGTGTAATTCTGGTACGATAAGCAAAATAAGTTGTTATTTTACAATGGTGTTCTTTCTATATTAGTTCGCCGGGCCATGGTACTAGTATAGTCTACAGCGTTTCATCCACGTGAAGTTACTAAAAGAAGATGTGATGTTATAAACAGTTCAATAAAAACTAAGTAGAGAAATTGTCATTACGTTATGATTCAATACTACAATTTTATTACTACAATTGGTAATAAATATTCAGCATATTTAAATGTTTAATTAAACTAGCTTAGATAAGTCACTCTACGGGTCGCTGTTGGTATCGTGAGTCTGTACTGCTGTTGGTATGCATACTTCATCTTTTTTGGCAGAATTTTTTATCGACCGACGATAAACAACCCTTATTTATATTTTTATTCTTGATCACTGAATTGTGACAAAATTTTATGTTCATAAAACTTCCCATTTTTTAATATTACTACTAAATATTAGCCCAGAATAAGTAATAGATATTGGATCAAAATTAGTAAATCGGCATAAAGTGGACGCTACTTTTAATCACTCGAAGAGTGGAGTTTTTTAGGTTTTTCCTAGTACCTAAGTCCTTCGTCGACTTTCGCTTTTGAGTTCGAAGAGTGCGCAAAACGCCGCGTATATTATCAATTATTTTTGTTTTGTTGATTCTATAATACAGCAATAAACGACAATATGAATTTATTTGAAAAAATGATTACTACCTACTACACATTCTTTATCGAATAATATTTCATATGAAAAATACATACTAAATTTCTCCTATAAATAGTTGCAAATTTGGAATTAATCACGATATTTTATGCATGAAATAACCTTTTTAAATATTTCCGTAAATCTATTTAGCAATAAAGTGAAAATTTATAACATAAGTATTCAAATACTATGTGTATTAGAGTTGAAATAATATCCATTTCATTATAATTTCTATTATTTTGAAATAAAAATTTTCTGAGAATAAGAGTCTAGATAGGTATAAAGATTTACACAAAAACCTTGGGGAAGCACGCGCCGCTTAGCGGCTTGCTTTAAGTCGGCCATGTCAGTGACGTCATATCGGCCGTAGACTATTACTTATTCTGTGACGTAGATAATATTATGTCGGCACATGTCGGTGAGTTCAGAAGCAAATAACATTTTTAGAAATTTAATATTTTTTAAGTTATCTTATTAGAAACCAAAAACCCCACTTAAAGCAACCAAAACAAAATTTCATTATCATAATTGCCATGCCTATGTGTACACCTATACGTCCCTGAAACGACCAACAGGGTTTTTTTACATACTGTTTATATATGTTTCGTGAGATTAGACAACCGAAGGCAATTTTTTACTGGAAACGAGGCATTTCATATTGGTCCTCAGAGGCGACAACGCATCTGCATTTTGATTTTTAATCGAGTATAAATGTAGATGTCACCCCAATTCTATATAATGAAAGTTTAAATTTTCTCGTCAAAATGATGATTTTATAGAATAGAACCGTCGGTACTATTTTTTCAAAATAATTGATTATTACTTCCTTTAAATCACTGTCAGTTCCACACTAAGTTATCTAAATTACAAGTATACGATACAAACATCAACGTTTGTCTTGTTATAATCAAATTCTGAAAATAAGCTAGTAACAATTTCTATTAGGGATTACGAACTTCGTAGGCTGTTATGTCTCGTTGCAATTACGACAATACGCAACACAAAAACCCATTATTAACAGGATAAGATGCTCTTCGCTCCTTAATGAAGGTTTCAAAGAGTCGCCTTCTTAACTATTATAATATTTAGAATGGAATAATTATACAATCTGGAATAATTGAATAACTATATCAATGATAAAGTTTTTTTAATAATAAATATACTAAAGTAATAACCTTAATTACTTATATAACTATAAGTTATATATCATATCATATATATTTACTATAAATATAAGTTTTTACATAGAATAAGGGTTATGAACAAGCTCACAGTATACTCGATGGTTAGTGGATACTGAGTCCCGCAGACATCTTCATATAACTTCGTGCTCGTGGGTGTCGCAAGATACGACAGAGGAAAACTCGAATAATAGAGAAAACAGTTCATTTTCAAAATATACTTAATTAGCTTTTAATATTGTTGCCATTATATATTTGCTGGTGCTATAAATGCTATCTAGCAGCTTTGGACTCTGTGAAAAACCTGTCAGTACCGAAAATAATTTGTAGGAAATGGGTAAATACCTAAGCGGGTTGATGATTATACAATTCGCATTAGTAATTTTTCTATAAATACGGTCCGTAAACGAACTTAGACAAACTACCACAAACACACTAACACATGCGCGCATACTTGATTTTCGTTTTTTTTAAATTATTTTACCGAATTAGGTATATTATTTTAATATAAGTTGCCCGAATGTAATGTAGTTGGAAAGAGGAAGACACAGGTTTCTAGGATACAATTTCTACCCCTAGTTTAGAAGCCAGATTTCCATTTATTGTTAAAGAATTTGTGATTTAGTTATATATTTTATTTTATTGTTCACCAGAGCTTTGTCCGGCAATCAAAATAACCTTTACTCTATTTATATACCGGATCAACTCCGTCTTCACCTGGATAAGATCTATTATTCAGATTTAATAATACAAAGACGATTTATATTATTAATTTTTAGTTTCACAACTAAAAACTAGTGTCCTTTGGATTTAATATAGCCTATATTCCTTCCTAGCATTGCTTTATACCTATTCGTAAAGTTTCATCATAGTTGGTTTAGACAGATTAATATTAAAATAAAGGTTATTTGTGTATTATTTGTCACCCATGTCTATAGCTCCCTGAGCTTAATAGAAGCTATTTATTTCAATACTAAAGATAGACACATCAATTTTATTTATATGTACGCTAACTGGCCAGGAAGACGATGTGCTGCCCTTTTCGGCGACCCTTTTCAACCGACGCGTTTTTTCGTCTCAAGGAGCTACTCAAGTCGACGCATATATATTTTTATGTATGTTTATAACTTATTACAGAATAGTCCGATTTTGATAATTCTTTTTAATGGACGGAGTGTACCTCAAAAGTGGTCCCATTTATTTATTTATTTTTATTTATTTAATCTTTATTATACACCTTATACTAAAGGATATAAAGAGCGGAATTGAAAAACAAACAATAGTCGTATAGTCAGGTGGTATTATTCTCACGGTAGAACTCTCGAACTAGTATTTTAAAATAATTCTGGTTAGTAGTTTTCTTGACATCAACAGGTAAGGCATTCCAGAGCAGTATGGACTGCACAGTAAAAGAGGAATCAAAGAAACTACAATATACTACAAACATTCGTATTCCACCACATAGGTGTGGTGGAATACATGGGCATGCAAACAAATTGATATTTTTTGTGCTGCCACCTTTAGTATGGACACGTAAACTAGACTTACTTTTATCGAGCTAGAGGGCACACTTATATATTAAGTCTATGCAAAATAAAATATCCATGTGCTACGCATACGCAAAAATGGCGGTTAATACTCACTAATAGTAAAGCTTAAATAGACATCAATTTAATATTATTCCGATTTCTCGTGTGTTTATATACTGTGCTGTTCATTTGACACGAATTTTGTCACGAAAGCAATGTGTTTTTAAATGTGACGAATTTGGTAAGTACTTTTGAAATATTTGCATAATTTATAGTTTTTATTCACTTGTAAACAGCTAATATGTAAGAAATTGAAAGTTCAAGGCATGGGCTGTAATCATCAAAAGTCCACTGCTAGGCATAGACCTCCACGGATTGCCTCGTATTGCCCATCTTTTGGTTTAGTTTCCCTCTCTTGCCTCGAAATGAATGATTATATTTTATCATTTCAGATATTTTACACTACTTTCCTAGACCAAAACACCTTTCACTAGAAAGGTTTCAGCAATGTTAAAGTTAGTATAAGTCAAGCAGATATCTAGAACATATTTAAAAGATAAAACCGATTGTGAAATTTACAATAACTACCGAATTTGTTATCGGCTCTTTGAGGATCGTTTTTATATCCTCGAATCAAAAGACTTGCAAAAACAGTTTACCTCAGTCTTAACCTTGGTAAGTTATTATTAAAAGCTTTCTCACTTTCATGTTCAATAGCAATTATTTTAGCAGTAAGCCCCAGATTATAAAGCAAACTGGCTTAGCAATAAAAGCTTATTCACTTTTACCTTAAAGATAAATAATATTTTGAACTTTTAGTGTTCCGTAGTTACACAACAAGGAACCCTTATAGTTTCGCCATGTTCGTCCGTCTGCGGTTTCACTAGATTCTAGGTTCTAAAAATCTGTAATTTGGGGTAATTATGGATATTAATCACGCCTACATAATTATATATTAAAATCTTAAAAAAAATTTCATTATGAGTACCTCCTATACAGGTAAATGAATGATGATTTTTTAACTGTGTATTCCATGGTGTATGGTATCGTTGGATAGGTCTTTCGAAACCATTGCGGGTATGGAAGAACATCTTTAAGATTCAGTGGTTTGTTTGTTAAATTTTAAACTTTAGTCGTATTTTTCATTAGACTCATGTCATGTGTCCCCTCTACCAACTCTTTTTTGGAAATGTGGAAAGTATACTCAATGGTAGCATATATAATGTAAATAAAAGGAAAACTATCGCAGCAAATTAGAATTAACAAGTTGGATTAGTAAAAATTTTGTTACAACTCCATAGAAAATGACATAAAACAACATTATAACTTTGTAATGCTATTGTTAACTGTAAGAAATAAACATTTTATGAAGAAATCTTACTTACTTACTACTTTCACTTATTTTTAGTTGGTAGTTATTGTTGTCTCTTTCAAAGTATTAATATAATCAAATAGCCTCACACAGTTTCATTTGTAATACTCTTGGCTTATGCGGATGACACACAGTATAATTTAGGGTAGTAGTAGATTACCTAATTGGTAAAGTTTTCGATTATTACTTATGACATTATTTTGAATGATTTTAATAGAAAAAAGCATGTATCACAATAAAAAATATTTACATATGGAGTGTAACTTCATTTTTTTGTAAATTTTAAGTATTTGACTGCTTTATTACTCACCTTAATTGCACAGATCAGCAAAGAGTACCTACTTAGTGGTAATGATTCTTGTAATAGTAAAATATATTCTGTAAACAGTTCTTATAAATGCAGAAAGTTTTTAAATTCATTACCTTGGCAGAGGGAAGTAACCATGCGAGGCGAGTCCATTGGGTTTAATGGTTTAAGGGGGGGGGGGTGGCACGCACTTGGCCGGTACCTTTTATATTTTATTTTTGATGATTACAATGAAAATACATTAATTTATTTCTTAATATTATAATAACACTTGAATGCCTCATTGGTCTAGTGTCGTAAATGCTATTGTTGACCATGAGATTATGGGTCGGGACAAAATCTGTTTTTGGGTATTTCTATCAAGAAATTCTCAGCAGCAGTCTGGAGATAAGAAATTAGATGCATTTCACCCCTCTTGCCTTAGAAAGCACGTAAAGCCGTTAGTCCTGTTTTTTCTCTCCCGGTCGTGATTAAATACCATCGCATTGGATTATGAGAAGACCTATGCTTGCACATACTCTTGGGCACTATAAAATTTGGTCTGGAGGACATTATTATTATTATCTATACATATAATAAATCTGTAGAAAAGTTGTGTCCGTAATTCCAATATATTTTTGAAAAAACAAGTCTAGGGAACTAAGTAACAGGCATTGAATCCCAATTAGTGGTTTTTTGATACTTTACAGCACCCATGGTCACGGGAGGAGGGGATTTAAATTCATCATTGTTTTGATAAAACTCTAATTTTAATGATGAAAGAATGTACATATTAACGCAATTTTTTTCCAAATTTAAAAAGGTTAATAAAAATTGATTTTAAGACAACTTGGTTATTGATACCTTTTTATGGATACATCAGAAGATACACCTGATATAAAAAATAGCAGGTGATTATATACATAAGATATTAATGCAATTATGAAAAACTTCATTCACGTGTTCCTTTAACATATTATATCTATGCCAAATATCAATCTTCTATGTTAAATAGTCTTTGAGAATTCAAAACCAAATCTTTGACAAACAGACATAAAGAAAGACACACAGCGAGGTGACTCTAATAGTGATTGAATTTTGATAAATTTAGAATGGAACAACATTTATCAATGTTGCTTAATTAAGCCCCACGCGAGCGATGCCGCGGGTAAAAAGCTAGTTATTATATTATATGGTATGTAGCAGTGAATAAAACAAGCACAAGAGAGTTTTATATGTTACTCATATACTTTCACTACTATTACAGGTTTACATGCTGAAATATTAGGAAATGAACCCACATCACTTATACCGGATGTACTTTCTTCACAAATTTCTACTACAAGTTCACACGATAATCGTATAAGAGGTATTTAATTTATTTTTTTAAAAGAAGAGGGGGCGCGGAAACCCGCATGCGGCTCACCTGATGAATAGCGACTACCGCCGCCCATGAAGGACCACAACACTAGAGGCATACGCATTGAGAGGTTTAAAAAAAGAGTAGGCACATTTCTTGAAAGTCCCAAGTTGTATTGGTCCGGAAAATTCTCCGGTGGTAGTATAATATTAATAAACTTAATTACTATTACTATACCAGTAAGTATGCGATAAGTTAACGATATAGTGGCTGGAATTTAATAATGATAATGTCCTCCAGACTGAATTTCGGTCACTGCGGCCAACCTCAACGGAGACTAGCCATCGGCGTGGGACAGGATTATAGTGCCCAAATGTATGCGCAAGCACAGGTGCACTCTCTACTTCATCACTCCCATATTCCGATCAGACGTAAACCGACACGACCGGAGAGATCAGGCGCAGGACCAACAGTTTTACGTGCCTTCCGAAGCACGGGGGTGATATACCGCCAATTTTCTGACTCCGGGCAGCTATTGAGATTTTCTTGACGGAAAAACCCAATAATTAATTTTTTCACCCGACCCGGGATTCAAACCCAGTACCGCATGATCAGTAGTCGCACCAATACAACTACTAGAGCAACGAGGCAGTCAATTTTTAAGGCTGGAATTTACTATAATAATAACAAGTACGACATTAAGATTTAATATGCTGAGAATATTTTTATAGCTGAAACAAGCAAAAAGGTTTTATATCTAAACCTGGCTCACAACTCACTAGGTAAATAACATGTGGCGTAGACAGTTGACCAAAATTATTCCTGTATCCAATCCTAGGAACGGGTTAGTCGTGATTGTACCTTGCTTTTGTTGCATCTGAAATAACTAGAACTTTGAGACGAAGCACTCTTCTTCTCACTTCAACTGGTTATCACTGGTCCGCAAGCCATGCAGTAGGAATGTTACTTTTTTGCACTGTGCACACAGCAGCACCGCGCCAGCTCCAAAAGCATTCTAATAGTATATTGCATAATATGTATAATATCATTACAAGGCAGATGTTAGAATTAAATTAAAATTCTTTAAAAAAGATTCCAATACAATCAGGTCTATGCTGTCATTATTTCATCTGATCTCTATACGATTACCCGTTTTGTATACTTTTTTCAGATACATTGATTAAAAGAAGATGTACAGATAAAACATTAAGAAAATGTTAAACAAAATAATAGTTTTAAAAACAAAATATAAGACAAAAATTCAAGTAACAGCAGCAGAAAAAATTGAAGCTTTACGATTTCGTGCAAGTACGTATATATACTTTGTTAAATAATATTCAATGTTGAAATTATTTTTTGTAAGATATCTTTTAATCGCATATAATTACTTGTATTTCCTCTTGTGCCAAATATTTTATTGCTTCTTATTATTTAAAAAGTGCTCATAATATTTTATTTCTTTGCAGAAAATAAGCTGTTGCCACAAGAATTTGAAGATACGGTAGATATACTTCTGCTGTTTGATCAATTGTTTGATTATTTTAATGGAGGTTCCTATACGATAGGAATATATATACGATATATATAAGAAAATATACAAGATCTATAAAAATTGTGTAAAACCAAATGCATTGTTAAGTTAGTAGTTAAGTTTTATTTTATCATCTTAATATGTCTGCCTTTTAATATTTTATTGCACCATCTCTTGTGCAATCTTTGAGGGTCTGAACTATGTAGAATTAATTTGATCAACAAATTAATGATAAGGGTACTTGCTTTTTATGTTTATGTCATGTTGGAAATTTTAATTTGATATTTATTAACAATTTTATGAATTGAAATATCTCATTTAGGGGGAATCATTGGTCAAATGTTTTTAATTGTTTTTGTTACAACCTCCTCAACACATTATGAAGTTTTGTGAAAGTTGCAAAAACGTTTTTCTTGAAACTCCAAATTTGAAGTATTTTCTTGGTGTGGGGTTGTCTTACAAAGATCATTATTACAATTATTACATCAATTACATACCTATATTAATTTTTGTAATTGCTTCTATGTGTGGTCGTAATTACGTCGACGGAAGTGCCATTCTAATGTATATTAAAGTATTCTATTGTATGTTATAATACATATATAAAATGCTCATTTTGTAAAAAAATATATTGATTTACACATGTAAACAATGGTATAGTGGGCACAAGAAAGTCACTTTTGTAAATTATTTGTATGTTAAAAAAGTACAGTTATTACACACATTTAAAAAAATAGTTATGTTAACAAAATATAATAACGTTATCAAGTTCATATTTTAAAGATTAATAATGCTGCTACAAAATGTATCTTTTAATATTAAGTAAAAGACGCAACAATTAATTGATACCTTTGGAGAGGATTCAATTATCAGTCTGCTCTTAAATGAGTAGTTGAGTCTTGTGGATACCACAGTTTTTTTTGGTATTACTATTAGAGTCATGCGACCGACATTGAAGCCATATTTGTTTTATAAAAGAGAGACGTACGTTCAATTTATATCTTAAATTGTAAAGAATCCCTTAGAATTTAAAAAAAATAAATATATTAACATTGGCATAGCAATATATTTGTATGTGTGTATTAGTGCGTGTTGCCAGTGATGACTTACGGATCAGAGACGTGGTCCTTCACTGCTGGCCGTATGAGGACGCTCAAGGTCGCTCAGCGAGCTATGGAGAGGGCTATGCTCGGAGTTTCTCTGCGTGATAGACTCAGAAATGAGGATATCCGCAGTAAAACCAGAGTGACCGACATAGCCCAACGGATTAGTAAGCTGAAGTGGCAATGGGCCGGCCATATAGCTCGAAAAACCGATAGCCGATGGAGAAGAAAGGTTCATGAGTGGCACCCTCGTAACAGTAGGCGTAGTGTAGGGCGACCCCCCACTAGATGGAGTGACGACCTGGTAAGACATGCAGGAAGTCGATGGATGCAGGTGGCTGAGGACCGTGTTTTGTGGCATTACTTGGGTGAGGCCTATGTTCATCAGTGGACTTGTGTGGATGATGATGATGATGATAATGACAATAATAATTGTTTATTGACATTTTCATTGTTCACATACTTTTTACAAATATATACAATACATTATGAGGACCAATTTGAAATGGGTAGAAACCTGCTTCTCCTAGCTAGGTTTACTTAGTAACCTGTATTTAGGGGAACAGTCCCATCTCACCTGTTAGTTAGGAATACATCGTTGTATTGTTTAAATTTATTTAATTTTTTGTGTAAAGAAATGTTACAATTTTAGAGACATAATAAGTGATATTTCTCTCTCTCTCTCTCTCTCTCTCTCTGTGTGTGTGTGTGTGTGTGTGTGTGTGTGTGTGTGTGTGTGTGTGTGTGTGTGTGTGTATGTGTCAGTGAATGTACATGTATTAAAAAATTATAAAATAAACGTATAACAATGCAACGTAATTTTATAACAATGTTAACAAGTATTGCTCTGTATTCATCATATGAGTTATTTAGCAGGAAAGAGCGGACAGAAGTTTGACAATTAAATGTTGCCATTTCGTGAATCTCTATTTTTGCATTTATTTTGTTTTAAAGTTTACTTAGGACCTAGGTAATAAAAATATATTTTTATAAATGAAAAATTGATTAGCGGAAGTGTGCATACCTTGTCTTTACGCCATTTAGAAATTTCAATGAAAGGAGTCATACTATGCTGAAGTAAGACTCTGTGCAGTATAAAAAAAACCTATAACTAGTTGATAGCTTAATATGAACTTTATCTCCTTTATCATCAAACCAAAACATGTTCATGGTCATATTTTCACTTTTAATATCCTCAGTCTTCAAAACCTAAGACATTTGCATTGTAATCTAGTGAGGAGAACACTAGCATCTCATCAAGCATTAAGAAACACAAGCACTTTGTCATGCTCAAGCGTTGTTCTTTCATTTGCTTAAACATAATTGAGTTTATACCTCGTTTAGTGATTATTTATTTAAGGACATTTTTAGTGTCCGTTTTGTGTAAAAAGTGAACAGTTAATTTAAGAATATGTATCTTTTAAGGCTTTTTTTTCTTTTTATTTAAGTGGCCAAACAATTTGTCTTCGAAATTGTACTATCTTCCACAATATTCATATTATACTGTACTAACTGCATATTCAGGAATATGTGGGTGTGCATAGTCAAAAATATCAGTTTTAAATCAAATATTTTTTTCTTAGTATTATTTTCGTTTCTTTATGTGATTATATGGTACCTTCCACAATTTATTAGATTGATTATGATTTCGCGAATGGTTTGTGAGGTTGTATTATGTATGAGTATGTTATAATACATATATAAAATGCTGATTTTGTAAAAAAAAAATATATTGATTTACACATGTACAATGGTATAGTGGGCATAAGGAAGTCACTTTTGTAAATTATTTGTATTTTTAAAAGTGTAGTTATTACACACATTTAAAAAAGTAATGTTACCAAAATATGAAAATGTTATCAAGTACATATTTAAAAAATTAATAATGCTGCTACAAAATGTATCTTTTTATACTAAGTTAAAGATATACCACTATTAACAATTAATTGATACTAATTCTTGAACTTATGGAAAAGGAGCAAACCCTTGGGGAGGATTCAATAATCAATGTGCTCTTAAATGGGACTGGGACTTACTGCTAGTCATGCGACTGAAATTGAAGCCATATTTGTTTTATAAAACAGAGCCGTACGTGTAATTTACATGTTAAGTTGTAAAGAGTCGCGTAGAGAAAAATTTTAAGAAATAAATATATTAACTTTAGCATAGCAATAATGTATGTATTATTGTACATGCATTATTATACATAAACAATAATGTATGTAATGTATGCACATAAAAACACAAACTTTCATAAGTATAACGATGTTTATACTTTAAACACTAGGAACAAACATAAGCTTGTAACACTAGTTACTAGACTCCACTGAGTCAGTAGTGCTTTTATGGGGCAACATACACACTTTTAAAACAAAATTTCAGAAAATGTACAAAATTTGTCAATAAATAAGTTGAAATGTTTAATTTAAGGAAAAATGTACAAAAAGTGTTATTATACATCAATAATAACCTCTGGGATTGAGGTGATCGCCACCATGCTTGTACTATTAAAATTTATTTAAAAAATGTATAAACAAAATTATTGTAAAGTAAAATATGTTTTAAAAAACGTCCCGCTGGGTTTCTTGTAGGTTCTTGACAGGACAGAGGTATCTATAGTAAATAAAACATGACTTTCAATAAGTATAATGTAATAATCTATATTTAATAATAATAATTCTATTGTATTGTATTCTCTGTAACTTAATATATTTAATAACTTTTAACTAACCAGTTAAAAAGAATGTTTTTAAAGAAATCAATTGATATTGTGCAAATATTGTTAAATTTACGCATATAGTGTTAATAATTTAAGCAAAGAATTTTTACACAATAAACATTTTAAAAATATCCTGTTTTCATTTTATTACTAAAAACTAGCAATTAGCACAAGAAATATAAAGAACCATTAATTACATTTCAGCACTTGTGCAATGTAATTAATGGTTCTAAAATATAAAATTGTAAAGTGCAAATAAAGGGCGGCCCCAAAGCACTCTTAATTTTAGGCCATCTGATGGATGGACACGGAACTTAACGTAAATAATATTTGAGTTGCTCATCTATCTCTAGTACATAGTCAGTAATCTATGGTGGAATATGAAATACTATTTTGGGAACGGGGAACTCTATTGTGAGTCTGAGTGAGTGAGAATCGGGATCATTTAAAATTGAATGTAGTACTTGCAAAGTTCGGTAGCTACGCCTTTGACAAAAAGAGAGCCATTTATTCTTAGATAGTTACTGGGAAATATACTCATGTAAGCCGAAAATGAATCTATTGCAATTGTTGAGAAGGTGCTCCAACTTATCTAGAAGTTATTGAGATAGATCTGGGTAACACACACCCGCATAATCAATAATGGCATATAAATTTGCCAAATAACATATAAATTTGAAAAAAAATATAATATTACCCTAAGGGTGGAAAAATAGGGGTGATTTATTGTTTACTCAGAGATTTTAATCCTGAGTTGTGTATTACAACCTAACATAATGATTACATTACACTACAAAAAACTTCATGGTGAATGAGCTTTAGACCTGTCAGTCTCTTGTGTGTAGACCTCTCAGTCTCTGCATTTCTGAAAAAGCTTCATTCATCAGTGAGGTTTGTGTAATACCTAATTTGCCTCTAGATCAGATAAAGCAATACCTTCAAGCGTTTTACTCTACTCAGTGCCACATATGTCTGCCCTTTGGCAAACACTTTCTTTCCGAGATTGATTACAGCTTTAAACAAATGATAGTTAAAGTAGGATTATATAACAGTCAATACCTAAGGTAAGTTAAGTAGTAATTTTAAGATTATCAAAAATTATGCATGCAGCATAGTAGATTATAGCCACAAAAATTATAAAATAAAAAACTGAAAAGCAAAAACTACTAAACCTTTTTCTTTTACCTTACTAACTAAGTTCTTAAACTAATGAAAATGTACCTATATAAGTATAACTACTCGCTTGCGATTGCTTGAATCAGTGAACAAAGATCAATAAATTACATTCAATTTAAAGAAATAATCGAATGAAATTAACAATGTAACGTGAAATCTTCAGCAATAAACATTAATATTTCAAAAAATACGCTTTCCGCACGAACGATCGCAAAGACGTGTGCCCTCGCGTGGAAGGCTCATCATTTTCCGGCGAAGGGGCGTATCGTGCCGCGCATCACACTCTACGGAATTAACTAATTTGCTCGTTAGGCACGGACTCAAAGTTACTTAGGTATACCAACATTAGTTTAAAAACTTAGTTATTAAGGTTAATTAAAAATTCAAAATAATTACAAACTACATATATTTACATTAGTGAAAAAATTTAGTTATTAAGGTAGAAGAAAAAGGTTTATTATTTTTTGCTTTTCAGTTTATTCTGTGGTTTAATTTTATTGTAAATTTATTTTATTCCTATAAAAGCCTTTCATTCGCAATAAAAATATTCAGTCTCTTGTCGATTTTAAAACTAGCCTTTCTAAAGATGGAGCCAGAAATGCACATTTATATTTAATGATATTTGATTAAAATTGGTTGAGCGGTTTCGGAGATTAGCGTAAACGAACATCGTTTGGCTTTTGATATATTAAGATATATGTATAAATATACCAGCAGTATGGTTGTGAAACTCTAGTAAAAATTGTTTATCGGTGAGAATCTTTTGAATACTGCTTTATAATTTCTCATTAATAAAGTATTAAATGTACATTTTACACAGTACAACGAATTCAAATGTCGAACGTCAAGACGATGCCTTTCACCGTTTCCACTCGAGTTACATAATCACATTACAGGAAACAGTAACTTAGATAGCGCCACGTAGAAAATTAAAATATAACCAACTTTTTTCGTAAATATTGGCCTCGGATATAAAAAATGTCTATCTTTCCATATAAACTGATTCGGTAGCAAATTTCTATAAGGCTTTTTATATTATATTTCTCTAAAATAATATAAAAAAGACCAAATGGAATTATTCCACCCATATTTACTTTGGTTATTTTATTTTTATGTAAGTTGCACAACAAAACTTGTGTAAAAAAATGTCTCTTTAAAACAATTTGAAAGGTTTAGGGTGATTGAAAGTCTAATAAAGAAGATATTTTAACTAAGTAATTAAATGGGCGATGACACTACGAAGTCTTATACGGTATATTAAGAGACGAAAGCAACGAATTAACAATGGTCAAATCTAATTAAGTCCCCGGTCTCCACAGACAGTAATGGCTCGTTTTACCACCTATAACTGAAACCCTGTCTATTGCAAACGCACTAACCAGTCATTTAAAGAGGCAAGATGGAACTCCGGCAGTAATTGGAATGTTGAATAAAGTGATTGAACTAACAATTTATTCATATAAATTGTAAGCTATGTTTTTCTTTTTATTAAGTTTTTAGCACATGATAAATTTTTAAATATTACAAATGGTAAATGCAAATACATTTTTAGAGAAGAACTAATTTAATCTAAGTTTAAATTTTAGTATCATTTATTATTAAATATCATTACAAGATGCCGAGTTGCACTTTATTACTTTTTTTTTTTTTTTTTTTTAACATGGGGAAATGCCTACGCATACCCGCCTCGCGGGGGCAAGGACGGGTTATGTCGGACTCGCACCGACTAAAACCCCATGGTGTTCCACCTTTGTCGCTTATTGGCAGGGCCACGGGAACGCTTTCGCACACATCCGCAGCCCCACCAGCGCCTGCCGCCCCATGGCAGCACCTCCTCGGGAGAGGAATATTCCTCCCCGTTCTCCATCCCAGGTAAGGCGCACCAGAACACATGGCGCGCCTTCCTTCACGGCCTCCCAATTAAATATGCGCATCAGATGCCCCCGCGTCCGATGCGCGAAGGCCATGGGGTCAGGAAAAACGAGCACTTAGAAGTACTAGCCTTCCCGACCCCAGCGGCGGATCTGGTTTTAAATTTTCTCTTAATCAGGTTTAAATATTATTTTCCAACTTTTCTAGATTAAAACATAATAAAAATATCTTATGTGTATTATAATGCTTTTAAATTGAATTGTTGGATCGTTATCTTTACTGATGTTAAAATATTGCACAGGCTAATGGTAATTCTAAATTTATTGAAGTTTTAAAACAAACGAAAGTTTTAATAAGCGTTATTAAGGTGATCGTTAAAGTTTCTAGATAGGCAATTGAAGATACTGCTACCCATCTCCTTCTTATAAAACCGATAAGACGAAATGGGGTAGTGGATATTCTTATATCACATTTACACGATCATATATATATATATATATATATATATATATATATATATATATATATATATATATATATATATATATATATATACAGGGTTATTTTTCAAAAGTATTCAAACTTAAAAATTAAGTTCAAATATATGAAAAATAAAGCCGGTTTTGAAAATACGAGCCAAATACGGCTTCTACTTTTATTTGAAATTATACAAAATTGAATGTATGGTGTGGGCAACAACTACGCGGATTCGAAGTATACAGGCTGTCCTATTAATAGTAGTCCAAACGAAATGTGGCGAGGGATGAAATGAAAAATGCCCTATGAGAACGGCTGTAATTGTTTTTATAAAACCCTCAAGGTTTTTTGATTTTCATGGTTTTATCGAATTAGTACGTATAGTTTACGCCATTCTATTGAAATAGCTAAAACGTATTCTTTATTGAATATTATTTCTGACTAGAGATGTAGTATGTGTAGAACTGCATCTTTATAGCAGTTGCACATCAACTTTTTTTAGATACTTTACTTTTATTTTCTTTAGAAATTCGTTTTCTTTTTAATTTACTAAATTGTTGTGTTAATAATTGTAAGACAACTATCTTGTTTTGACCACAATCTCTAATTTTTACAATTTTTCGAAATGTACTGCTATATAAAACAAAAAACATTTATCAAAAAATTTGATCTTTTAGCAATCAAATAGCAATACCTTTTTGTTTCCTTAAATCTTCATTCATTGCAATATTTTTCAAGCCAATGGGTATCACGGATGTAGTACTTTTTTAACATCAACTTATTTTATTCTTAAGAAACTGTGTTTGTAAACTGCAATAAACATGCAGTTACCCATCTCGTCAGAAAACATATTCAATTACAAAAATACGTTTTCACTGTTTCAATAGAATGGAATAAATTATAGGTAGTAAAGTGAAAAATTTTCGATAAAATCATCAATAACAACAAATAGGTGTAGACAGATTTGGAAGATAACGTACTGCTTATCAACTCGTAATGCACAAAAACTTGGTATCATATGTCTTAACACTGAGAATTACATTTGACGCGTCAGTAGTTATCAACGCTCGACTTTAACGATGACAACGATTTAACAATAACAACGAGTTGCATTGATAAAAATAAAACATAGGTATATTACATATTTAAATTTATTTCAGTAAAAAAGTCAAGTATTATAATAACAATTGTTGAATCTGCCAAAATTATTACAAAATATTTTCTTTTACACTACTTACAAGCTAGACAATGAAAACAATACGCCTGATATCGTCAAACACCATGGAACGCAATTCGGAAAAAAAATTGTTAACAAAAATGTCTATATAGTATATACTATTTACTAAATCTTGACCATATTTTTCAAATATTTCACTGCGAGATAAATAGCTACAAGTTCTTTGCCGTAAGTGCTGTATTTCTGCTGATTATGCGATAATTTTTTAGAAAAATACCCTAGCGTTAACCGTGAATTACCTACTTGCTTTTGCAATACCGCTCCCGCGATTGTATCCGATGCATCCGTCATAAGTGCAAGCGGAGTGTCTGGTTTCGGATACGATAAGCTTGCTGCATTTTGCAACTTTATTTTACGTTGAATAAATGCTTCATTTGACTTATCATCCCAATTAATTTTAGTTTTGTCTTTTTTCTTAGACTTTCAACTCCATTTGATATTCCACAGAATTGAGCAAATGTAAACGATAAAAGTTGACCATACCCAAAAATCTCCTGAGGTTTTCAATAGTTACTGGTTTCGGAAAAGCTCAAATAGCATCAACTTGATCTTTAAGAGGACGAATTCCTCCCGCACATACCTCGAAACCCAAAAAATCCATTCTAGACAGCCCAAATAAGTATTTATTCAGGTTGATAGTCAAACCGCATTTCAGTCGCTCAAACACGATATTCATATGCTCTCTATGTGACGTCATATCCGTGCTTGCAATGATAACGTCGTCGATATAAGTATGAAAGAAATTCAGTCCACCAAAAAAAGTGTGATTCCTAAGCCGTTGAAAAGCTTGCGCGCCGTTGCGCAATCCGAAGTTCATCCTTGGAAATTCGAATAGACCAAAGGATGTTATTATGGCGGTCTTCTCTACATCGTTGTGGTTGACCATTATAACATATTACGCGCGATTAATATCGATTCGTGAGAATATTTTTTTTTACCTTCCAATAAATACGTAAAATCATGCAATTACGGTATAGCGTACATATCGGGCTTGGTTACTGCGTTAAGAGCCCTGTAGTCGCCACATGGTCGTATTTGGTCGTCTTTTTTAGGCACAACGTGTAGAGGGCTTGCCCACGCACTTTTTGACGGTCTGCTAATCTAAATTATAGAAAAATTAGGTTGCTGGACTTATCTCTTATGCTGAGGCGATGATTAGAGATGCCTATGCAACTATTCGCCTCCTCCCGCTGCACGCCATCTAGTTTCTCATTTCCTCCGGTTTCCAAGAGCACGGCTGAACACATTTAAGGTGGATGTTTTAATAAATCTTAATCAAGTTACAAGGGCATTCAAGTTAACGCAAATTGGATTTCAGAACGCTGACAAACAAACAACTTGAATATATGGACTAGCCTAAACAGAGAGGATAATTTTATATTGTGTTGAACGCTTCAGTGGAAACTTATTTTTTCCACACAAAAAAAAAATAATATGCGTTATACCTTCTGTGTACTAAATATCGGGAATTTGTCAATGAAACCAAAAATACAAATTATTCATCTAAATTTATTTTATCGCCTTCAAAGTAGGCCCCATCGCTTGCAATACAACATCTACAACCCAGTCTTCCATACATTTTTCATAGGCTATTTGCGGTATGGCCTTTAGCTCATTCAGCGAATTTTTTGTTTGTTTTGTTTGTAATTTGTTGTTTGTTGAAACGTTTTCCTCGAAGTGGTAATTTTAACTTGTAAAATAAAAAAAGTCAGACGGAGCCATATCAGGTGAATACGGTGCTTGGTCGAAAACTTTTGTTGAATTTTTCGCTAAAAACTCTTTCACTATAATGGCTGTGTGTGATGGTGCATTATCATGGTGCAGCATCCATGAGTTGTGTTGCCACAAATCTTTTAAAGCCGCGGTTTTTTGGGTTTCGGCTCGTTTTCGAGACGCCATTCTGAAGACTGTTGGCTTGTTTGCATGTCGTACTCATAAACCCATGTCTCATCGCCAGTTATTATACGTTTCATAAGGGTCGGATCCGTAGAAGCTCGGGAAACCATGTCTTCAGCGACATGCTTTCGCTGCGCTCTTTGAACAAAATTGAGCTCTTTTGAAACTAGTTCTTAAAATGTCAATGAGAATGTTGTGGACGGACTTAAAAGATATGTTTACCTCACTAGCCAACTTTCTCAGACTCATACGTCGATTTTCGAGCACTAGCTTCTTGATTTTGTCGATGTTTTCTTTGGTCCTAGCGGTTGAAGGTCTACCAGAACGAGGCAAGTCTACTACTACTTCTCGGCCTTCTTTAAAAGCCTTATAGCATTCATAAGCCTTTGTTTTCGATATACACGATTCGCCGTAGGTATTGCGCAACATTTTTAGTGATTCACCATATGAAATATCATTCGAAACACAAAATTTAAGGCACACTCTTTGTTCAACAATATTTTCCATTGTAAAAATCGACGAGAACTAAAAACTATGACCAACAAAAAGTGTAGTTTAAAACAAATTAAATGACTGATCCCGCTCAAACTTTGCGCGCTAAATCAGTACAGTGCTACCAACGTGCAGTAAAAAAATTAGAACGACCTCTTTTACGCGGGTCTTTTTATTGACATATTCCCGATACTTTTTACACAGAGTAGTAACTCTCAAAAATAGAAGCCTTACAGGCAAGGCACGTGTATCAAAAGTTAATTCTGTTACGATTTTAGTAGTTTCATTTATAATAAAATCAATAAAAAAGACTGAATTGTACTATTTAAATAAAAAGAAATGCAAAATTAAATTATTAGAATTTCTTCATCAGTTAAACTTTGAAGAAACTGAAGCATTACTTACTACTAGTTAATGTTGCATTCAACATATTATACAAAAAGAGATACATATTAATACACATTATACAATTTTTCTTTATATCAAAACACATTTTTTTATGTTTAAGATTCACATTTTATCTGTTGTATACCTTCTATTTAAGTTGTACTTATGTTAGTCTGTTAATATGTCATAGGGAAGAGCACTGTGATCTGAAATACAGATATATATTTATCTAGTTCAAACACAGATGATGTTCCATCATTCTTTGTGAACTAGGTATAGATCATAGAATAGTTATTTATAAATGTGATAGTTATGAAAGTGTTGAAAATAAAGTATAAAGTATAAAAGTATTTTAAGCAATATGCCAAGTTAAATTTAAAAATAAATTTACGGCGTCGGTGACTTTGTTAATAATATTTGATCAAATGATGGTGGAAAAGTCTATAGACACCGTACGAGTTTATAGAGGTGATATTATTAAGGTGAATCATGGATTAATTACATGTGGTTAGTAAAAAACTGGCTTAAAATTTTCGAAGTAGGCACTCAAAATACCATACAAACTATCAAAAATCTACTGCTAAAGATAGGCCCTATATAAAAATATATATAATAGTAAAAATAAAAACGTTCATAAGAAAATCTGTTTGTTATGCCACATTCAGATTGGATTCATCGATAAATTAAAAATTTCCAGCATGCAAAATGTTAATTGAATCTGTGATGTTGTTTCAATGTCCCGATCCAAAAAATAAATTATTAAAGTAACGAAGGAAATATAAAATATTTCTAATACTAAAAATCATTAGATGAAACAAGTTTTCCGGATTTCATCGCGTTTAATTTTAATTTTTTATGTTCGGTCATGTTCGGTCCATGTACGGATCCCCCGTGAGAATCTTTGTAAAAGTGTCATAAAGCTAAACTTTTTTGTTAGTGTAAGTGAGAAGAATCGAAGACTCCTATATATATATATATATATATATATATATATATATATATATATATATATATATATATATATATATATATATATATAGTTAACATTACTTGTATAAATAGAACCAATACATAGATGAGAACTTTTCAGTTGTGGTGGATTGATTCAATACTTGCTCACTAGACTAAGAGATTTTGGTAAAGCACGACCAGCGTCTTGAAAACTTGAGTACTCATGGGCAAACTAATAAGCTTCATGTTGCTTCATATCAATTCATAAGTGACCAAGAACAACTTATACAAATTATATGACGATGATAATAAACGCTTACAAAGGGGTCCATTTTTTTCATTAGATTGCGGATATAGATTTAGATGCAATAGTCCTCGATATCGCCATTTCTAATCCTTTGGTATTTTAGGTACAAATTTCAACTGTATGAATAATATCCCTATATGTGACGGTATTTTCGTGGTATAGGATTGAGTTTAATTAGTGCCTACATAAATCCCCCTGCTGGATCCAGACCACTTTTATTTCTGAGAGTTTTCAAAGTATGAAATAGTTCGCCGCATCACAACAATGCTTGAGAGGTATTCGAAATTTTTAATTTCGCAGACACAAGTTCCCATCCGATGTTTTCTTTTAAAGTTGAGCCGGTGGTAAATCAACATCTAAAAAGGAAGTTCACGTGCTCGACGTCTTCGGCCACTATATATATATATATACATCCACGCAGGGTGAAAAAAATAATTCCTTTTAAAGAAAATAAATTGTGCAATTATAATTCTATTACAAATTCAAGGTATAAATAAATTTGTTCGCAAAATTTAAGAGAATGTCGTTAAAGAAACGTATCTCGTAAAGGTAACAGAACAAGATGTCGCACGCCTTCTACGTGACGAAAAGTTGGATGGTGTAATACCTATGTAACTTTTCGTAATATCAGCGAATTTAACATATAAGTTCGTAATCATTGAGCAAGTACCTCGTCTCTCGACTTTGTTAGAATTCACTCGACTTGAATGTCATAATCTAATTTATAGCTCTAATGAAAGACTTATTAGTAGTTTTATAGAAATTATATATACTGAACATAAAGTTACGATTTATAAAACTTTCATTTCCCTATACAAGTACACAAGAGAGTCTTGGTAACTCAAGAGCTTATGTAATACTGGCCATAAATTTAGAGTCGATTTCAGAAAAGAGGAGATATACCATTCGACTGTATGCTTTTGTATGTATTTTACGCGATATCTTCGTCAAATTTAAGACTAGATTGTTATTTGTTTTTAGGTTGCATTTATTTATTTATTTAATTTTTATTGAATCTTACTCACAGAATAGAATCAAAAGGTGGATATAATGCTAAAAGCATTGTCTTTCAAACATCCTTAGGGCAGTGAAAACACTACGAAATTGTTCACATAGAACATAAAAATATATGAAAAGAAAACTGTACACACATTTTTAGTTAAAACCCTAGAGAACAAAATAATGTTAATATATACATGTATATATGAGATCTGTCTGCCAGAAAGAGCCAACTGTCAAAGCTGAAGACTGAGTGTGGCAACATCGTTTCCGGGACACCTGAGATTTTGAGTGAGATTGAGAGGTTCTATGGGCAGCTGTACACATCATCGTTGGAGCCACACGCAAGTGTGAGTAACGATCCAAGAGCAAGTCTTATCCGACACTATTCCGATGATATCCCGGACGTCAGTCTAAGCGAGATTAGAATGGCTCTCCAGCACCTTAAAAACGGCAGGGCCCCAGGCGAGGATGGAATTACAGCGGAGCTTCTGAAAGCGGGTGGAACACCGGTACTTGTAGTCCTTCAGAGGCTCTTCAATTCCGTCCTCCATGGTGGCACTACTCCAGAGGCGTGGAGCAGAAGTGCGGTGGTCTTGTTCTTTAAGAAAGGCGACAACGCTCTCTTAAAGAACTACAGACCGATTTCCCTTCTGAGCCGCGTCTACGTGCTGTTTTCGAGAGTCATTACGAATCGTCTCGCACGCAGACTTGACGACTTCCAGCCTCCCGAACAAGCCGGTTTCCGAAAAGGCTTCAGTACCATAGACCACATACATACCCTGCGGCAGATTGTACAGAAGACTGAAGAGTACAATCTGCCACTTTGCCTGGCGTATGTGGACTATGAGAAAGCCTTTGATTCCGTCGAAATTTGGGCGGTGCTACAGTCCCTTCAGCGGTGCCAAGTTGACTGTCGGTATATCGAAGTGCTGAAGTGTTTGTACAGTAGGGCTACGATGGCTATCCGAGTACAGAACCAGAGCTCGAAACCTATCCAACTGCAGAGAGGTGTAAGACAGGGTGACGTTATATCCCCGAAACTCTTCACCGCTGCATTGGAAGACGTTTTCAAGCTACTGGACTGGAAAGGATACGGTATTGACATCAATGGCGAGTACATCACTCACCTTCGATTTGCCGACGATATAGTCCTTATGGCAGAATCGCTGGAGGACTTAAGCACTATGCTCAATGACCTCAATAGTGCCTCCCAACGGATAGGTCTTAAGATGAACATGGACAAAACAAAGATCATGTTCAATGTCCATGTCACACCTATGCCGGTAGTTGTTGGGAGCACTATGCTCGAAGTTGTTGACGAGTACGTTTACCTGGGACAAATAGTCCGACTAGGTAAGTCCAACTTCGACCGAGAGGTCAATCGACGGATTCAACTCGGCTGGGCAGCGTTCGGGAAATTACGACATATCTTTTCGTCAGGTATACCTCAATCTCTAAAAACTAGATTGTACAACCAGTGCGTGTTGCCAGTGATGACTTATGGATCTGAGACGTGGTCCTTCACTGCTGGCCGTATGAGGACGCTTAAGGTCGCTCAGCGAGCTATGGAGAGGGCTATGCTCGGAGTTTCTCTGCGTGATAGACTCAGAAATGAGGATATCCGCAGTAAAACCAGAGTGACCGACATAGCCCAACGGATTAGTAAGCTGAAGTGGCAATGGGCCGGCCATATAGCTCGAAGAACCGATAACCGATGGGGAAGAAAGGTTCTCGAGTGGCAGCCTCGTACCGGTAGGCGTAGTGTAGGGCGACCCCCCACTAGATGGAGTGACGACCTGGTAAGACATGCAGGAAGTCGATGGATGCAGGTGGCTCAGGACCGTGCTTTGTGGCATTACTTGGGGGAGGCCTATGTTCAGCAGTGGACTTGTGAAAGGCTGTAATGATGATGATGATGATGATGATGATACATGTATATTAAAACACGTGTAAAATAACACATAGGTACATATAAACATCATCATCATAATTACAGCCCTTCACAAGTCCACTGCTGATCATAGGCCTCCCCCAAGTAATGCCACAAAGCACGGTCCTGAGCTACTTGCATCCATCGACTTCCTCCATGTCTTAGTCGTCACTACATCTAGTGGGGGGTCGTCCATATATATACACATATATATATATATATATATATATATATTTAAATATTGATACTTGCTGTGTTCCAATGATTTCGAAAGTTCCACGATGCCTTTGATGGATGTAGAAATGTAAATAAGTAATATTAATATCAAGAAATGTCAATACTAACTGTAATATTTAAATGATTATAACTTATCTTGCGCAATAATTATATGTATGTATTTTTTCTAAAAGGCTTTCGCCATTTACAAAAAAATACTTTACTACTCAGTACTTGGACTCAGTCAAATAACAACATAGTATACGTCCCTACTCGATAAAAAGACAAGAACCGGCTTTTGCGCGTTTTCAATTGAAATTGTTCATTTTTAGCAATATCAACGCTTTACTATTTACACAGGTGCAAAGTGAGTGAGAATCTTGGTTTCGAAGTAAGCGTTAAACTTACTCGATGCTTGCTTGGTGTTAATTTTCAAAATGTATTAACACTGTATACTGTACTGACCTTCTCAAGTCCACTGATGGACAAAGGGCTCCCTTTGAGATATGCCACAAAACATAGTTTTGTACCACCTGCATCCATCGATTTCTTACATGTTATTCCAGGTGGTAGGGCCACGCTGCAGCTATATTATGTTTGCAGCACGAATGGGTCGGCTCGACCGGGGAAGGACCAAGCTCTCACTGTATATCAGCGTAAAATAGCAGCTTAATTCTGCTGTATTTCTTAGGGTGAGTGTAGAGATCCAGAGATATTTTTTACTGGAAACGAGTCGTTCCATCATACTCCTCTGGGGTGACGACGCAACTGCGTTTTGATTCTTCATCTAGGATAAATGTAGATGTCTATGGGCCTCAGTTTTCGTTTACCATCAGGTGGACGGTTTGCTCGTTTGTCACCCTTATTCTATAAAAAATATACTATAAAAAGTCCACATAGTGCTGGGACAAAATTAGTAAGACTACAGTAGTTTGCTAATGATAACCTCTCGTATACGATATTAAAATTATGTATAACATAGTCACTTAACTGCATCGATACCAATAATATTGAAAAAAAATTATGGAACTAACATAATACCATACCACAGTTAAGGAATTTGGGTGTGTTGAAAAAAAAAATGAACGGTAATTTTTAAAATTAACGCACTTTATAAAATGTATTTACATATAACTATTATTAAAAGGAGACAATCAATTTTTCTATGGAGAATGGGCCCACTACAAATTTTTAAGATTATCAATGAAATGCAAGTCGATTTATTCCTTATAATCCATAGATTACGATAAAATTATAAGTTTTACTGCATCTAAACGGAGTCCTAAGAAATTAACAAATAAAATATGAATCTAACAATAACCTAAAAACAAACTGAAAGCGATTTTCTAGTAGTATTCATCGGTATTATAAGTTAAAATAGTGCACACTTGAATAATAGTACATATAAAACTAAGCTGTAGGTATATTCAGCATTTATAAATATTTTAAAATCGATGTAAAACCTTTCACTAGTTCGGGCAAAACATAGTGCCTGTCTATGCACAAATGTCGTATCGATTCTAACTTTGACATGTATTGATTGGTTGTGAGTGTAATTCTAAATACCAAGATGGCTAAGGGATAATGTCTTGAATAATAGTACATATAAAACTAAGCTGTAGGTATATTCAGCATTTATAAATATTTTATAATCGATGTAAAACCTCTCACTAGTTCGGGCAAAACATAGTGCCTGTCTATGCACAAATGTCGTATGGATTCTAACTTTGACATGTATTGATTGGTTGTGAGTGTAATTCTAAATACCAAGATGGCTAAGGGATAATGTCTTGAATAATAGTACATATAAAACTAAGCTGTAGGTATATTCAGCATTTATAAATATTTTATAATCGATGTAAAACCTTTCACTAGTTCGGGCAAAACATAGTGCCTGTCTATGCACAAATGTCGTATGGATTCTAACTTTGACATGTATTGATTTGTTGTGAGTGAAATTCTAAATACCAAGATGGCTAAGGGATAATGTCTATTTATATTTATGATATTACCAACACAAAGTAAGATACGTTTTAAACTGATTGTATTACAAAAAAGAAAATGTAATGTAGGTAATTCTATTTATTATTGTAAATCATAATTTATTTAAGTATTCTATTAACAGTAGTAGGTACAGAAACAGAAACCTTTTATTCAATTTAGATTATAAATAATACTTATTGAAAGTCACTTTTTTAATTTACCACTGGTTCGGAAAAAAACCTCTGACTTGAAGAGAACCAGCAAAATACCCAGTGGGTCTTTTAAAAAAAAAGCCAGCTTACAATCATGTATGTCATAATTAACAACACAGAACAAATTAGAAATAGCTTGGTAGCGATCACCTTACCCACGGGTTATTGTCAGCCATAAATTCCTTTATACTATAACAACCCCTTTTATACAAACTTAATTTAATACATTTTTTGAACTTTGATGATTGACTGACATATATAGACAGCAGCGGGGTCAAGACATTATTTTAAAATGTTTTGGTTGATTAGTAAGTAGTATACATCATAATACAATGACTAGGAATTAACATGCCTTATCTATGTTATTACACAATGATAAATAGTGAGGAAGTAAGATGTTTTAAACTGTTTGTGTAAGGATTACAAAAACACAGGCTTAATTTAAATGTATTTATTACTAGCGATGCGCCTCAGCTGTGCACTGGTGATTAATGGATCTCGACAACAGTGCCATCTACCGAGTCCAAATGTAAATATAAACCATCTAGGGATCCATTCAAACACACACAAACATTTTCATTTAAATTGGTTGGAAGGTTTCTTATGTTTTGTCTATAATGGACATAGGTAGAAACATTTTAGTGTTAGATATATTTCTGAAGGTTTTTTGAAAATAACTTGATGGTAACATGTACATTTATGATATTGTAAGCAATCAGAAGGAATTTTCAATTATAAGATATATGATATAAGACTGTTGTCTTCAATATCCATACACTTTTTTTTTCTGCAAGCCTGCACGGCATACAGATTTGTTCTAAGCGATCCACCTGAAAAGAAGTTAATGACAATTGTAAAGGTGTCTTAACTAAATAATAATTCTTATCAATATATTATTTTTTTCTATATTATATAGGAATTAAAAGGACATTTTTAATAATAAGAGATATGAGATAAGACTATGCCTTCAATGTCAATAAACAGTATTTACATATTTCTGTGAGCATTTTCTTATATCTGCCTTTTCATATGTTAAATAATAAAGAAATTATTATAAATTATACAGCATTAATCAGCTCCAGCTGATCAAATACAGAAGCAGTAATTATTGATTAACATCAATGATATTCAACCATGTAAAAGTTGTCTCACATTTTATTTTTACCGGTTTCATGTACTTACATAGTAGACAAAGATATTATTGTTATATTAAGTATATCTGATTCTAGATGACAAAATAATATTCCTTTCTGCACAGTGAACAACGCAGCTGTCTAAGCATAATAGAAAGAACCATTACACTTTTTTTATGCAAACTATTATTATTAAACTTTATATTTGCTTCTAGTACAAATAATTACTACATTTTTTTACACATAAATGTATGTAACATTTATATTGCCTATCTACTGTGGCTGGTATAAATCCAGGATCTGTGTCTGGCTTAACAAAAAAGCCATTTAGTATTAAGCAACTTGCTGA
The DNA here is from genome assembly GCA_036936625.1 of Parnassius smintheus behrii. Lineage (NCBI taxonomy): Eukaryota > Metazoa > Arthropoda > Insecta > Lepidoptera > Papilionidae > Parnassius > Parnassius smintheus. Next base: position 48,150,892 of record JAUPFT010000003.1, read on the forward strand.
ATACATAAGGTACCTATTTGTACACAAATGCAGTTATATGAATTGCTCTTCAAAACCCTCTTTAAGTCCCTCGGCCCAAAGATTCTAATTTTCTTTTAACATTATAATAACTTCTTTTGTGCATTTATTCTATTTATTATTTAATTTAGATTTTACTAATAAAATAAACTTAATACTTGGTCACTTATAACAAACTAATAAGGTTCTAAGACCTGTTTATTATTTGTATTTGTTTGAGCTAAAATATACAAACTTAATAATAGATTTTTACAACCTAGCTATTCTATTATATTGTAATTTAATAAACTCTTATATTCTATTTGCGAATTTTACCACAAAAACAAAAAAGAGAAAAATATACGTACTTGTGTCAATTAATATTTGGCTAACCTTTCTGATAATTGATAATATCCATATTTTCTTAAACATTAGTTTAATAATGCTTGTAAATAAAAAACTCAATCTTCATTTTGTTCTTACCATAATGATGCGACTCCAACTATGTTTTATGTCACTCGAGTGAATCGAGTGAATTTGTCTAACTCGATAATCGATAGAAAATAAATTTTACCGAGTTACCGAGTTAACTCGGCGCAATGTATAGATTCAGAGGGTGCTATATAGATATTAATTTACTTGTATATATTATAAGTCGCTGCGGGTGACATCACAAGTTGCATCCAAATTCAAACTTGCATCTGGCATGTTGTAAACAAACCTGAACTTAGTTTTATTTATGATATTGATTTATAGTTTTAATTTCATGTTGCCACATATTACTTATTTATAAAGGTACTTATTTAAAAATGGTTTAACTAAAGTAATCGCTGATCTCAACTCTAGTGATAAACTTTTCTGTAAATAGTTGATTTACTCAAAAACTAGTGTACAACTAGAATGACATACATACATACTCGTACATACTCGTAAATTAACCCGAGTGGCTCGAGTCACAAAACTCTACTCGAATCGCATCTTTATCTTACGGCCAAAGCAGTGTTTGTCTACAATTTAGTGATGAAATCGACTTACTAATTCGAGCAATTTATTGATATATTATGTAATAAATAAATTGATATTAGGTAATAATATAATGTTGTATCAATTTATGTTATATATGTTATATATGATATAAATTGATTATATATACTTTGGATAGTCAAATTATTAATAACATTAAAACTTACGTCATAACGTTAGAGTGATATTATTTTATGAACATGTCGATACGCATACCAAAAATAATTAAACCTATTAAGTGTAGTAATAATAATTGTGTTGTATGGAAGAACAATTATAAAAATAATTTGTGAAATATTGACACAGCTTCGTTCATCTAATTTGAATTGTTTAACTCGAGCTCAAAATCGAGCTCGATGAATTTCAACTCGAGTCGATTTTTTCCGAGTTATCACGGGACATCTCTAAGACAATAATTTTTTAAATATTACATTACCTTAGCCAATGATCAGAACACGAATGTCAAAACAACTATTTTTTTTTCAGATTTCTTGTTTCCGTTTACATTTTCGAAAAATCTATAGACCATTTACTATTATAATTTGGTGTCTTTTTTTTGGTGTAAATACCATTAAACGTCGTTAATATTTCTAGTGGGCCCAAAAATGATTGCCCCCTTTGTCGAGTAATTGATGAAAGCGAAATGAAAGGTAAGAAATAAATAAATGAAAGTACCTTTTTCTTTAAGTGCTTAAGTAATACATAAATCATAATAATTGCTTAAAAATATAAAATAAAAGGTAGTCAGAGAACATTAAAATTTGCTAAGGTATTGCTTAAAATTTATAACTCTCCGATATCTGGTTGGCATCGTGTTCAAATTGCATTTTCCACTGCAGCTATTTTCGTTTACGTCATTGGTGTATTATTTTCTCATTTCAGTGCCGCAAGACTGGTTATTATTTATAGAAAGTTATATAACTAAAACTACTTTTACGGATTTCTTTCGCGTTTTATTTATTTTATTTTTAACCCGACGTTTCGGGTGCTTTCCAGCACCCATGGTCACGGGGGACTGAGGTGACTGACGTCCCGATGTCAAAGTTAACCCGGAGTACCTTCAGCTTTTTTAATTATTGTCTTTGGTCCGATCTACGCAGAATGAACTAACTGTGGTTTGAAGTCTTGCAGTGGTATGCTTGGGTTTAGTTTTAATTTTATTAATTATAGTATCCCAAGCAGGTGGTAATACCAAGCCTCCCTCTCTATTGAAATTAGGATGTTTTTTAATTTCAATAGCCTCACGTATCATCCTTGGTAGGAATCGGTGTTCTTTCGCGAGGATTTGTGGTCTATCAAATCTGATGTAATGGTTGGGGCCATCGAGGATATGATCGCAAACTGCAGACTTCCCGGAACGTTGATGCTTCACGTCAGCTATGTGTTCTTTTACGCGGGTTCTAATTGATCTCTTTGTTTGCCCTATATATGAGAGACCACAATCACAATCAAGCTTGTACACTCCTGCATCTTGTAGAGGAATATGACACTTGACGGATGGTAAGAACTGACTAATCTTCTTCGGCGGCTTGTAGAATGTTCTAATAGAAGCTCGCTTCAAGATGTAGCCAATCTTGTCTGTGACACCTCTGACATAAGGTAGTACAGCAGGCACACGCTCGACTGTGGCCAGCTTCACTCGGTCACTGTGACGGAGGCGCGGGACCCGAAGCTTGTTGTCGTGCAGAACCTGCTTGACGTGCTGAAGCTCGGCGGCCAGGTGTTTGCTGTCACAGATTCCTCGTGCTCTCTGTAACAAAGATTTGCCCACGGTAGCTAACTGTGAAGGATGGTGGTGAGATTCACCATTTAAGTATCGGTTTGTATGGGTCTTTTTTCTGTACACAGTATGACCTATGGTGTTGTTAGGATTTCGGAAGACTAACATATCTAGAAAAGCTAAGGAATTATTTGCCTCTAACTCCATAGTAAATTGAATTTTAGAGTTTATGGAATTAAGATGTTCTAAAAATGCAGTTACTTTGTCTGATGGTAAAATTGTGAAAGTATCGTCTACGTACCGCTTGTAGAACCTTGGGGTGACAGGTGCAGTAAGGAGGGGTTTCTCCTCGAAGTCTTCCATGAATATATCGGCGACAATGGAAGATACAGGTGAGCCCATCGCAACACCATCTACTTGCTTGTAGAACTCATCCTTCCACAATAGATAGCCAGATGTAAGGCAATGTCTTAGTAGTTCTGCATATTCTGGTGGCATGTTATTTTCATCTAGTTTCCTAGTTATAATTGAGATGCAGTCTTCAATAGGTAGACATGTAAATAGAGACTGAACATCAAAACTGACCATGGTTTCATTTTCAGCAAGACGTAGGTCTTTTATCTTACTGACAAAATGGTATGAATCCTTAGTATGTGCTCTTGTGTGTCCTCTGAGTGGTGATAATATTTTGGCTAAGTGTTGCGCCAATCTGTATGTTGGGGAATCGATTTGACTCACTATTGGACGTAATGGAGCGTTAGGTTTGTGTATTTTTTTGGTAACCCATACAACTTGGGAGGTTTTGCACACGAAGGTATCATCGAATTGACGTCTAGATTCAATTTCTCGGAGTATTTCTTAATTAGATCGCTAGTTGTTTTAAGCGTATTAGTTGTAGGGTCTGTTTTGACCTTACGGTATGTACTTTCATCCGACAAAAGTTGTTGTATTTTAAAATTGTAATCCGACGTATCCATTACAACCGTAGCATTTCCTTTATCTGCGCGGAGAATCGTAAGCTCTGGTCTGTTGCGTAAGGTTTTTAACGCGTTAAATTCATTTTTGGGAAGATTTAATTTCGGCACTGTACTTCGACGTAACATAGACGAAATGTCTTGGCGTATGGCCTCTAAATCATCTTTACCAATATTATTTTTATACAGACAATCCTCAACACTACAGATAATGTCTTCATACGGGATTCTTGGCGGTGTAATCGCATAATTAAAACCTCTTCCTAAAACTTTTATTGTAGCGTCGTCCAGAGTTTGTTTTGACAGGTTATAGACCACGCCTTGTTTACTATTCGTGTCTGTGGTGGTTTCGTTCTTACGTTGCCATTGATGTTGGACATTTGATTTAGTTGTTAATTTTTGGTATTTATCAATATGTTTATTTTTGCATTCATTGTATTTAGTTGTTTCGCGTTTATCTAAAGTTTCCATGCAATTCTTATAATCAAATGTCGATAAAACTGTCTTTAATTCACTGGACGAATTGTCTATGGTTTTGTTTATGAAGCATAGATCGGTACGTTTTTGCTGAATCACCGTTATTAACAACTTTTTACTCGCCTGATTTAAGATCTTAGCGCTTCCTCGAATGTCTTTTTTAGTAGATATCTTGACACACGTAGGAATGAGATTATGATCTCTGCATCTCTTCAAGAAATTTAAAGCTGTTATGTATCTTGCGCGCTTGGTCTTTAGATCTTCTAATCGGCGTATTTTATTTGCTATTTCCAGTCCGTACTGGTTTACATAATGATTTCTTATATTTACGCGAACACTGTACATTGATTAAAACTACTTTTACGGATTTCTTTCGCGTTTTATTTATTTTATTTTTAACCCGACTTTTCGGGTGCTTTCCAGCACCCATGGTCACGGGGGACTGAGGTGACTGACGTCCCGATGTCAAAGTTAACCCGGAGTACCTTCAGCTTTTTTAATTATTGTCTTTGGACCGATCTACGCAGAATGAACTAACTGTGGTTTGAAGTCTTGCAGTGGTATGCTTGGGTTTAGTTTTAATTTTATTAATTATAGGATCCCAAGCAGGTGGTAATACCAAGCCTCCCTCTCTATTGAAATTAGGATGTTTTTTAATTTCAATAGCCTCACGTATCATCCTTGGTAGGAATCGGTGTTCTTTCGCGAGGATTTGTGGTCTATCAAATCTGATGTAATGGTTGGGGCCATCGAGGATATGATCGCAAACTGCAGACTTCCCGGAACGTTGATGCTTCACGTCAGCTATGTGTTCTTTTACGTGGGTTCTAATTGATCTCTTTGTTTGCCCTATATATGAGAGACCACAATCACAATCAAGCTTGTACACTCCTGCATCTTGTAGAGGAATATGACACTTGACGGATGGTAAGAACTGACTAATCTTCTTCGGCGGCTTGTAGAATGTTCTAATAGAAGCTCGCTTCAAGATGTAGCCAATCTTGTCTGTGACACCTCTGACATAAGGTAGTACAGCAGGCACACGCTCGACTGTGGCCGGCTTCACTCGGTCACTGTGACGGAGGCGCGGGACCCGAAGCTTGTTGTCGTGCAGAACCTGCTTGACGTGCTGAAGCTCGGCGGCCAGGTGTTTGCTGTCACAGATTCCTCGTGCTCTCTGTAACAAAGATTTGCCCACGGTAGCTAACTGTGAAGGATGGTGGTGAGATTCACCATTTAAGTATCGGTTTGTATGGGTCTTTTTTCTGTACACAGTATGACCTATGGTGTTGTTAGGATTTCGGATGACTAACACATCTAGGAAAGCTAAGGAATTATTTGCCTCTAACTCCATAGTAAATTGAATTTTAGAGTTTATGGAATTAAGATGTTCTAAAAATGCAGTTACTTTGTCTGATGGTAAAATTGTGAAGGTATCGTCTACGTACCGCTTGTAGAACCTTGGGGTGACAGGTGCAGTAAGGAGGGGTTTCTCCTCGAAGTCTTCCATGAATATATCGGCGACAATGGGAGATACAGGTGAGCCCATCGCAACACCATCTACTTGCTTGTAGAACTCATCCTTCCACTATAGATAGCCAGATGTAAGGCAATGTCTTAGTAGTTCTGCATATTCTGGTGGCATGTTATTTTCATCTAGTTTCCTAGTTATAATTGAGATGCAGTCTTCAATAGGTAGACATGTAAATAGAGACTGAACATCAAAACTGACCATGGTTTCATTTTCAGCAAGACGTAGGTCTTTTATCTTACTGACAAAATGGTATGAATCCTTAGTATGTGCTCTTGTGTGTCCTCTGAGTGGTGATAATATTTTGGCTAAGTGTTGCGCCAATCTGTAAGTTGGCGAATCGATTTGACTCACTATTGGACGTAATGGAGCGTTAGGTTTGTGTATTTTTGGTAACCCATACAACTTGGGAGGTTTTGCACACGAAGGTATCATCGAATTGACGTCTAGATTCAATTTCTCGGAGTATTTCTTAATTAGATCGCTAGTTGTTTTAAGCGTATTAGTTGTAGGGTCTGTTTTGACCTTACGGTATGTACTTTCATCCGACAAAAGTTGTTGTATTTTAAAATTGTAATCCGACGTATCCATTACAACCGTAGCATTTCCTTTTTCTGCGCGGAGAATCGTAAGCTCTGGTCTGTTGCGTAAGGTTTTTAACGCGTTAAATTCATTTTTGGGAAGATTTAATTTCGGCACTGTACTTCGACGTAACATAGACGAAATGTCTTGGCGTATGGCCTCTAAATCATCTTTACCAATATTATTTTTATACAGACAATCCTCAACACTACAGATAATGTCTTCATACGGGATTCTTGGCGGTGTAATCGCATAATTAAAACCTCTTCCTAAAACTTTTATTGTAGCGTCGTCCAGAGTTTGTTTTGACAGGTTATAGACCACGCCTTGTTTACTATTCGTGTCTGTGGTGGTTTCGTTCTTACGTTGCCATTGATGTTGGACATTTGATTTAGTTGTTAATTTTTGGTATTTATCAATATGTTTATTTTTGCATTCATTGTATTTAGTTGTTTCGCGTTTATCTAAAGTTTCCATGCAATTCTTATAATCAAATGTCGATAAAACTGTCTTTAATTCACTGGACGAATTGTCTATGGTTTTGTTTATGAAGCATAGATCGGTACGTTTTTGCTGAATCACCGTTATTAACAACTTTTTTTTTTACTCGCCTGATTTAAGATCTTAGCGCTTCCTCGAATGTCTTTTTTAGTAGATATCTTGACACACGTAGGAATGAGATTATGATCTCTGCATCTCTTCAAGAAATTTAAAGCTGTTATGTATCTTGGGGGTCATTGTAGAAGCGTGCTCGTCGCGACCCCTGCCAGCCCTTTTCAGGGCTGCAATTCTACACAGCTGCGCACCCATGCGAACGAGGGTTAGGGCGTCCCCCCAAGGCGACGCACACCAGCTCGTCCCCGTTGGTGTGGATTGCAGCGCGCAAAGCGGCGATGGGGACCGCCACCCGTCACGCACAGCCCGACACGGCGGAAGGTGGAGGACGGAGTGCAGAGTTGGCACGTGGAATGTTAGAGGAGGCATGAGAGATAAGACGAATGAGTTGATCGAAATAATGAAAGAAAGAGAATTAGATGTCGTGTGTATGTCGGAGACCAAACGGAAAGGCAGTGGTATTGAAGAGCTCCCTGGCGGGACGTTAGCTATATGGTCCGGAGTCCCGGAAAGCGAGAACGCCTGCCAAGGAGTGGGAGTGCTGTTGTCGTCCCGGTTGGTCGATCTTATGACTGAATACAAGGTTGTGAACTCAAGACTTCTCTGGGTTCGCTTCAAAATGGGACTGACGAAGTTATTCCTTTTGGCTGTTTATGCGCCGGTAGCTTCGTCGTCCAGGGCTGAGCTGGAGGAGTTTTGGGAGAATGTAAGAGAAGTTCTAGATTTGGTTAAGGGAAACGAAAGAACTGTTGTATGTGGTGATTTGAATGGATGGGTAGGCATCGCTCGACCAGGATACGAGTCGGTGCTTGGAAAGTTTGGAGATAAAAGGGTTAATGATGCTGGCAAGCTTATACTGGCTGTATGCAAGGAAAAGGGTCTTCTTGTGACAAACACTATGTTTAATCACAGGAAGATCCATATGTACACTAGAGAAAGAAAGAATGAGAGAAGTATGATTGATTTGTTCCTGGTGGATGAGCGACTGCGAAAAAAGGTGATGGATACACGAGTGTTCAGGGGTGCTGACCTGGGAACGGATCATTATCTAGTAATTACTAGATTTAGGGGTTTGTTCGCGGGTTGGCGCCACCGGACGGCAGTAACAGAACCACAGTCGGTCTGTCGCATCCGAAGCTGGAAGCTTCAGGAAGCGGATACTAGGGACAAATATCACACGAGGGTAGCCGAAAAGCTTGACACCATCGATGGCAGGAAAGAATGTGTGGAGAGAACATGGCAGAACCTTAGGGATGGAATGGTAAGTGCAGCGGAAGAAGTATGTGGTACGACAAAAAGAGGTAGTAGTAAAAGAAGAGATGCATGGTGGAATGACGAAGTGAAAGAAGCTGTAAAAAAGAAGAAAAAAGCATGGTTAGACTACTTAGCCTCTAGTAACGATGAGCATATGAGAGAGAAGATGAAAGAAAGATATAAGCTGCAGAAAGTTCATGCGAAAACATTGATTGAGGAAGTACGTGAAAGGTGTAGAATAGAAGCGGACGAGAGGTTGTCGCACAACTTTAGGGAAAACTCCAAACTCTTCTGGAAAGAGGTTGGAAGGTCCCGGAGTGGTGCGACAGCTTTAAGAATGAACAAAGTGCTTTCGAGAACCAATGACGTCCTCTCGGAAAAATCGGACGTCATGCAGCGATGGAGTGAATTTTATAGAGAATTGTATGCGTGTCATGATCTCAGTGAAGGATCCGTGGGCGACGCCGTGACTGGCACGCCAGACACGGACCTCGATGACACTGAGGTCATCAGCATGAAAGAGATTGAACGTGCGATTCGAAGTTTGAAATGTGGTAAGGCTGCGGGACTAGACAGAGTTACTGCTGAAATGGTCAAGTACGGTGGGCCTCGCGTCTGGGACAGCTTTCATCTGCTGTGCAATTTGTGCTGGCGGACGGGAGATGTCCCGGATGATTGGCGATCCGCGGTCATTGTGCCTTTATATAAAGGTAAAGGTTCACATTTTGACTGCGGGAGCTATCGGGCGATCAGCTTGACCAGTTTAGCAAGTAAAGTTTATTCGAAGGTTTTGACACGCAGGATGCAAGAGAAATCGGAAAGATTCTTATGGGAGGCACAATGCGGATTTAGACCTGGAAGAGGATGCACGGATCAAATGTTTTCTCTCCGCATGATCACGGAGAAGCTTCTGAGTGTTAACCAGAGGATTTTCTGTGCTTTTGTGGATCTGGAGAAAGCATTTGATAAGGTTATAAGGAAGAAAATGTGGGAACTGTTGCCGGGATATGGTGTGGATGGTCGATTGTTAAGGGCTGTGCAGTCACTTTACTATGACTGTAAAGCCTGTGTGCGGGTAGGGCATGACCTGTCACCCATGTTTAGCGTCCAAGCGGGCGTAAAACAGGGTTGTGTCATGTCTTCCTGGCTGTTCATACTGTATCTCGACAGCTGTTTACAGAAGCTGAAAGATAGCTGTTTGGGTGTGAAAATGGGTGACATAAAAGTTAATTGTCTGCTGTATGCTGATGATGCAGTGCTTATTGCACCATCAGAAGCAGAACTGCAGGCATTAGTCACGTGTATGAAAGAGGAATGTGAAATTAAAGGTCTCCGTTTGAATGCTAATAAAACTAAGGTTCTGGTATTTGAAAAGGACGAAGAGAGAACGAAATGTGAAATATGGGTAAATCAGGAATGTCTAGAACAGGTAAATGAAATTGTATACTTGGGGAGTGCTTTCAGCCGGGATGGAAGATGTGATTTAGATGTGGATAGGCGTGTCGCTGCCGGAAACAAAGTCAATGGTGCCCTGAATGCATTAGTCAAAAGGCAAGGCGTGGTGAAGAGTGCACGCCTTGCAATACATAACGCAGTTTTGGTACCGACTTTGTTATATGGCAGCGAAACCTGGGTATGCCAGAAGAAGCATAAAAGCAAGTTGAATGCAGTGGAGATGCGATCTCTTCGTAAAATGTGTGGCGTTACCATAGCCGACCGAAAGCGAAACGAAGAGATTCGCAATATGGCAGGATTGAAAGATGACCTTATCACAAAAATTGATAGGGGCGTACTCCAATGGTTTGGGCACGTTGAACGAATGAGTGAAGACCGAATGGTGAAGAAAATATATAGAGCGAAAGTAAATATTAAAAGGTGTCGAGGTAGACCGAGACTAACTTTCGAAGACCATGTGAGCAAATTGCTCGAAGAGGGGAGGGTCAAAAGTACTCGGATACCTAGACGTGCATGTATGAAGAAGTTAATGAACCTGAAAGAAGCGAAAGAGGTATGTAAGGATCGTGACACTTGGCGATCTGTTCTCTCTGGCTACCCCGTTAGGGATTGTGCGTGACGATAAGTAAGTAAGTAAGTAAGTAAGTAAGTAAGTGTATCTTGCGCGCTTGCTCTTTAGATCTTCTAATCGGCGTATTTTATTTGCTATTTCCAGTCCGTACTGGTTTACATAATGATTTCTTATATTTACGCGAACACTGTACATTGATTAAAACTACTTTTACGGATTTCTTTCGCGTTTTATTTAACTTCAAGGTGAAGGTACTCCGGGTTAACTTTGACATCGGGACGTCAGTCACCTCAGTCCCCCGTGACCATGGGTGCTGGAAAGCACCCGAAACGTCGGGTTGAAAATAAAAATAAAAAAAAAAATAAATAAAACGCGAAAGAAATCCGTAAAAGTAGTTTTAATCAATGTACAGTGTTCGCGTAAATATAAGAAATCATTATGTAAACCAGTACGGACTGGAAATAGCAAATAAAATACGCCGATTAGAAGATCTAAAGACCAAGCGCGCAAGATACATAAGAGCTTTAAATTTCTTGAAGAGATGCGGAGATCATAATCTCATTCCTACGTGTGTCAAGATATCTACTAAAAAAGACATTCGAGGAAGCGCTAAGATCTTAAATCAGGCGAGTAAAAAGTTGTTAATAACGGTGATTCAGCAAAAACGTACCGATCTATGCTTCATAAACAAAACCATAGACAATTCGTCCAGTGAATTAAAGACAGTTTTATCGACATTTGATTATAAGAATTGCATGGAAACTTTAGATAAACGCGAAACAACTAAATACAATGAATGCAAAAATAAACATATTGATAAATACCAAAAATTAACAACTAAATCAAATGTCCAACATCAATGGCAACGTAAGAACGAAACGACCACAGACACGAATAGTAAACAAGGCGTGGTCTATAACCTGTCAAAACAAACTCTGGACGACGCTACAATAAAAGTTTTAGGAAGAGGTTTTAATTATGCGATTACACCGCCAAGAATCCCGTATGAAGACATTATCTGTAGTGTTGAGGATTGTCTGTATAAAAATAATATTGGTAAAGATGATTTAGAGGCCATACGCCAAGACATTTCGTCTATGTTACGTCGAAGTACAGTGCCGAAATTAAATCTTCCCAAAAATGAATTTAACGCGTTAAAAACCTTACGCAACAGACCAGAGCTTACGATTCTCCGCGCAGATAAAGGAAATGCTACGGTTGTAATGGATACGTCGGATTACAATTTTAAAATACAACAACTTTTGTCGGATGAAAGTACATACCGTAAGGTCAAAACAGACCCTACAACTAATACGCTTAAAACAACTAGCGATCTAATTAAGAAATACTCCGAGAAATTGAATCTAGACGTCAATTCGATGATACCTTCGTGTGCAAAACCTCCCAAGTTGTATGGGTTACCAAAAATACACAAACCTAACGCTCCATTACGTCCAATAGTGAGTCAAATCGATTCGCCAACTTACAGATTGGCGCAACACTTAGCCAAAATATTATCACCACTCAGAGGACACACAAGAGCACATACTAAGGATTCATACCATTTTGTCAGTAAGATAAAAGACCTACGTCTTGCTGAAAATGAAACCATGGTCAGTTTTGATGTTCAGTCTCTATTTACATGTCTACCTATTGAAGACTGCATCTCAATTATAACTAGGAAACTAGATGAAAATAACATGCCACCAGAATATGCAGAACTACTAAGACATTGCCTTACATCTGGCTATCTATTGTGGAAGGATGAGTTCTACAAGCAAGTAGATGGTGTTGCGATGGGCTCACCTGTATCTCCCATTGTCGCCGATATATTCATGGAAGACTTCGAGGAGAAACCCCTCCTTACTGCACCTGTCACCCCAAGGTTCTACAAGCGGTACGTAGACGATACTTTCACAATTTTACCATCAGACAAAGTAACTGCATTTTTAGAACATCTTAATTCCATAAACTCTAAAATTCAATTTACTATGGAGTTAGAGGCAAATAATTCCTTAGCTTTCCTAGATGTGTTAGTCATCCGAAATCCTAACAACACCATAGGTCATACTGTGTACAGAAAAAAGACCCATACAAACCGATACTTAAATGGTGAATCTCACCACCATCCTTCACAGTTAGCTACCGTGGGCAAATCTTTGTTACAGAGAGCACGAGGAATCTGTGACAGCAAACACCTGGCCGCCGAGCTTCAGCACGTCAAGCAGGTTCTGCACGACAACAAGCTTCGGGTCCCGCGCCTCCGTCACAGTGACCGAGTGAAGCCGGCCACAGTCGAGCGTGTGCCTGCTGTACTACCTTATGTCAGAGGTGTCACAGACAAGATTGGCTACATCTTGAAGCGAGCTTCTATTAGAACATTCTACAAGCCGCCGAAGAAGATTAGTCAGTTCTTACCATCCGTCAAGTGTCATATTCCTCTACAAGATGCAGGAGTGTACAAGCTTGATTGTGATTGTGGTCTCTCATATATAGGGCAAACAAAGAGATCAATTAGAACCCGCGTAAAAGAACACATAGCTGACGTGAAGCATCAACGTTCCGGGAAGTCTGCAGTTTGCGATCATATCCTCGATGGCCCCAACCATTACATCAGATTTGATAGACCACAAATCCTCGCGAAAGAACACCGATTCCTACCAAGGATGATACGTGAGGCTATTGAAATTAAAAAACATCCTAATTTCAATAGAGAGGGAGGCTTGGTATTACCACCTGCTTGGGATCCTATAATTAATAAAATTAAAACTAAACCCAAGCATACCACTGCAAGACTTCAAACCACAGTTAGTTCATTCTGCGTAGATCGGACCAAAGACAATAATTAAAAAAGCTGAAGGTACTCCGGGTTAACTTTGACATCGGGACGTCAGTCACCTCAGTCCCCCGTGACCATGGGTGCTGGAAAGCACCCGAAACGTCGGGTTAAAAATAAAATAAATAAAACGCGAAAGAAATCCGTAAAAGTAGTTTTAATCAATGTACAGTGTTCGCGTAAATATAAGAAATCATTAAGTTATATAACATAACATAAACACTCACGCCTGTCACCCAGAGGGGTAGGCAGAGACTACGGACTTCCATTTGGCACGATTCTGACATACCTCTTTCGCCTCCTTTACATCCATATATCTAAGCATACATGCTCGTCGGTTAAGGGTACTTCTAACGTGGCTCATTTTCAAAATATCGCCAATTTGGTCGATAAACTTTTTTCTAGGGCGTCCCTTTCCGACTCGGCCATTCACATCTGCCATATAAATTTGCTTTGTCACTCTTTCCTCATTCATTCTTTCTACGTGACCAAACCACCAAAGCATTCCTTTCTTAATCCTGGTCACAACATCATCTTGCATACCACATTTATCTCTTATCACGCAATTACTCACCCTGTCATTCAGATTAAACCCTAGCATATTCCTTAAAGACCGCATTTCTACAGCATTTATTCTACTTTCGTGCTTCTTCTGCCACACCCAGCTTTCACTACCATACATTAAAGTAGGGACTAACACAGCGTTATGAATTACCATACGTGCCTGTTTTGACACATTCTGGTTCTTCATAATAGAGTGTAGTGACCCATTCACTCTATTCCCTGCATTTACTCGTCGTTCTATTTCCCTATCATATCTACCATCCCTGCTAAATACACATCCCAAATACACAAACTCATCCACTTGCTCAATTAACTCTCCTTCTATTCTTATTTCACATACCGTTTTGCTTTCTTCTCTTTCAAAAACCATCACTTTCGTCTTACTTGCGTTCACTTTCATTCCCCTTTCTTTCAATTCCCAGTTCATTAATGTAACCATCATTTGCAACACTGCCGCCAATGACGCAAGTATGACTTGATCATCGGCATACAAAAGGCATTTGACGGTTAACTCGCCCATTCTTAACCCACATTCTTCATCTTTCAAAGTTTGCAAACACCGGTCCATAAATAGGTTGAACAGCCAAGGGGAAGCCACACAGCCCTGTCTGACACCTTTTTGGATGCCAAACCATTCCGAGTAGACCCCATTGATCCTGACACAAGCACTAGAGTCCCCATAAAGAGACCTTAATGCCTGTATCAAACCAGCGCTCAACCCATATGAGTTCAGTGTTTGCCATAACACATTCCTGTCCACTCTGTCATAAGCCTTTTCCAAGTCCATGAACGCACAAAAAACTTTCTGGTTTTTGGCCAAAAACTTCTCCGCAATCATGCGCATGGAAAAGACTTGATCTGTACACCCCATTCCCTTTCTAAAACCCGCTTGCACATCCCAAATTTTTCCATCAGTTTCTTTCATAACTCTTTCAATTAACACCTTAGCATACAGTTTACCCACAATACTAAGCAAGCTGATACCGCGGTAGTTTTTGCAGTCCTGCTGTGACCCTTTTCCTTTATATATTGGTACTATAACTGCTTTACACCAGTCATCCGGTACCCGTTTTAATTCCCAACATAAATTAAACAAGGTGTACAGCAGGCCTGCCACCACTCCCTCTCCAGCCCTTAGCATCTCGAGTGATACTCTATCATATCCAGCTGCCTTACCTGCTTTCATGCTTTTCATTGCTTTCATTATTTCATCTACACTTATCTCCATACCCCTTTCCACTTCTTTCGGAATTTCTAGTTCATTTAATTCATACGACTCTTCACTCATAAACACGCTTTCAAAGTATTCCTTCCATCTGTTTAAATTCGAAACTTCATCATTCAGAATACATCCATTCTCGTCTCTTATAGCATTTATTATAGGCTGTTTTGTATTTCCCCTGGCAGTTCTTACGAGTTTCCAGAACATTTTTATGTTAGCCTGGAAATTATCAGATGTCCTTCTATCATTCTTATCCGTTCTTTCTTTCTTTTTCCTTTCAACAACTTCTTTTACTCTCTTATTTAGACGTCTAAATTCTGCCTTTTTTCTTTCAATCTCATCATTCATACCAGAAGAATTGCCAGCTTTGGTTGCTAGTAAATCTAACCATGCTTTCTTCTTTGATTCAACTTCCACCCGTACCTCATCATCCCACCATAACGTATTACTTTTCCTTTCATTTGTTCTCTTACTTACACCACATACTTCGGTGGCGGTATCCACCAAACCTTTCTTAATAATATCCCACACAGTATTCAAGTCTAAATCATTCATACACAACTCATTCAGACATCTAATATTTTCTCTCAGTCTACATTTATACTTCTCTATCACATCTTCATCTTGTAACATCTCTATTCTTATACGCTGTAACGCAGTGGTAGATACAGATGTCCGATGCCGCCAACGCTTGAAAAGACCATTAATTCGACATAAGACCAAGTAATGATCCGTCCCTACGTTGGACCCCCGGTAAACCCTTGTATCTACGACTGCGCTCCTCATTCTTTCATCCACAATTACGAAATCTATCATGCTTCTATCATCACCTGTTTCCCATGTATACATGTGAATCTTCTTATGACGAAAAAAAGTATTCGTCACAAAAAGATTCTTTTCCGCACATACGGTGAGGAGGCCTTCACCATTCTCATTTATACTTTCATCACCAAACGTTCCCAATATCCTTTCATAACCAGACCTCTTCACCCCAACCCTTCCATTAAAGTCTCCTAACATAATAATATTTTCATTTTCCTTACATTTTGTCAACACCATCCTTACCATGTCTCAAAACTGCTCTCGGATGTAAGTGGGCTTAGACATGTCTGGGGCGTATACCCCTAGTAGGAACAGCTTCTTTAAGCCCACTTTCATTCGTATCCATAGCAGTCTCGGGCTTACACATTCATACTCTTTCACACATCGTCCCATTCTTTCTGAAAGGATGAAACCGACTCCCTGGCATGCCCGTTCGGTCTCGCCCACACCAGACCAATACGCGGTATACGTGCCATGTGCAGTGGCATCCTTTCCCTTTCGTTTCGTCTCATTCACACATAACACATCTATTCCTCTGTCATTCATCATTTCGCATACTTCATCCATCTTATCATTCATTCCTCCACATACATTCAGCGTAGCCAGACGGGTTTCCGCAATCCACTTTTCGCCCCTCCGGGAGACGGAACGTGACGGGTGGCGAACCTCGTCGCCGGTTTTTCTCCCGGAGATTCTTTGCACCCCTGCCCCATTTAAGGGGCGCCGGGAACTCGGGGCCATTTCTTTTATTTCTTGAGTCATGGTGCGAACAAGGGTTGGTGGTAGATTTTACGCCGCTACCATACGGCGAGGAGCTGAGTCCATTTTATCGGCTTTGTCGCTCGTTTAGCACCACCCGGGGGACACGTGTAGGGTGGGCCTAAGGTTAGGTGGTCGAAGCCTACGGACGCGAGCGACTCATCCCCCTATAAAAGTTATATATTTTTTATAATGTAATGTATTTTATTAATAATTATTTTATTAATGTATTTAATTAATAATTATTTATTCAAATAAGTGACGTAAAATAGTATAGATTGAAACGTTTAATATAATATATTAATCAATAACACTACCTACGTACTCTTTTTTTCATTTCCTTTTTTTGACAGTATGGTGATTTTCAAATATTTCGTTTCTGTAGTTGCTGGAACATTTAATTTTTTTGTGACCACATCCTTAATAATTTAAATAGAAGCCTTCACAATAAGAGGTTGGATTATGATTAATTTTCTTCCATTTTGTTATATTATGTGAGTAAGCATGAACCTAGTATGGTAGGCGTAGTGTAGGGCGACCCCCCACTAGATGGAGTGACGACCTGGTAAGACATGCAGGAAGTCGATGGATGCAGGTGGCTCAGGACCGTGCTTTGTGGCATTACTTGGGGGAGGCCTATGTTCAGCAGTGGACTTGTGAAAGGCTGTAATGATGATGATGATGATGAAGCATGAACCTACGTCTAATAAACTACACACTCACACATACATGGAGTAACGAATAACAATTTTAATGCACGTAATAATCTATATTAATATTTATATTCCTTTCCTTTCGCCGAGTAGATGTCAGCTAGGAACTGATTTTACGAAATTCCACCCACAAGGGAGTTGGAGTTGCGGGGGCGTTAATATAAAACTCGGCCAGAATATTTTTTTGGCATGTTAAAAATTACCAAAAACGGATTTTATGAAATTTCACCAGCGCAGTGCGAGGGCGTTAAAAAACTTTTAATCTATATCTCCCTATATGTTTTTAAATTTGGCAAATTATTATTTTTATCATTTTTAGTTCAACTGAGAACGAATATTACGAAATTTCACTCACGAAGGGGATTGCGGGGGCGTTATCAAGAAATTAAAAAAAATATCGATTATAGTTCGGGCTATAATGAATAATAAAATTATTCTGTAGAAGTTTTTGTGTGTATTTGAGTGGGTTCCAGGGTGGTTTAAAAACTCAATTGGTCCCGGTAGGTAGCGCTGTTGTCGAGATCCAGAAATGACCCGTGCAAAGCCGGGGCGTATCGCTAGTATAATATGCATGTTTGCTTTTTCATGTTTCAAATACAAATTATGGAATACGTTAATATGACAAATAAACTATTTGTCATATTGAAATCATTTACTTGTTTATCTATTCCATAGTTATTAATAGAATCGAAAATATTGATTCTTGCAAAGAATGGCCAAAAATAACTTTGGATCATTTTCTTACAAGGTACAATAATTCTTATTTAGTAAGATTCATTTTATTCTTGCATTGACGTTTGATAAAATAAAATAACAATTTTTTTTTTAAAAAGCCAGTTAATAAACCACTGCATTAAAGTCTGCATAAATTTGCAGCTATACGAGCTCGTATAGGCCGTGAAGTGCCGTCATAAGAGAGTTCATTATCCAATATCATCCCGTGGGTGTCAATGGAAAACAAATCAAAATTAAAAAAATGCGGCTGCTTACCCACTGGTCAAACGTAGAAACAATGTAAAATATGTCCCCTTATGATGCTATGGCTAAGACCTATTTTCAGCAGTGGTATTTTGATGGTATTTTAATAAAAGTATGAATGAATTAGAATATTTAGCTATATAATATAGTCATACACAGCTTCTTCCCGCTTAGTTAATTTGAATTAACAAAAAGATGGACAGTTAAAATAAATAGTGATAATTATATGAGTTTGTTTATCACGTTAATACATGTATTATCTAATGCATTATGTAAATTTACACTGAAAATTAATTCAACAAAAATTTTACGTCAGGGTGTGTGTAATGTAATTTACGACTAGCTTGTTAAATCATAAGAAATTTATTTACTATTCCTTTACATTTTCTTTTACTAATGTTTTCTGATTACGTAAAATAAAACACTATCCGTTTACAAATAATATTTATAGAAAATATTAAAAGCTATTGTTTGTAGCACTTCACGAACTCAGCCGTTCGAAACTGTTATATGTATAGTTCTCTTCTTCATAATTCTTACTGTTGTAGATCAAGAAATAAGATGCTGCTTTATGTACCTATTTTGTATAGTAGCTTAGGAGCTAAAGTACATAGCACGCGAATAACCTAAGTTAGGTACCCGAAAGTAACAATGAAATTGTTTGTTGCAATTTCAAGTGCTGGTTTTCTGCATACTCGGTTGTGAAGCAAAACATCGTCTGAAAATATGCATGTCTAAGTTATAAAATCTTTCAAGGCCACGTAAAGTCCACCAATATGCACTAGAGCAATACGTTATTTATTTATTTTTTATTTATTTATTTATTACACAATTATAACATCATTACAGTTATTAAACCAATGCGATGCTATAACTAACCTAAATATAAGAAAACTACTGACTAATAAATAATAGTATCTAGTATGAAATATATTAAATTGATGGTAAAAAATACTAATTAAAAACATTACAATTTTCGACGCATTTGTAAGCTACAATCATAAATTTCGTCTCACTGCATGCAAATATGTCAATATCCTGTGAGATGATATTAACATAGTGTATATCCCGTTACCATGGTGCATTCTGAAGCAACTTCGTTCTAGCAGCGGGCACCAGGAGTAATGGGGACGACGACGAGAACACACGTAATTATTAGGCACCCGCAGCTTTAACGCAGCGAGCACATCTGGGTGATATATCCATCCACGTAATACTTTCCACACATATTTAATAATCGTGATGTCTCTTCTCACACTTAAACGGCTGTAACCAACCATCCCCAGTACAAACAGACTCGGATACATCAGTGGAAAACAAGGATAGATTTCGTACTGCTTAAAGTATAAAAATCGCGTGAATTTATTTTGAATTTTTTTGACCATGACACTATACTTGCTGTCATGTGGATTCCGAATACTTGCGTTCGTTTCAAGTTGACTTCTTACGAGAGCATTATATAAAATTCTAATAGTTAATAAATTCTGAAAATCCCCGCACTGTCTTAATATAAAGCCGAGACTTCTGAAAGCTTTTTTACAAATATTTAAAATGTGCTTACAAAAATTAAGTTCCGGGACCATTTCAACACCTAAGTCTCTAATGTATGTAATGTAACACGTGGGATTACGAGGCCGTTCATTTCATAAGCATAATTCTGAGGGTCTTTTGCACGACCATAACTTATGATACAACATTTATTAACATTAAAATGCAATTTGTTTTCCATTCCCCACTGTGCCAATCTGTCAATGTCCCTTTGCAGACTTTGGCAGTCAGAAGCATTGTTTACTTTCAAAAAAATGTTAAGATCATCGGCAAATAGCAAACACTGCGCCCATTTAATGACCATAGGAAGATCATTAACCATTAACATAAATAATAAAGGGCCAAGATTACTCCCTTGACTCACACTAGAATAAGTACAATAAGGCTGCGATACAAAACCTGCAAAATCTACGTATTGTTGACGTCCGCTCAGATAATTCGCAAAGAAATCTAGTAAACTAGGTGTAAAACCTAACTCCGCAAGCTTTACCAACAGGATATCGTTATCAACGGTATCGAAGGCTTTTAGAAAATCGAAATATGCAGTGTCCACCTGGCTCCCAGCATCCACTACTGGCACCACATAATTTATAAAAGACAATAAATTACTCCCGGTACTTCGACCTGGCCGAAAACCATGCTGAGCTTCAGTAAGCTGCGAGTTCACTGGATTATAAACATATAAATTATAAATAATTAACTCAAATACCTTAGCGATTGCACACAATACGGCTACTGGTCTATATTCATCCACCTTTGAACCCGATCCTCCTTTCAACACAGGAATCACTCGGGACACTATCCATTCGTCCGGGTAGTAACCTTCTTTTAGAAACAAGTTAAAAATATCAATTTAAACACCATACGGCAGTCTTTTAAAATGAACGGTGGTATACCATCTGGACCCACGGACTTCTTTGGCTTAAGACGTGTGAGGGCGCTTCGAACATCTCGCACGTTTATCCGCCCGATATGAACGGTAGTTGAACTAGTCGCGTGGCTCAACACTAGCACGGCTGTGCCTTCCGCTTCCCTCGTGATCGGATCTAAAGTGAGCCTCTCCTTACTGTACACCGAATGAAACAATGAAGCAAAATACTCTGCACAGTCCGCATCCTTAATCACTTGCCCGTCTTTAGTAATTTGAGTTTTATTAAGTTTTGACTGTTTACTCCTAACGCAATCCCAAAAAGATTTTTGATCATCTTTTATATTATTAAAATAAACGGTGGTATACCATCTGCATCCACGGACTTCTTTGGCTTAAGACGTGTGAGGGCGCCTCGAACATCTCGCACGTTTATCCGCCCGATATAAACGGTAGTTGAACTCGTCACGTAGCTCGACATTTGCACGGCTGTGCGCTCCGCTTCCCTCGTGATCGGATCTAAAGTGGGCCTCTCCTTACTGTGCACCGAATGAAAAAATGAAGCAAAATACTCTGCACAGTCCGCATCCTTAATCACTTGCCCGTCTTTAGTAATTTGAGTTTTATTAAGTTTTGACTGTTTACTCCTAACGCAATCCCAAAAAGATTTTTGATCATCTTTTATATTATTTTGTATTCTACATTGATATGCCTCGTAAGCCCATATTATTTTATTTTTAACTACTGCACGATAGCGTGAGAATGATTCACAATCCGTCCGAGATCCCGTTATTTTAAATAATTTATGGTATTTCCATTTGAGTCTTATATCTAATAGTAAATCAGCCGTATACCAATCAGGGTAAGTATACTTCGCATTATGATTACTTAATTTACCTTTCTTTCGAGGAACACATTTACTAATCTCATTCTTTATAATGTCGTAAAAATAATACAAGGTGGATTTGGCATCTTCTAACAGATATAACGAACTCCAGTCAATTGAATCCAATAACTTATATAATTTGAAGAAGTCACATTTCCTAAAATTCCAACTAGAGAGATTGTTACTAGTAATACTAAATGGGGTTCGCCCCCTCCTCGCGTCCGCTGTCGTGATTTTTACGGTCAGAGGTGGGTGCTGCTCTTCAATATTAACTAAAGACTCACCCGACAGTGATACTTCCACAACACTTACCGGCAATAATGTCAATATCAAGTCTAGAATGCGATTGTTTACATTAAGCACTTCATTTACTTGATGAAATCCACAATATGCTGCTACATACCCAAAATAATTTTGTATTTCTAAAGTCGCAGAAGGCATGTTAAAATCGCCGATCACTAACACTTTATCATATTTAGTACACTCCTTTTCTATTAGATTAAATAAATACATATATTCTTTAACATCGCATTTTGGCGGTATATAAACAACACAACAAAAAATAAACATTTTTCACTACGGTACACCGTCGCACAAACAATCTCAAATAAGGACGCGTCGACATTAGCTACCGAAACACATTTCAAATTCAATCTGGAAGATGCAGCTAAGAGGACGCCTCCTTGTTTGCGTCCTTCCACTCGATCACATCGCAGTATTGTGTAGTTTGGCGGAAAAAGTTCGCCATTATGTATTGAACTATTGAGACCTGTCTCTGTAATAGCAAACAGGTCGCACGGAGAACCTAAATGACTGGTATAAAATCTGCTGTTTTTGATCTCAGTCCCCGTACATTCTGATAATATAGGAGAACGGGTTTATTAGTGCTGTTCCCGACTTGCCGTTGCTTTTTGGGTGTTTCGAAACCACACCCACTCATTGTACTGAGTATTTATTGGCCAGCAATCAGCACAATTAACTTTCTCAAATTGCGATTCGGGAACACCTATCATAAAAGACGCGTAATCTCTTTTAGTTTTTGGGATTATTTTTTCAACTTTTAGAAATGAGGTGTGTGGGAATCTCTAAGATATCCTTTGTAAGGTATATGTTACTACATTTTTTTCTTTCAGCATGCGGTGCAGTTGCAGTTTAGTAATTAAAAAATGTGTACTTGGATTAAAAAATTATGATATGTTTACTTCAAAATGCCGTGATCAAGATCCACAGACTGGTAATGGTGAGCAGCATTACTAGTGTGAAGTAATAGACTCTGTGCTCACCATTTCGTATATCCGGTGTAATGGGTATTGGAAATCTTTCAAGATGATACTTTCTAGAAGAACAATTAGTTATTATATATTAGTAGATTTAAAAGTCTGATAATGTAAAAGAGCTATTAAATTACTTATTATTAAAGGATAAATCGCGTTCTGCACATGGCAGGCTACCTGATAACCTAATTACACGGATGCCTGCTCAGCACTCAACATGTTTCATTTCTCTTTTTGCATTAAAGATTATTAAACAAAATTCCGGTTAATAGTCTTTATAATAGAAGATGCCCATGTATGAAATATTTTACTACTGAATTGAATGAAAAAATTAAAAATGAGTATATATTTTATAATGATATTAAAATATAATTTTATTTGAGAGAAATATAAGCGTATTTATTATCTGGAAAATAAACAAAGACGTAGAAGCAATCAAATTGATATCACGAAAGTTTTAATACTGGTAGTGAAAAATCTAGTTTATAAAACTTGCACGCCAACGCTGTATCGACCGAATATCAGTAGGTAATAAATATTGAGGTTACCGCAGTGAGATATTACGTAAGTAAACTAGTTAGGTCTAAGTTATATATGTAATAAACTAATTGAGTAACTGCGTATCTGCAATTAAGAAAAATTTGATGCCATCCATTACTTTATTAAAAATTCTGCGCAACGTACATTAAAAAAATTACATGTATTTTGATAACTTGATAAAACTTACTCTTCTCTACTACTTATATTCATATAGTCCAAAAATAGGACTCCTCTTTTGCATAGGACTCCGCCTGGGTAGAAACCAACATCTTACTTATTAAAGCCTCCAACAGTAGAGCCTCCACTGCTATGTTCCAGTCTGAAGGGTATAGTGAGCTCATATAATTAAAATATTTATATGATATCATACGAGTACATGGTCTACCAGATGATAAATGGATGCTGTGGCCTATAGACATCTACATCTGACCTTAATTCAGAATCAAAATTCAGATGCGCTGTTACCCCTGACGACTAAGATGAAATGCCTCATTTTCCGTAAAAAGGATCTCCGATTCTCAACAATAACCATACAAAACACAGCATGGTAAATATAGAATAGCATGGATTAAGGTGCTTTTTCTCGATGCTATTCAGTGAGGCATTCCATTTTAATCCCTACCTGTAGCCTCCTTTGTTTGATATTGTTTGCAGGTGTCTATAGCTTGCAGTATCCATTTAATATAAGGTTAATTGTGACTTCGTTTATCTAAAATCTAATGTCAAAAATCTGTAAAAGCTTGGTACATATGCTGGATCAACAGCCAAATAATCAAATATCGGCGTATCGTGAAATACCCTAGCACACCATGATGTGCCCATTTCTACGATAGGGCGATGGCATATAAATATGCCTGCGGCACTTCACAAGCTAGCGAGCGTTCGTAAACAAACGACGTCGTTTGTATAAAGACGAATAATACTGTTGCGTGAATAAGTCAACGTCATACACAAGCGCCATCTAGTGTCGCGAACGAGAGCGATGGGAGCTTTGCAGAAAATGACATCACAAATCTTTCAACCGACAGCGCCATCCGAAGAACTAAGTTTCTAGAAAATCTACACTCGAACACTCGTCGCTTTGCGCGCATTTACTTGAATATTCCGGATGCTTCATTGCTAATTTGTATATATAGGCGCTGCAAGATGCGATCGGGGCAGTATTGGATTTGGCGAGACAAGCGAAGCTTCGGAGCGGAATAAAGTGAATTAGTGTGTTTAATTATTAGTGTTTTAACTTTAATTAGTGTAAAGTGAATTAAAGTGTTGATTTAGGTAATACTATCGGCAATTTTTACGGTCACGAACCTCAAGCTCGTAACAATACAATCTGCTGACGACACATATACTATACTAAACATTGACGTAATTTTCATTCGCATAAAATATCAAAAGATTTTCCCAACTTATCAATTATCACGTTATATAAGTTTAACCATGAAGCTTATCTATCTTGTAAATTGGTTAACAAGTTATTTCCTGATAAATAGAATAGCTACCCAAAGTTAAGTGTAAAATAATTGATTCATTATCATGTATTTAAATATGTTTAATTGTATGTATATCCATTTATTTATATATTTGTATATTTGTAAGGATAGATCATATATGTATAGTTTATTTATTAGTAGTTTGTATTTATTGTGTAGTTAATTATCATTTGTATTGTTTTATCTTATTCTATATTGCCACACCTACGTCAAACTCTCACCACTCCATGGGTTGACTGGTAGAGAATGCCTCAAGGCATTAAGTCCGCCCTTTGTATTCTTTTGTTAAGGATGCAATAAAGAATAAAAATAAATAAATAAATAAATTCATCCTATTAATATAAGTGTATTAAGCGGGGAAACCCCTAATGTTAGACATTTTGATTTCGTAAATAGGAAAGTTTAAAAATTAATCAAATCTTTACCTAGTGTTGATAAATTTCCGAAAATTTTCAATTTTATATGATGATCGCTCAATTTAAATTTAATACACTTATTCAATCACACAACAGAGTTTGTTTTAATAAATGCATGTTTCTGTTATGCCATGTGCTATTGAGCGGTAACGGCGCGGCGTAAGAGAATACAAAACCCACTGCGCGACACGCGTACAGGCGACTGTGGTAATGGAAAAAACGACCTTAATACTTCCGACGACGGTGATCTTGCACAAGAGATGTAAATACATTACAGGGAAAGGGGCGGAACGTCTGGTACTGCGACAGTCAAACCGTCTTCCAAGGGTGAGACAAATCGTCCATACAACGGAAGCTCGCTTATAAGAAGCTTGCAAAACCTGTTTTATTTATTAGTATATGATAAAAAACATTAAGTTTATAATGTTTTCGGTATACAATATTTATACATTATTATGACTAGTATATTAAGCCACATTTTGAACGTGGTCTAGCCACGCTGCAACTACATTACGGTCGTAAGACGAATAGGTGGGCTCGAACGACGATGAACCACGCTATCTAGAATACCAGCGTTAAATTATAGTTTTTGCTATGAGTATTGTAGTGTTTTTATGGGGTGAGTGTAGTGAACCGAAGATTTTACCTCTTACCTTTTTAAAGGCATTATATTCTAAGATAAGATGCCACTGGGGTAACAAAGTATCTGAATTTTCATTCTTAACCGAGGATAGGTGTAGATGTCTATAAACCACAGCATACATTTACCATCGGGTGGACTGTGTGCTTGTTTGTCATCTTTATTTCGTTAAATAAAGTTAGTATATGATATTTATATTAGAAATAAAATGTACTTCATTCATTCGTTTCAAAACGAAAACAATTTATCGCCAGTGTTTTAGTCTTGCAAGTGATTGTTACACACTACTTGCTAAACGACACAGTTCCGGGCCACGTTACTTTACAATATGGTTTGTTTTCAAACGGTGTGTAAAATGTGTTTGTCACGTACAAACGCAAAATGAATTTCGTACGAATACATCAATATCAGAAACAATTTTACGGAACATACACTCCCGCCTTCCTTTAAATTAAACGCGAAAAATCAGTTTTGTTCATTGGTTAAAGTTAGAGCCTATATACATCCCACTCCTGGGCACAGGCCTTCGCTCATTTCTGAGTGGGTTTTAGGGCAAGAAAATGTCCGCCGCGTTGTTCCAATGCGTGTTGGCGAAGTTCACATATCTTCGTCATTTTTTTCTTATTTTTCTGACATGCAGGTTTCCTCACGTACTGTAAAGTTTAAAGCGAGCGCTAGAAATATTATGGAAAATTGTCCTAACATAGAGTAGCTTACATCCAGCACTGAGCTGTTTGCGGGCTCATGATAAAATGATGCAAACAATTAGATTGATAAGCTGTTGAGTGTCTTTTTAACATGATGGCTCTGTTCCACCACTTATTGCTCTACCTTAATTAAAAATTTATGTATGGTAGCGCCTTTATCTGTATTAAAGCTGCCATGAATGTCCAACTTGAACATACTATAAGATAAGAACGCTCTCACAAAATACCAGATTAAAAAGCATCATAGTATTTCATATGGTGATTGTAGAGATCCGGCGATATAACGGTTTAATATTTTATTCCACTATATTTAATCCGTTAGCCACTTACACGTTACTCACACGTTAGCCACTTTTACCTAATATCCATACAAAACATGACTGACGACAGTCTCCGACATTACACCCTGTTTTCGACCGACGAAACAACGGATTAGGTTCTCAACTCTACGCGTAAATTTATTTCTTTATGTATGACCACGCATAACTTTTTACATAGTTGTCCGATTTTAATAATTTTTATTTAAATGGGTAGAATATACCTCGATATTGGTCCCACATAAATAAGAAAAATTTTTTTTTCCCCTAATGCTGAAAAAATAGGAGTAATTTATAACAGAGCAGTCTGATTTTGATAATTCTTTTATATTGATTAGGGTATCTCTTAAAATTGGTCCCATATTAATTTGACAAAAATATCCTTAGAGTGGGAAAATAGCGGTGATTTATTTTATAACCTCCCAACAACTACCGGCACAGGTGTGACATGGACATTAAACATGATCTTTGTTTTGTCCATGTTCATCTTAAGACCTATCCGTTGGGAGGCACTATTGAGGTCATTGAGCATAGTGCTTAAGTCCTCCAGCGATTCTGCCATAAGTATATCGTCGGCAAATCGAAGGTGAGTGATGTACTCGCCATTGATGTTAATACCGTATCCTTTCCAGTCCAGTAGCTTGAAAACGTCTTCCAATGCAGCGGTGAAGAGTTTCGGGGAAATAACGTCACCCTGTCTTACACCTCTTTGCAGTTGGATAGGTTTCGTACTCTGGTTCTGTACTCGGATAGCCATCGTAGCCCTACTGTACAAACATTTCAGCACTTCGATATACCGACAGTCAACTTGGCACCGCTGAAGAGACTGTAGCACCGCCCAAATTTCGACGGAATCAAAGGCTTTCTCATAGTCCACATACGCCAGGCAAAGTGGCAGATTGTACTCTTTGGACTTCTGTACAATTTGCCGAAGGGTATGTATGTGGTCTATGGTATAAAGCCTTTTTGGAAACCGGCTTGTTCGGGAGGCTGGAAGTCGTCGAGTCTGCGTGCGAGACGATTCGTAATGATTCCCGAAAACAGCACGTAGACGCGGCTCAGAAGGGATATCGGTCTGTAGTTCTTCAAGAGGGTGTTGCCACCTTTCTTGAAGAACAAGACCACCGCACTTCTGCTCCACGCCTCCGGAGTAGTGCCACCATGGAGGACGGAATTAAAGAGCCTCTGAAGGACTTCAAGTACCGGTTTTCTACCCGCTTTCAGAAGCTCTGCTGTAATTCCATCCTCGCCCGGGGACTTGCCGTTTTTAAGGTGCTGGAGAGCTATTCTAATCTCGCTCAGACTGACGTCCGGGATATCATCAGAATAGTGTCAGATAAGACCCGCTCTTGGATCGTTACTCACACTTGCGTGTGGCTCCAACGATGATGTGTACAGCTGCCCATAGAACCTCTCAATCTCACTCAGAATTTCAGGTGTCCCGGAAACGATGACACCACACTCAGTCTTCAGCTTTGACAGTTGGCTCTTACTGGCAGACAGATCTCTGGCATAGACTTTGAAGCCCTGGTTCCACTCAATCGCTTCTTCAATACAAGCAGTATTAAATTCGCCAAATGCATTTGGAGATCTGTCTGTTCAGTTGCCTGTATGCTGTCAAATCCGTCGACGATTGCAGCCTCATCTCCCGTCTAACAGCCATAAGATTAAGAGTGAGTTCGGAGAGCTTTTGTGTTCTTCTGCGGTCGGTCTTGCAGAACTTAGCTCCGACCGCATGGACAGTTTCCACGAGCTTGTCATACATATCGTCCACTCCATTGCAATCTTCTAGGCACTGAAAGCAGTTACGTAACTCGAGCTGAAAGGTTTTGTGTTTCTGGATTAGAGCACGAGGGGGATGGAGCGTTGACTTTATTAGACGAGACCTCTCCAACTTAACGTTTAGGTTCAGTGTGCCTCTAACCATTCGGTGATCGCTGCCAGTTTTCACCCTTGCAATCACTGAGTCATCACTGAACAGTTGGCGTCTGGTCGTCATAATGAAGTCTTTCTCATTTTTTGTCGAACCGTCGGGGCTCGACCAGGTCCACTTCCTGTGGGGTCACTTCTGGAAGAAAGAGTTCATCATAAAGAGTCCCTCTTTCTCTATAAAGTCGCCCAGCTGCTGGCCCCTACAGTTCCGTTGCGCTACTCCAAATTTCCCTACCTTCAGCTCACCGCTTTCTTTTGTGCCTAGTTTTGCGTTGAAGTCCCCCATCAACACCGAGTAGTGGGTTGTGAAGGAATGAATTGCTCTGGAAATATCCTCATACCTTTCCTCCTACTCCTCATCGGGATGTGCCGAGGTTGGTGTGTAGACCGAATACCGTTTGGTGATTCTGAGTATCAGGTACGCAACCCTTGTCGACACACTCCCAATCTTTACAAAGTTGTTGACGAGAGACTTGTGGACGATAAATTCGACACCTCCTTGGGACAGATGGTCGCCCTCCCGGTGATAGAACAAGTTGCCGGACTCGAGGATTTCGTGTCCTCCCCCTCTCTTCGGACCCCGGAAAACCCAATAATATGCCAGCGCAACTTATCTACCTCTTCTTCCAACTCTAGTATCTTCTCCTCAGTCCTCAGGGTGCGTGCGTTATATGTTGCCAGTTCGAGTCGTCGTTGGTGGCAACCGAACCTCCACCGGAGATTCTTAGCACCCCCTGCCCCGCCGTTACCATGGTCGCCACCGTAGCCAGGAATAGCGGGGCCGCCGGGGAGTGGGGGCCATTTGTTTGCGTCGTTACTCATGGGGGGATATTTGCCATAGTTGCCACGCTTGGCCAGCTGGTTGGCAACCTCAGTTTTTTATTATGTTATTGTTGTTATCAGGAAGATGCTGCTGCCCATCTCCTGACTGTCTCCCTCTGTCGCCTCTTACGACACCTACGGGAAGATATGGGGTAGTGGATATTCTCAACCGCCACTACTCGGCTAGTAGATTAACGGCACGGTTAATAGATTAAAGCCACAAACATTATAAAATAAAAACTTTTAACAAAAATTAAACCGCCGAAAAAATTGAAAAGCAAGAAATAATAAACCTTTTTCTTGTACCTAAATAGCTAAGTTCTACTAATGTAAGTGCACCTAAGTATATTTTTTTAATTATTATGTGTTTAATTTACCTTAATTACTAACTTACTAAACTAATATACCTAAGTAATTTTGAGTTGACGCCAAACAAGCAAATTAATTCATTACTTAATTAAAATAGTGCATTGTTAATTTGATTTGGATATTTATTTAAATTTAAGATAATTTAGTGATCTTTGTTCATTGATTGCTTGGCGCCGGCTCTTACCGACAACAACTCCACCAAGTCCGATTGTGAATCTAAACCATTCTTGAATCAACTTAATAACCTATACAAAATTTCATTAAAATCGGTAAAGCAGTTTCGGAGGAGTTCAGTTACATACACACGGAAAGAATAATATATGTAATAAAGATAATAAATATTTCTTATGAGAAAAGAAATATTTTTTATCAGTAACGAAACTCCTGAGTTGAAGAAAAAGTTCCCATTATAAAGATCAATTACAGCAATTGCTACTCTTGGCGGGCTGATTGGTGATTGAAGTATAAGACGACTTGCATATTTGACGCTGGGTTGTATATTCTACGTCGCCGTCTAAAGGAATCTTTCAGGCATTTTCTAAAATCACCTCTTACGACATTCTTGGGACGACATGAGTGATAGTTATTTAGATCTTGTATGCGACATCCCTACACATCATTTGATAATAAAAAATGTGCATTTAGTAAAACAACTGACATCTAAATTTTCTCCTTTAGTTAATTATTTCAATATTTATATTCCTTTAAGTAATTTTTAATTATATTTTTAGATTTAAAATAATAATTGCTGTGTATATGCTTTATTTCTAAGTACTTATTATGATCGCCTACCTTGCGTACGAAAAGATGTAATTATACCCACTTCCAATTTTGTTAATTTCAATTACTACACGTAATGTTGAATGTAATAAATAATACCTATTTTCATTTGAATTTAAATTTTCATGTAATAAACAAAGCATTAATAAAGAGAACCAAATATCAATAGACTATAAATAATGTGGTTGCTGCAGTGTAATTTATAAGCTAGATGCAGCTTATCGGTACACAATTATTAATATATGATATTTACGAAGCTTTTAAAGACAGTTTAGGTCATAGTAGTAAATTAAGCTTTCATATAGACTGGATATATACCATAGTTACATCGCTAACGCTGTGGCAACAATATATGCCATAGTTACAACCTAACGCTATACTGAGCTGTAATCGAGAAGATGCTGCTGTCCATCGACACCCACGGGATGATATGAGGTAGTGAATATTCTTACACTGGCACGGAAAGTAAGGTACTCGAAGGCAGTCTTGTACTGACAAGCACAGTGTGTGCAAGTGCACATGCAGGAAAACAATTGATGCAATTGGCACAGAATCGAACTCGTGGCAATCTATGGGCGTAGCCTACGTTCAGCAGTGAGCTTGTGATATACTGTAGTAGTAGTAACAGTACTAGTCGTAGTAGCAATTTAAGGTTTGCCACTACTACTAAGGTATATGGTGAAGCTCTGTCACCGGACTGCAATTTCTGCAAAACAATGCTCAGCAGATTTTATATGAACGTGGATTGTATTTTAATCATTAGATATGTTGATTTTAAAATAATTTAGTATTCTCCTTCGCTGCTGAGCGTGTCCAAAATTATTAATGAAAGAAAATTACTGTTATTAATTACTAGCAACTTGCCCCGGCTTTGCACGAGTGCAATTCACACGTTTAAAAATGATTAATTAATGATTTAAGCTAATATGTAGTTCCTAAATCTTTCGAGCCAAAGTGCTGCTGCAACAGCGCCCGACTTTATGGGCGCAAGACCCCACGATCTCGGTGATGCAATCATTAGCAACCCTCTCTGTCAAGTCTTCATCGTGCAACACGGCCTTTCCTGACAGGCGGTTCTCCTCATCCACAACCTTGATGTGTTCGAGATTTGAACCCTCCTTAGCTTCCTGCGAAGTATCATGTAACAAGTAGTCAGACTCTGCTAAAAGTAACAAATTGATTGAACATATTAGAATTTATCATTACAGTTTGTAATAAGCTTACTCTTCATAAAGCACACATCGATCACTGGAGGCACCTTGTACATATGTTGCCTATGTTACGGTAATGTCTAGAATACCCTGAGGGCGCCCCTTTTGGGTCATCTGTGATGTCGTGGTAAAGAATCACAATCGATACCAAGGTGAACATGAAAATCTCCAAATGAGTAGTTTATCTGCGTGACTGAGAAAACATCTCAATCAGCATGAGTATGAAAAACATACCTTCGGAACCTTCCACCTACCATAGTAGAGAATCAAACTCGATACCAACGTGAATATGGAAAACTCCAAACGAGTATGTCGCTTTCCGTCTGCAGTGACAGAGAAAACATTTTAATGTTAACGTGTATATGTAAGAGTACACTAGCGTATGAATATAGCAAACATCGGTGACTTACAATCAAAAAAAGCAGCACAAGTCTCTGGAGTCCACTATCCTGCCCACGGTACCAAGTTTTCAGCTGCAGCTTCTGTACACTTTCAGTAAGAGTCAACTAACAGCTCCAATTTGTACCCATGATGTGGAAGTCGTTCCAATAACTTGTATGACCACGTATACAGGAATCTAACTTTTAAAGCCTTAAGCCTCAGGCCCCTTAAAATTCGGCGCATGCGCCCGGCAAATCCTGAGCGGTCGCATGTGACGGCACCCACCCGCAGCACTTATCACATGCTGTGATTGCCTATAATTATAAGAGCAGTTAATCATGTAAATTTACAACGCACTAATGTAACCAGACATTAATTGCTGTTTCTTATGTTGGTAATCGAAATAAATTAAAAAAAGTAACTTACACTTTTCATTTTCAGTTACTTCGACTACTTTACTTTTCATTTTATTATTTATTTATTTATATGATAGGGTGACAAACGAGCACACAGTCCACCTGCTGGTAAGTGGTTGCTGTAGCCCATAGATATCTACATCCATCCTCGACTACGAATCAAAATGCAGATGCGTTGTCACCCGTGAGGACTAAGATGGAATGCCTCGTTTCCAGCAAAAAGGGTCTCCGGATCTCTACACTCACCATACGAAATACAGCAGCATTAAGCTACTATTTCACGCTGGTATTCTGTGAGAGCGTAGTCCTTCACCGGTCGAGCCGACCCATTTGTGCTCCAACTATACTATTAATATAACTGCAGCATGGCTATACCACGTAAAAAGTGTGAGTGTGTGTGTTTCATATGTGAACTAAGTGTTTAAAATTGTTACGAGACTAAATACAAGCAAATAACTTTTAAAAACAGTTTAAGTTACCTTTTAGCTAATAGATTGACTACAAATTTTCTTTTGTACTAACTTTTTATTTTATTTGTTATTGCCTCTTGCACTCATGCGAAGAATGAAATAGACTGAAGTATGAAGTAAGCGGGACGCTTAGGCAAAAGCGGAAACTCGTCATTTGAAGCCAATCATCTAAATTTAAAGAAGCGTAATTCAGTAACGAGACTAATTTTAAAATTTTTTTAGAAATTTAGTTGCTTATTTCTTATATAAAATATTTGAAAAATAATTGAGAAGCTTTGTGTTCAAAGTATAATTAAAAACTTAATGGTTAAAACATTATAAGTGAATCCAAATCACCATACGCAAGACCCGTGATATTGGTTTAAAAGAAAGATCGTACAGAATGTGCGTTGATAGTAGGGTCTTGTATTCATGTACTGTAAAAGAAAAGTTTCCTTTGCCACTCATAGAGGATCAAATTAATATGTTAAGATCAAGTAGATTCTTTATGAGTTTAGAGATAGAGAGATGGCAGCTGACTTTCAGCAAGTACCTATGGTAGCAGTGTCAAACGCTAAAACCGTTTTTGTGACTGCAGGAGGTCACTTTGAATACGGTAAGATGCCGTTTGGCTTTCTAATGCTCCAGTATTTTATCAAAAGATCATTTCGAATACGCTCAATTTTTTCATCGATTCAGGAAAGGTTCTTACTACAACAATTCCGAGGAATTCTTTCTTTGTCAGGTTTCTCTATAAATCTCAAGAAGTGTACGTTTACTAGCAGAGAAATAGAGTATCTTGGGAGGGTTATCTGTAATGGTCAGGTTAGGCCAAGCATGCACAAGGTTCAGGCTCTGGTCAATTACCGAAAGCCTCGAAATGTTAAACAAATTCGACAGTTCCTTGGCCTTGTGTGCTATTTCAGAAGATATATTCCAAATTATGTCCACCAAACAGATTTTTTTCGCGTGTTTAACTAAAAATAACATGCCGTTTGAATAGGGAGTCGAACAAGATAAAACACATGCGTATATTATCGACTGTTTAACAAACGAACCCGTCCTTGCTATTTATGACCCTTTTTCTTTGTTTTTTTTTCATTTTTTACTTGCATCTATACCTTCATAGGTACACACGGAAAAAAGCGCTATCGGTTACGGTGCAATCTTAATACACATTCATAAGGTCGGGCTTAAGTGTGCAGTAGCTTAAAAAATAACGGTCCCAAAATCGAGCCTTAGGGAACTCTCGAAAATGCTTCAATTAGCCTAGATTGTTTCCATCAATTACCACCCTAGAAAAGCGATTTGAAAGGTAAGATTTACACCGCTCCAGTAGGTTATCTGTAATTCCAAATAAATATAATTTATTAATCAGGATGCTGTGATTTACTTTGTCAAAAGATTTCCAAATATTTGTATAGATGGCGTAAACTTGTAAGCCTTTATCTATTTTTTCTTTTAGTTCTGAAGTGAAAAGAATAAGATTAGTGTTAGTATAATGTAAAACCACATATTCGCAAAGTCCAAAGTGCGAAAATTACGTTTAATGTTGTAACTTCGTTAGCTTAAGCTTCTTTCTTTCTCATTTATTTACATTTTTTTTAATTAGTTAATTTCTAATTTTAATATTGTTTCTCGTTTTACATCATTTATTAAAACTTGTATATTTATTACATTTTAGGTTAAGTTCTACTTTGTTTTGGTATTAAGTTGTTTTGCTTTTGGTTATATTTTGTCCATAGATTAATAGATTCGTAACAAGTGCATAGTGCAATTTAACTTTCGGTCGCTGGGAAGTTTTTTTTATTAATACATGATCATGGATACAAAGTCCTTTGGACAGAGTATATGTCGTCTATGAGACACTTCTCTATGATCCTTTTTATTTGTTCTAAGTTCTGCTATTTATTATTAGTAATCTTAACGTAGTTTAGTTGTAGTTGTCTTGCAAATCATTTTTATTTTTATTGTTTTGTGCATTATATTTGTCTTTTAATTTTTGAGTGTGTTAGCTGGCGGGTGGTGCAGGGATGGCAGTTTAGCAATCGAAATTATTACTATTTTTTTACGTTATATAATTTTAATTATACGAATTTATTTATTCTTATAGTTATAGGTCTATATTATTTATTTATTTTTATATATTCTATTACATATAGATGAGTTCCGATGATGATTCTTTTCTTTCTGCTAACGAGTTTTCTTCATCAAATGACAGTTATTGCTCTATTACTGAAACGTTAGGGGATTTTGTGCGACATAAATTCGATGAATCCCGCTCTTTGTTTAATGTTTGCCACATTAATGCACAGAGCGTACCTAGTCATTACAGTGATCTGATTGAGGCTTTCTCTGACGCAGATGTTCATGCCGTCTTGATTTCGGAGACTTGGCTTAAGCCCCATCTTCCTTCTACTTCTTACCCTCTCTCTGGCTTCAGTTTGATACGCAACGATCGAATTGATAGAAGAGGGGGTGGGGTCGCTATATATCTTCGTTTTGACTTTTCTTATAAAATTCTTGCTTCTTCTTCCCCCTATTATACTGCATCTGCAGAATTTCTTTTCCTTGAAGTTTGCGTAAAAGGAGCCAAATTAGTACTTGGCGTTGTCTACTGTCCTCCTTCTGTCGATTACTTCTCCAGTCTTGAAACAATTCTGGAATCCTTGGGGTCGGAATAC
This sequence comes from Parnassius smintheus behrii, assembly GCA_036936625.1. Lineage (NCBI taxonomy): Eukaryota > Metazoa > Arthropoda > Insecta > Lepidoptera > Papilionidae > Parnassius > Parnassius smintheus. The sequence goes on from JAUPFT010000003.1 coordinate 48,186,715, forward strand.
TCACATCACGTCATCATGGGCGATTTTAATACAGATCTCCTCACTCCGCACTTAACCCGTTCCTCCAAGCTCCTTCAAATTGTCGAGTCGGTTGGCCTCCACATTTTACCTTTACAAGCCACTCACCACAATATTGATGTGGAGGATACCTGGCTTGACTTAATCCTTACCTCTGCTCCTTCTCTTGTCTTCTGCCACGGTCAACACTTTGCACCTGCTTTCTCCTATCATGACCTCATTTTCCTTTCTTACGTCCTCAAACCTCCTAAACCTCCAGCTAAAACTCTACACATGCGTTGTTTTGGTCGCTTGGATATTGAAAAGCTCTGTATGGATGCATCCAAAATAAACTGGAACAGCGTGGTTTCTGCACCCACTGTGGATAAAAAAGTTGGAGCTTTGAATGAAGCTATCCTTAAATTATATGACGTACATGCTCCCATCAAAAAAGTGAAGCTCAAGCGTCCACCTGCGCCTTGGATGACGATTGGGGTTCGGATTGCGATGAGACGTAGGGATCGCGCTTTCGGCAAATTTAGAAGAGATCGATGTGATCAAAACTGGACGCTTTATAAAGTTGCAAGGAATCGGTGCAATCAGATGATACGCAACGCCAAACGCCTATTTATTCTTAGTAACATCTCATCTTCTTCCCCTGCTAATATCTGGAAGTTCCTTGGAACCATAGGTATCGGTAAACGACACCGTTGTGAGTTTCAAAGGACGATTGGTCTGGATGATATCAATTTTCATTTTGTCTCCAACAGTCCTCTTGATCACCAGACCAAGCGTCTTACTGTTGAACACTTAATGGGTTTACCTCGTCCTGATATTAATCTGTTTCAATTTTCTCCAGTAGCTGTAGATGAGATCAAGAAGATAATCCTTTCCATTAAATCTAATGCTGTAGGTTACGACAACATCAGCCGACGGATGATTATCTATATACTAGACCATATCCTTCCAGTCATCTCGCACATCATTAACTTCTCCTTGGATTCTGGTAATTTTCCCTCACTGTGGCGTAAGGCTTACGTTATTCCCTTACAAAAGATCAGAAATCCCACTTTACCCAATCATTTTCGACCTATATCCATCCTTCCCTTCTTATCCAAGGTCCTTGAGGCCTGTGTCCACAAGCAACTTTCGTAGTTTATCTCTCGTAATAACTTATTAAGTCCCTTGCAGTCTGGCTTTAGGCCCGGTCATAGTACCGTTTCCGCACTCCTGAAAGTAACTGGTGATATTAGGGCAGGCATTGAGGACACTAAAGTCACTGTGTTGGTTTTGGTTGACTTCTCGAACGCCTTTAATACCATTAGTTATGACATTCTAATTTCCATCCTCTCCCTTTCTATGATCTCACCCGAAGCACTGGATTGGTTTTCATCATATCTTCGAGGGCGCCAGCAGTCGGTTCGCATCGATGAGCTATCATCTAGCTGGCTTGACATACATGCTGGTGTCCCTCAAGGCGGCATATTATCTCCTTTATTGTTTTCTATATTTATTAATCTCATTACTCAAAACCTTCAGTCTGCGTATCATCTGTATGCTGATGACTTGCAATTGTACACACAAGCGAGTATTGACGATATTTCTACAGCGGTGGACACACTTAACAGGGACCTTGAGTACATTAAGAACTGGTCTGACAGGTTTGGCCTAATGGTCAACCCTTCGAAGTGTCAGGCCATAATAATTGGTAGCCGTCCGATGATCCAGAGATTGAAAACAGTAGCTGTACCTCCTATCTTTTTTAATAGTACTGAGATTCAATTGTGTTCCACTGTGAAGGATCTAGGTTTATTAATTGATTCAACTCTGAGTTGGAAATCCCAAACAACGACCGTTAGCCAGAAAGTCACTGGTACCCTGCGTTCTCTCTATCGCCTAAAAAATTTTCTACCATCTGAAATTAAGACAATGCTTGTGCAGAGTTTAATTTTTCCCCTAATCGACTATGGTGATGTGTGTTATTTCGACCTGAATGCAGACCTTCTCAACAAATATGACCGTCTTCTGAATAACTGCATTCGATTCATTTTCAATCTTCGAAAGTATGACCATGTATCCACGTATCGATCACAATTAAAATGGTTACCTATTCGTCAACGCCGTAGTTTGCGTGCACTCACCACCCTTTATTCTATCCTGATGTCTCCAACTTCACCTACCTACTTATCTCCTCACTTTCAGTTGCTTAGTGCTAGTCATGAGAGAAACCTCCGCTCTACGAACAACCTTCTTCTCCTATGTCCATCCCACAGCTCTGGACTTGTTCATTCTTCTTTCCACATTCAATCTATTCTCCTTTGGAACGCACTCCCTCTCGAAATCAGGACGGCTAGCAATCGGTACGCGTTCAAGATGAAGGTTCGGGAACACTTACTTAATAAATTGGCAGAATCATCATCCTCATCATTGGCAGAACCAGCGTCCTCATACGGCCAGCAGTGAAGGACCACGTCTCTGATCCATAAGACATCACTGGCAACACGCACTAGTTGTACATGTGTATATGTATGTATATGTGTATATATGTATGTATGTGTGTGTGTATGTATGTATATGTATATATATGTATATGTATATATATATATATATATTATATGTATATATGTATGTTTATATGTATATATATATATATATATATATATATTCTTATTGTTCTTATTGTAATTATGTATATTATATATTTTATATACATATATGTGTATGAATATTAATATAATTTTATCTATTTTTGCGATGTACCATTTATATCTTATGTATTTTATTTCCATGTATTACATTTTTTTTGTTATTTTATTTTAGTATTCGCATATTAACTTTTTATTACACCTACTTCATTCTATCTCTGCATCATCCCAAGGTAGACTGGGAGAGAATGCCTTAGGCATTAAGTCCGCCTATATACCACTTGTGTATATGAAGTTTTAAATAAATAAATAAATAAATAAATAAATACATTCCCTCACAAATAACGCTAATTTAGTTTTAACAAAACAATGATGAATTTCATGATCTTCTATTAATTAACGATTTGATGTTTATTTACGATATTTTATTCGTGTCATTGGTCCCATTTAATATTGATTGGCGTCGTAAATGCTGATATTACGTTTGCGTTCGAGTAGATTTCAAAATTTCATAAATGAAGTTCTATAAAAATTTCTTATATTTACGCGAATACTACACATAGAATAAAATGAATAAAATAAAATTACTTGGATGAAGGATTTATAAAAACTCGCGTAAAAGAACAAATCGTTGATATAAAACACCGAACATGCTCCGGAAAGTCTGAAGTATGTCAAAAAGCTTAGTATGGTCCCAACCATTATATCAGATCTGATAGACTCTAAATCCTCCCAAAAGAACCCCGATTCCTACCAAGTACGAGGCTATTGAAATAAAAAAACATCCTAATTTCAATAAAAGACATAATTGGATGCTACCGTTTACTTATGGTCCCATAATTAATAAAATTAAATCCAAACCCAAGCTAATTACTGCAAGAACTCAAGGTACTGTAAGCTCGTTCTGCGTAGATACGTGATAGGACCTGACGTTAATAGTTATAATTGAAAGTAGCCTTTGTTTACTACGACATAAGGACGTCAAACAAACTAGTCCAGTTAAATATCCAGCCTATGACAATTTATGGGGGAGGCCATTGTTCATTTCAGTGGATTTTTCCCACTTGTAATAATAACTATGATGAGTTCAACGCATAATTACCCAATCAAAATTAAAAATTAGCCGCCTACATCACGTTCTTGTCTTTGTTAAGCATACGCCGCAGAACTTTTTTGGTCAAAATGGTTACCTGTGCTGAGTGCAACACCGGATGACTTCCACTGGGGAACCAGATATGCAAATTTCATCCTACATACACAATTGCCATTAAATACTTCTTAACTACTCAGACATCTAGGTTTTCTCATGAAGTTATTCTTCACCACTTTACTGGACACGTGATAAGGCAGCACGTAACATTTTCTATAACAGATTCATTTGTTCTCGATGTAATCGTATATATTTCGCACCCGTGCAAGGATGAAATCTTGTGTATTTGTTTAAAAAAATAACAAAAACTAAAACAAAGCTTGTCCATAGTTGTTGAACATATCCACCTAGTAATTAGACATCAAATAATATTAACCATTCCATCAAACAGAGAAAAAATCTCACAGAGCACTTAATTTTCAATTATTTACGTCAGATAACTTGATAACAGATGAATGCTATGCCAAAAGACACCTAATATATTCAACTAACTAATAGCGACTAAAAACTTGGTCTGCAGTTGCCGACTAGCTTGTCAAGCGTGGCAACTATGTCAATTATCTCCCCTATAAGTTAATCTATGGGGAGGCATATGTTCAGTAGTGGACTTTAATAGGATATAACGGCAACATTTATCTTGAAAATTTATTAACCACCAAAGTAAATTTAAGTCATTGAATTAACTTTTTTAAAACAATGTAGCGAGATTAATAAGTCATCCCATTAAGTAAATTACATAAAAAACCGGCAAAATGTGAGTAGCCGATTAGGAAGCTACGAATTCATTAATAATGCTGTGAATTATCTACATCAAATTCATGGCTGTAGCTCATCAAATAACCAAGCTTAACTTGCGTTCTTAATTATTTAATTATAACTTTAATTATAACTTTTTGAGGATCGGATGGCTGCATCTACCTACTTTTCATTGGTGTAGAACCTTAACGGACCATGGATTCGATACTGAATGTATTATACGATATAAAATTAAAATCCGTTGTTCCTTTTTTTACTCTACATTTTTAATTATTAATAAATCATAGGTCTCATAAAGGGCGATTTCACGGGTCAAAGAGTGTAAATCTTTAATAGTATATTGCTTAATTTTTACATGATATGTACCTTATTATTGTACGTATATTTTTGTTATGATTAGATTTCATAGGTCGATTAATCTGCATTAATCTCAAATTCCTTTTCTGTAATAAAAGTAGCCTAAGTACTAAAGCCTTATAGCATCATCTATCCGCTAGTGAAAGTCCCGTCAAAATCGGTCCAGCCACTTTGGAGATTAGCTACAACAAACACTTAGAGAGACGGATACAAATATAAAAAATATAAGTATCTCATATACTTTCGTATACATCTGGTAATGAGCTGTTAAACATTAAGAACAAACACTTCAATTTATAAATTTGTATAGATATAGATTTATTTCATTGATACTTTGAAAATATGGTGCAAGGGTAAATTTAAAGCACTAATTTAGAAAATCGTTCAATAAAATTAACCATAAAATTATGAACTACATAATTTTAAATTGATACCCATCATATTGGTGTCAATTTATTATTTCTCCTCACTCCTCAGAACTAACGCTTTTAATCAAAATATAATAACTTTGTCAAATTTAAAGTCCTTCAAACCAGAACACGGTAGCGTACGCACTCTGTTTCTTTACTACAAAAGCAGGTAATAGTGTTTGTACTGACCTCTAGACGAAAACGGCTTCTTACTAACTGGAAATATTAGGTACTAATTCATTCTGCCGTTATTAAATTAAGTAATAATATTTTGCAAATTATACCTACGAAATCGTTTCATTCTGTTAAGTATCGATATAACGCATGCCCTTAATGAACTATTTACAGCCCAAGACCTCATTATATCGTCTTTACATGGTAATATCGTGCCAGCGGTATGGCGGTAGGTAGGAAAAAGCCTTTGCCTTCATTAATTATTATAGAATAAATAAAAATAATTTTTTGTAAAAATATTCTTCAATTGTAATATAATAAAAATATGTGGTTACGCGGAAGAAAGGAATCGAGTACTCTCACATTTTGTTCGGTCGGCTCGAAGGACCACAGAATAGTGGAGCGAATGACCAGATCCAAGGCGAAGGTACAAAAATGGAGGCGCCAAATTCTTGGGTTCAATTTCCGAGTCGGGGCTCGACCTTGTTATGCGAGATGTTACTAATGGGACTGTATGTGCGGTTTCTTGAAACCCCATAACAAGATGGCCGACATGGCACGCGACAGTCTTGGACGATGCACTCGCTCTTCCAAAAATCTACTACTTTACCTGTGGCTTGAAGGAGGTTTAGTTGAGCCAGTAGGGGAGAAATATGTGACGGGAAACAAAAACGGCTCAAGTCCAAGTAAAAGGAAGGTATAACTTACCAGGGTGGAGTTCCTTTGGTGCCTCGTGGATGACGCTCCTGGTCTTTTGGTGCATTGGAAGAGAGCGCTCTATGGCTGCGGGTACCCATTTATTTGGTTGGCCATCTTACCACCTCCATCTCGGCGGGTTGTCCATCCTCCATCCCTTCAGTGCGTGCGGAAGGGACTGCATAGGTGGGATGAAAAAGACACTGGCAAACAATAACCGACCGAACAAAATGTGACAGACGTTTTTTCCTCGCAACCATTCCCCTCGGCTTAAAGGGTCCCCTTAAAACTATTTAACGCTAACACTTAACCTAATTTAAACTACTAATCTAACCTAGAAAGTTAATTCAAAACTATTGATTGGGCAAAGGGCATAGACTGACAACAGGACGCATGTGTGATCCAGTTGTGGTCCTAACGCGAGCTACCCTAGTTACCCCGTCGGATCCGGGAAAAACCTCTTCGACGATCCCTAATGGCCTATGGAGAGGCGGCGTATTCTCCTTCGTGAGCAAAACCACCGTTCCGACCGTTAAACGTTTAGTTGTTGTATTACATTTCTGCCAAGACTGCGACGTATGAGGTAGGGGAGATACCACGTCGGCCATCTTGTTATGGGGTTTCGAGTAACATCTCGCATAACAAGGTACAGGCTCCACCCGAGAATCAAACCCAAGAACCCCTATCGCCGAAAACAGTTCAAATTATTAGCGCGCCGCCTGTACCTTCGCCTCGGATCTGGTCATTCGCTCCACCAATACGTGTTTATTTAAATTATACGGCTTATTTATAGAACAAACGTGGTGGCTCGGGTGATAAACGCTCGTTTTAATCTTTTTAGCATTCGATTATAGTTAATGTTGATTTATCTGTTGGTCTACGTTGAAGTTGCAAAACCTCGTAAGTTTTGGTTAAAAAATTAAGATAAATAAAAGAAAAGAAGATTCAAAAAAATCAAAGCACATTACGGCTGCATGTAACGTCTATTTAGGGCTTCCCAATTGAAACTGATAACGGACTGCTTTGGGATAGCACCGTAGACCAATTCCTTGCTATATGTGCCTCTCGGGACCGAATAGAGGCATGCGTTGAGCAGTGGAGTATAAATAGTCTATATCTTTTCTTACATCTTTTTTTACTTATTTTTAGGGTGATTTAAAAAGAGAAGAAGAAAAACAATAAAGGCTTTAATCACCTAAGTGAAGTATCCAAAAAAAACTGTTATGTGTATAGAAACTTCACACTATCACACTGAGCGTTGAGCACTCGACAGGCTGAATATTTTGCCCAGTGAGAGATTTCCCATTCTCCATCAACAGTTAAGGTTGCAGAACCACCTAACTGTTTACTTACTGTGATAAACTGGCAGACATAGAAACAATACACAAATCATGTTTAATTTTCAATTAGGTACATTAAAATAATCGAATAGTGGCCGTGTAAGAATATTCACTACCAAATATGTGTGTCGTAAGAGGCGACAGGGATAAACTGAGGTAGATGACAGACAGCAGTAGTTTCCTGATAATCACCTCAAAATAATAAGAAAATTGTGGCTCATTAAATAAGATACTCGCTTGCCAAGCGTGGCAGAATACCGTAATAGGCAACAGAGGTAAACAGACCAGGAGATGGACAGTGGTGTTTAACTAATAAAAACTAGAAAACAAAACAAAACTTCGGTTGCCATACGATTGCCATACAAAACACCTATGCCAAATATCACCCAAATGAAGCAATCCACGGTGGCCTATGTTCAGCAGTGGACTTCTGATAGGCCGAAATGATGATGAATGGATGAATGACAAAATTCCGCTCAAGTCAATAACTGCTCAGGCCAAGCTGAACAAGTCCAAGGTGATTTTAGCCACGCTACCCGTGAATTTCTGCGATATCAGGGACTTCACTAAAACCTAAACGCTCTCCACTACCATCTCGAGACGGCGGAGCTGGCTCTGCTCTTTCCGACCAAGACGTAGGTGTCCTTTCCGGCTGGTGCTTCGTATCTCTCCTACCCTGGGTACAAACTGGAACTCTCTTTTGTGCCTCGGGCTGGAATTTGCGTAAACGTCAGAGAGGACATCTGTTCTCAATACCTCGGCAGTTTTGAAGTATCGGACCTGTCCATCCTTTGACTTTGAACCGCGCATCTATGGGTGCCTATATAGGTCCAATAGCGGCAATGCTGAAACAGACTGGCTCTTCCATTAAGTTCAAATGACTACAAATTCATTGCTACAGCAGATCCTCTCTACAGAGATCGTAATCCTCGGTGATTTTAATGCCCACCACGCTGAATGGTTTAGTTCACGTTTAACCGATCATGCGGGGAGATATTCTTATGATTTTGCCTTGGTATATGGTCTGACACAACTGGTTACTTTGCCTATGTGGATTCAGGATGTGGAGGATCATGAACCTTCTCTGTTGGACCTTCTGCTGACTTTTCATCCGGACAGATATCAGTTCTCCGTCTATGCCCCCTTTGGCTCCTCGGATCATTATCTTGTCTAAAGTGTAGTGCCATTCACGCTGACGCACGGTTACATTCTGCACGTTGCCGCCGTGTTTGGCACTTGGGAGCGGGTTTTCTTTTCACCGAACAATCCCAATGTTGTTGCTTACTTTGTCGCTGATGTGGTACTTCAGAATATGGCACTTTTTATTCCTTCTTCTGTGGTGCATATCGGTGGCAGATCATGCCAAGGTTTAATCGCTCCTGTAAATTAGCATCATGCTATAAGCAGGAGTGCTACCGGGCCTAGGCTGACGCATTAACATCCCGAAATGTAAACACCAGCGCTCTAAAAAAGAAGTACAATTCCGCCTTTAGGTCCTTCAAAAGAGTCATAGCAAAGAGAAAGTCAGACCACATAGACAGAATTGGCGCTAAACTATTTCGCCTTCCTTCCGGAACCCGTGCATTCTTGTCTCTCACCAAGGCTGTCAGCCATCTCTTCCATCTCTGCACAGGAGTGACGACTCACTGGTTCATGCCGCAAAGGAGAAAGCCGATCTTTTTTTGCGTCAAACTCGACTCTCGATGACGAGGGGAGCACACCACCGACCATCCCTCAGTGTGAGTGCTCTATGCTGGTTGTGCGGTTTACACAGCGGTCAGTTCACAAAGCACTCCTCTCCCTGGATATTTGACGAAATCCCCCCAATAGTGTAGACGACGTGTGCTCCAGAGTTGGCACCGGTTCTAACACGCGTTTTCTGGTACTCCTATTCTCTTAGCATAGTCTCAAAATCATGGAAGACGACTTTCGTCCACCCGATCCCTAAAAAAGGTAACCGCTCAGACCCGTGCAATCAAAGGCCCATCGCCATCACCTCCTTGTTCTCCAAAATAACGGAATCAATTATAAACTGCCAGCTCATGCGGTAGCTTGAGGATCACCAGCTGATTAGTAACCACCAATATGGTTTTCGTCGGGGTTGTTTTTGCTTGTTGTGTTTGTTTGTTGCTGGTGATCTTCTAGTCTACCTGACTCATCGATGAGCGGAGGCAGTAGAGTTTAAGGAGGGGCATTGGCCGTTAGTTTAGAAATTGGAAAAGCCTTCGATCGGGTTTGGCACAAAGCGCTTCTTTCGAAGTTCCCTTCCTTTGAGCTTCCCGAGAAATTGTGCAATTGGATCACCATATTGCTTGCAGATCGGAGCATCGTTCGTATCGTAAAAACTTTGTGGCGAATTAATGAAACTCGCCACAAAGTTTTTACGATACGAACGAAGTGTGTAAAAGTTCAATTGTACGTTTTGGTGCGCAAACGTTGCGTCCTGTCAACTTATGCACTGAACTAAACCCACTCGCTTACACGAAGGCGAGTTTAGTTGCAGATGGCGCGAGACGCGCGGGAGGGCAGAGCTTCGCACTTAACTCACCGAAAAATAGCTCGGCCGGCTATTACGTTCAACTTAATCGTTAAATTGCTACTTAACTCGCTTATTGCCGTTTAAACTAGGTTCAAACTTAACTCGCCAGTTCGCAAGTTAACTCGCTACTGTACTTGTCGATGTGTAAATTGATCTTAAGTGTAGTGCTCCACGTTCTGGCGATTTCTAGTAAACCGTAAGTAGTTTATTGTATACTCGCCGCCTCAGAGGCAGCAATTCTATTATTTTAATTTCTGTGTTCACTTTCTCGCATTAGGAGACAGATAGGTACATAATATCCTAGTGTACCACCGCGCTAGGTGTATAAGTGTTCATTTCGGCACATTTCAGCGGGGGAGTTTGGTACACAACTGTTTTTTCTGTAACATTACCAAGATGGCGGCTATTACTATAGCCGAATTAAACGACGTTTTTAGTCGCTTCTGCCTCGACGTTTAGGCAAAATTCCTAGCGCAGCACAACAAGCCCGCTGCTGTACGTCCCGTGTTGCGTATCGACCCTATGTTGTCAAGCACTGGTTCTGGGACCCCCGTTCATAGACACTTTGTACGACGCCGCGTCCCCTTCTTTCCACCCAGGGGCCCACTCCGGCGTTTTCAGACGCCGACTCTGAGATGAAAACTGATACCAACAGACCCACCAAGCCTGAACACGACGGCTTCACCCTCGAAAAACGAAAGCGCCCCGCCGGAAATTAACCTCACTCGACTTCTAGTCCCTAATGCCACTCTGGCCAAAAAGACCGTGCCTTCAGCGCTAAGCAGCAGCCTTAAAGCAGTCAAATCCGTGAACTCGAAAAATGCCACGAAACGGAAGGAAAGGCCTCCGCCCTCTATTTTTCTACAGGATAAATCACACTGTTGCTTCAGTGTGATCTGTACAAATGGATAGACTCCAAAAAGATCTTTTGCTCTAAATTCCACAACGGTGGTAAGGGCATTTGTATTCATGTTTCTATTTCATTTGCCGGCTCCCTAAGGATTTAAAAACAGAACACATTCACAGCGAACTTAAATCGTTAAATCTCCTTTTAAGGGAAGTTCACAGAATGCACCACTCTACAGACAAAAAACGATATATATATATATATATATATATATATATATATATATATATATATATATATATATATATATATATATATATATATATATATATATATATATACGGTCATTCTGGAGATGCTCGCTGCAATTGGGGCATCGTTGGTCAATGCCACCATTGTCAAAAGTACGACCACTCAGCCAAAAATTGTTTCACCTGGCCTAGATGCCCGAGTCGGAAGGCACTCCGAGCTATGTTCTGTGCTACGAAGTGGGACAACCAGCAAATTATCGTGGGTGTCCGACTTCGCCGTACAGAACACAGCTCCACGCAGAAAACGGTGGGGAGGAGTAGACCAGTGCGGATGAGTGGCTAACGCCACCAGGTCCCGCCCTCGGCTTTCTGCCCCTTCAGTAGCACCAATCTCGCTGCCCTATCCCGCGCCCGCTGAGCTATCGCTAAACCCACCCCATTAAAGGGACTTACGGGCAAGGCGTAAGCCCTCCGGTGCCTTTAGCAGCAAAATCGAACGCATGAGTAAAACACTCGACGAATGTAAGTGTGGCCGCACCACACTTCTCTCCAGGCTTAGAAGCATAAACCTGCCCCTCAGACATCTTCAAACTTCGCTGCTGACTTTTAGTTAGTCTGCAGCTTAATCAACAATAGAAATGTGGCTGAAGTCACATCCCTGGCCCGCGCCCAAATATCGCGAGGCCAAGTCCGCTTAGAATAAATATAGTGCTACCATTGAACACATTAATCTTATCAATGCGATAGGCTCATTCCGATGCGCCTAAGCCGACCCATCTCAAACCAGAATGGCAGTATAAAATACAGGTAGCAACACATTAGTTGGAATAGTAGTAAAGTTTTATGTGACCTCACGGAGAGACATTAATTTGACTTTATCGTTCGCGAGAGTCTTCGTCTGCAAACCAACGTCCAGTTTTCCTTAATGTAGCGCTACTCAATGATATTTGGCTTACTACTAACTTGATTGAAATTTTTACCAAACTAACCTAGGACCACAGGCCGGTCGTTTTACAACTGAGCCAGTCGGCAGGTGAGGTCCCTCAGACCAAAACCATCGTCGACTGCCGTAAAATCAAGGTCAAACTCAAGTCTACGAACACCCAGCACTTAGATACTGTACCGGAAAAGATAGACTCACTGGAGGAAGCCAACAGGGCGATTAGCGCCCTATCGACTCACTTCACTTCAGCGGTCGAAGAATTCTCCCTTACGTTTGTGTGTCGAGCGATTAATACAAGAAGCTTCCGACAGATGTTCGACAACTGATTAGAGCGAAGAATTCTGCGCTAAGATCTTATGACCGTTATCGCACGGAAGATAACAAATTTTGTGTACGTTCTCCTTAGACGATCTAGAAAAAGCCGAATGCCGAAATCAACCGTACCAACAAATCCCGCTCACTCACTAAAGGTAGAAGCGGAAGTCGAACGTAGGTTTGCGATGCTACCAACGCACGAATTACTTGATCTCGTGACCGTAGATGAAGTCACAGAAACCATTAAAAACCTTAATATCCGCCCTGGGTCTGACGAAATCAGCAACAAGGTGATCAAATCTCTTTCAGCATCACTTATTTAACTCTTTGTAGAAATTTTCAACGCGTTTCTAACAAGCTACTTTCATACCGGATATTTGAAAAGGAGCAGACGCAATAGGCATCGCAAAGCCGCGAAAACCGTGCAATTGACTTACTAGCTACAGACCCATCAGCCTACTTAACACGTGTAGTAAATTATGTACGAGGGCATTATTCTGAAGCTTTTCCGCACCTTTTCTATAATTAACAGACTTCTCCCTGACGAACCGTTTAGCTTAAGAGCCGAACACTCTTGCACACATAAAATCCATCACCTAGTAGAATATATCTTGTCGAGCTTTAATCAACATCCGACAAAGAAAAAGTCCCGAAACACGGGAGCCCCCTTTTTAGATGTCGCAAATATCTGGAACGACGGCTTGTTTTACAAGCTGTATAAACTAAACGTGCCCGAAAGCCTCGTGTACATAATACCAGCCTTCCTTTCAAACCGCTCTTTTCGCTCGAGTGAAGGAAACTCGGCTCCATCCTATCTCCGCTTCTCTTTACATTTTTCAGGATTGATATGCTAAAAGACCCAGTGGTGAACGCCGCACTCTTTCCCGTCCATACGGCACTCTGTGTACTTTATTATAACAAAAATAGTCTCACTTTAAAACTCCAAAAAGCTACTATTCGCTTAGGCGAATATATGCGCCTATGGAGAATCAAAATGGATCCCGAAAATTGTGTAGCACTATACTTTCAACGGAATCCAACACCATACCACCAGTCTCATCGTCCAAAACCAAAATTAAAAGTCATTTCTCTATAGAGCAGCCCCATACATTGGGAAGAATCAGCCAAATACCTGGGCGTCACGTTTGATGCCCACAGGAGTTTCGTGAAACACATAAGTGTAGTACACAACAAAGCCAAGACAGTAACTGGCCGTCTCTACACTCTTGAAAGAGTAAGCTGTCACTAAGACAAAAGCTCCACCTGTATAAAATCTGCGTTACACATATAATGTCTTACGCAAATGCAGCTTTTGCCCACATGTATAATACCTATCTTATTTGGGTTCAAAGAGTCCAAAACTATTTTATCTGAAAAGCTACCAGATCACTGTGCTATTAACGGAACTCAGAATTCCGCAACGGTTGTCAAATTTCCTCTATCTCCGAATACTTCAAGGAAATATCGCAGCACTACGTCGATAACGTGGAAACCCACGCAATCCCACTAGTCGTAAATGCAGTTAATTTGTCGTGGTAGTTCTATCAGTACCAAAGTACACTGATAGAACTACCACGATCGCTCGATACTGTCAACCCAAGCGCCACGCCACGTGCCTGGGCGGTTCTCACCGCCCAGAACATTGACCGACACGAGTTTAGCAGTCGTAGGCTGGGGTCCGTACTCCCGCACTCGAATAGCGGTTAGATAGCTCAAAAATCCCTAACTAGGCAACATAATGATTAGTAACAATACCAAATCATAAACCATTATCATCATCCTCATCTTCATTACCTTTGGCTTTTTAATCATTTTAGTCAGATGAAGCTATAAGAGCCACACAGGCTAACAGCACTTACATTCCTAAAATAGACTCACATGTCATCGAAATATGTTTTTATCTCTCAAACGTTTCGGTTTCCTTACAATATTTTACTTAACTGTCTGGCACGTGATAAAAAAGCACTGTATATTATTTAACTAGTATAGCTTAACTTATTACTCAAAACATCTATACTATTTATTTAATTACCCTTAATAAGAGAAAGCAATCGACAAATACTTCAAAATCTTATAGGTTATTGCCCGATATAAATGGATTAAGAACCATTTCATCGATTTAATCCTGCCAATTTGAAGAGGCGAGGTGTCATCTATTTTACGACTATTATATTAAATTATCTTGATAAGTGCATTAAAGTGTTTTTTGTATTCATTTCTTTTGAATTATCCATAACAGAATAAGAATAAATAACTGGTAAAGTTTAAAGATTTTAAATTTATTTTATTGAATATAAAAATGTATCTCTTTATATAATTATGCAGCTATTTTATCAAGATTAGAACAACACACCCCAAAAATTAAAACAACACTAAATTAATGAAATATATAGTTAAAATCCAATGTCCCTTTTCAGACAGAAATTATTGTAATAGACTTATGGTACTGGCGAATAAGATCTATAGGAAAATATTATCTGTAAATATAACATATAATAGTCTCGGAATAGCTATTTCTATTAGTATCCAGACGGAAAACAAGAAACTATTTCTAAGATCTGAAGCGTTAGTGGAGTTGTCTATCGACCTGCCAAGTTACTATTGCACTTCGAATGTTTCAGGCTTGTACAAACCTGTATTATATGTGCAAAGCAGATCTCTTTGTCTGGAATGGATATGGCTGGTGGTAAAAATTCAGTACTTGCAATTTTTTAAAAATAATTATTTACTTTCGTAAAGTAATAAAAAATATCTTTATAAATTTCTATAAATATAAATATTTTAATCATTGGTATATCTTTTTGTGACACAGCAGCATTAAGCTGCTATTTCGTATATTTTGCTAGCTGTATTCTTTGAGAGCATGATCTTTCCTCGGTCGCGCCAACCCAATCGTAATCCAACTATAATATAGATGCATACGATTTACCAAGTATATGTAAATACATTACGTGTTTTCATACGAAAGACTATAGCACGGAAATTTTCGCAATACTTATAGAGAAAATAAGCTACGCCAACTCAATTTCGTCTTAATGGACTCTGGATGATACCAAATATATTTTATTAGAGTTCTTTCGAGTTTACTTCTTAGGAATCGTTTCATTTATAGCACACGGTGTGAAAAATAGATGGGTAGTTAATCCAGCCGTAACAATAAGAGAAGTCGTTTTGGTTCTTCTCTGCGCAACATACTCGCGCACCTCATAGCGCAAGGTGAATAAGGATACGGACAGACGTGCTCATTACTAGCACGATAGCAATTTTCTTGAGCAAGTGCTCATTAATAGCACGTGTGTCGGAGCATTGCTAGTAATGAGCATGTTTATTTTGAGCATGCTCAAAAATCAACCGACGTTTGATTTTCAAGCATGCTACTTGAGGCGCAGGTGAATGAATGAATAATTTCTTACAATATAAAGGTATTTTTAAACTAACTACACTTCTAAATGCAAGTCTTATTTTATCATGGAGATTCTAATCCGTTTATCCGTTTAGAGTGCGAGTCCGTCGCGTTACTACAATGTGGGTTGACTGAAACGCAAAAATACTCAATACTTATATTATTTCCTGAACATGCTAGCTTCAAAGATGCTTTACTACACTGCGGAACACATTGTAAAAGCTCAAATGGTGTAAGTACTTATTATATTGATTCTTGTTTAAACAAGTTTATACATTAAACATCCAATAATTTCCAAAAAAAAAAAAAAAAACTAAAACTACATTTGTTTGCATATTACAGTTAATTTGTTTCAGTTGTATATTCAGTTAAAATAAGTGGGAAATTTATTTGCTGTATAGCTATTAAAAGTCAGTCCTTACTTGTGTAGTTTCTTTATGATCATTTAACATATTCCTTAGCATTACGAAAAAAATATTGAAGGCACGCTGCAGTGGTTCATTTAAACACAAATATGTTGGTTCAGTCGGGAAAATACAGCCCGAATTGCAGCAAAATGTTTCTGGGTTTTATAAGGTAACTGACTTGACTACCTTATAGATACTAAATAACCTTTAATACCCTTTAAACTAGTAAAAAGGCATATCATCTTTGTCCTCATGGTTGACCGCAATAAATCTATACATCTATACCTATTAATTAATAATAAAAAAATATTATTAATTAATAGGTATAGATGTATAGATTAACTATTACTTGAATAAAATGAAATCATACTACTCATATTTTTTAACTAATTTTTTTACAAGAGGACACATTTTTTGTGTAGATACCACCATTTCACCTATTTCTGTCTACAAATAATAGTGATTACATTACTGTGTCCAGGTTGAAGGATATAACGAGCTAGTATAATACAGGAGAGGCTGTAAGGATTTCCATCTTAGTCTTCAGGGGTGAATACGCATCTGTAGCTTTCGTTATATGAAGTTGGCTGCAGATACCTATATTGCAACAAACACGCAATAAATATCACGTCGACTGTAAGGTTTATAAAAAAACGAATCAATTCACATGATACTGACATATTCCTTATCCATCTAAATAATTTCATACAGAAATTGCGTACCTTGCATTTCTTTAATAACTTATTTTTTGTCACTGGTTAGTAAGCTAAAGTAGCAAGGGGCCGGCCACGTAGCTCATAGAACCGACAACCAATACAGAAAAAAGGTTCTCGAGTGACAGCGAAGTGCGAGGCAAGCCCCCACTTTTGTAACCACGACTGCAATGATGATGATAATAAAATTGTATAAAACTTTTAATTTTTCGTCATTTGAGTTTAATAAAACACAAAAAAGAAGAAAGAAACAGCTCTTCTTAATGCTATAAAGTCATTCTTAATCCGTACTTAAACCGTGTGGCACAACCCGCCGGTCGGGAAATTGTATTGTAGCTCAGGTAATTTACTGGTAAATTTCTCAACCATGAATCGCTGCCAGCCGTAATGCAGCGATACATTAATTTCTAAACTAAGGTGCATGTTAAGCTCATTGCATTTTCTGTGGTTGCTGGTTCTAAATTTTATTTGAATGAATTAAACATTTTTGTTGTTAATTTGTTACAATTTTTTATAGTTAGTACTAATACATTAAAGTATAATCCCGTTATTTACTTCTACTAAGTAGGTTTTTTTCTGCGCGATTAACTTAAAAAATTAATATCCACAGTAAGATGAAAGAGACCGCTATATGGTTTGAAGAACCGACAACCAATGGGGAAGAAAGGTTCTCGAGTGGCAATGTCGAACCAGTAGACGTAGTGTACATCCCCTCACTAGATGGAGTGACGACTTGCTAAGACACCTAGGAAGTTGATGGATGAAAGTGGCTCAGGAACCCGCTTTGTTAAATTCCTTGGAGGAGGCGTTTGTTTAGCAGTGGAATTTTGAAGGGCAGTAATGAAGATGATGATAGCAGGTATTCGCCGTGCAAGCGAACGTAAGAGGTGGCGTAAGAGAACTCCGCACCATCCCGTGGGTATCATAAGAGATGATGGAGGGAAATTGAAACAGGAGATGAGCAGCTTAATATATCAGATAACGACTCAAAATACATAATACTAAAGATAACCACGGTTGACTAATTACTGTAAATATTTCCTATATTTGGCAATCTATTGGTGTGGCTCTGTTTAGCAGGGGACTTAATTGGATGGTGGTATCCTTAAATTTATGTACTGTTTCATTGCTTTTACTATCTTATTTCCCTTGTTTCTATCACTTTTAAAGTAAGGTGAACTTAAGATCTTATTGAATTCACTACCAAGTACAAGTCGAAAAAAAAATAGGTAGGTGCATTTACGTCTGAAGAGGACTCGTTTGTTCGTGTCACTTCATTTTGTGTAATTATAGTTCTCTTATTGCCACAGTCGTAGATTACTATAATACAGGCTTCAAAGAATATTGACATGCTTTATTAAGCTCTCTAATAAGTAGGACAATATTTAATGTCAGCTCATCGGTTGCAGTTTTAGGAGGTGCAAATTCACGGGATATAATTCTCATCCGTCAATATTTTTAAATTAACCACATCCTACGAAGAGCGATAAATCTTTGACTACTGTTTTCTCTCTCGTCGGCTTAACTTGGGAAGATACAATGTATCTCTCAGGAGTATTTTGGTTTATTTCCAGACTCTAAGTCCCACCTTCGTTCATTATTAAGACACAATTCTAGATTTTATCTGTTTTTCATCTCGTATTTTGCAGAATATCTGTCATGACTACATTGTGAAATTAACTGTTTATAGCGATTTGTTTGAATCATTTCTTACGGAACTTCAAGAAAAGAGTTTTACGACGAAGCATGTGAAATTTCTCTGACTTTATAAAAGATAATAGATAGCATTGGTCAGTTGCATTCAGGTTAAAGAAGAGTAAGAAGAATTACTCTTTTCTCTATTTTTTTTTTGCATCATTACACTCCTTCACAAGTCCACTAATAAGCATAGGCTTGCCCCAAGGAATGCTACAAATCATTACCTTCTTCTGTATAAAGGTGTAATTAGCAATTAAATATTTAAACACTAGAAAAATCGGCACATAATGGTAAAACGTTGTAAGCACATGTATATATGTAAACTTGTAAATTTTACCGTATCTTTGTTTGTCGTAAAATGCGATTCTTACTGTTTATTCGATTGCATTGAGTTTTGGCGAGTTGTTGTGCGCGGGCTCGCATATGTACAAATATGTGCAAAGCACGTATGTGCAATACATATTATCAAGCAAAGCAAGTGATGTAAAAATTAAATAAATTAAATGTGCAATTAGAATTGTAATATATCCATTTTGTTCGTAATCGTAATCGGTAATGCGTTCCCTAGTCGACCATGAAAAATCTTTTTACAATATTGGACTTTTATGACCTAGTACAAAAAAAGTAACGTATTGTAAAGGAAATGTTTATACGAGTTCTGATCACAGATAGCTTTTTAAGTTAAGCTTATATAACGTTGATCACGACTTGTAGTTCTAGCTTATGATATTTCTCATTTAAAATAATACAATTTCAGCGCAACTATTAACGCTTAAGGGGTCTTTTGTGACCTCTGTTAATTAGTTGCAATGACGTGGCAGAACAAACGGACCTAAATCTCTTTAACGGCTTGAGTTACTGATTTAATTAAAACTTCTTTTCTTGTATAAAACAATGTATTTTAAACAAAACTAGGAGGGGATAACGACAAATATATAGTCCACTATTAATACTTGAAACTGGTTTATAAATTTGAAGTCTTCATGATATTCTTTACTTTATGTTTGTACACAAAAACAAATATAGTTATATTAAAAAAGTGGTCTACATTCTGTATATATTAAAAAGTTATTTAAATCAGTTAAGAAGCACATGTTAGTTATACCAGTTAATCCAAGGAGTCGGTGATTCCTTCACGGAGCATTGTATACGCTTTTACAAAAAAGTTCCAGAGAATTGTAATTAATCAATTAATTATTTAGTGAGGGATAATAACTATTTATAATAATACTGTGGGTAAATATTAGCTAGTAACAATCTATCACCATTTTTATTTAAATTATTACTGTTTAAAAATTTAACATAATTGACCTTAGTTCTAAAACTAGCAGTAATAAGGCATTTCAATTAAGATCATCGCTCTTATTAGCAGTCAGAGCTCGTATTACTAGCCAAATCGGATCATCTATTGCGGCAGTGTTAATCAGATTGCTAAAAGGGACAAAATTTCCAACATTTTAATTAAGAATGCCCATAAAATAAGAGTGCGTGAGCAAGTAAATTTTTGTTTATTTGAAGAACGTAATTACCTCCTGCATCATGGATGCAATGTACAAACCGAAATTGATCGTAAACAAACATCCAGACACGTGATAATTATTTGCTGGCCATAGAGACATTTAGTTCTTAAATTATTCGAACTCGTAGCCACGCAGCTTAACATCCACACGCTTGGGCATCACATCACCGAAAAATCAAAATTCAAAGACGCTAATTAGGAAATTTAAAATGTCTTAGATATTATATTTTTTACCAGCCGACACTGAAATAAGTACTGCTCTCGACTGTTTTTTTTTTAAATATATGTTAGGCTATATCTTTGTCACTTAAAAACCGATTTTGATGATTATTTTTTTATTTAGTTGATTTCGCTGCGGGGTTGGTCACACGCTTAGTTCTTGGCTTAGCTCATTTTTGGCGCGTATTCGACGTACAAATACAAATTTATTATGTTAATACATGCATAAAAGAATTTAGATTTTAAAAAGTATTAAAATTAGATATTTTACAATATTACAAAGCCGTTGATTTACAGAAAACCGCAGATTTATAGGGGATTTCCATTTCAGTTATTGCGTCCATAATAGATTTAATTGCACCTCCTCTTGGTATAATTTTAATACTAGTATCGAATCTATGGAGTTTCCATGAAACATTTTTAAGTAATATTATTTAAATCCTTTATTTAAATCCGATAGTGATTTAGACCTTGTTAACTTTAGACCTATTTTTGTACTACCAACGATCAGTCGAATTTTTCAAAAATAGTTTTGAGTTAATAGTTAAATAAATTACAATTAAATTACGCCAGAAAATCAAACCGATCGACGACAGACATATACCTGGGTGTATTTACAAGATGCCTTCGGTATTTTTGTGATCTTTCCTGTGCTTATAATGGCGCTTATCATGAGACATTAAAAAAAAACTATAACATAACGGTGCCATAAACATTGTGCTCAGACTTAAACTTTCGTACATAGGTAACAGAACTCATTAATTCGTTATCAATGGTAAAGGTTCCTCTGAATCGATGGTATACATAGGCATTCATGACGGTGTTATTTTTGTTTCCTTTCCTTTCTTAATGAAAAAAAAAATGACTTGGGTACCTTACCTTGTAGGGGACAATCACGGTATAGTACTATTTGCTGATCATCTCTCTTTAATTTTGACACTCAACCGGCATTCAGTTAATTATGACGTTGTAAATAATGCTCTATCAAAACACATGGTTTAACGCCATTAATTTGCTTTTAAACGGCAATAAAACAAAAAGTATTTAATTTATAAAAGGTAATGTTAAATGTGTTTAAATGTAAAAGTGTTGTTGATATCACTTTTTCTTGTAATTACTATTAACATGAATTGTCAATGGACAACCATATATCTAAATAAGCAAGCAGACTTAGTTCTGCAGCATATGTTGTAAGAAAGATTAGATGTTTCCGATGTTGAAACAGCAAAAAGTTTATTTTAGCGAAATTTCCTATAGAAATTTTCTAAGAAATAACGCGACTTACATTAAACCATATTTGTAGTCCCTCAGAGAAAGATTGAAGCAAATATACGAGTAAATATTAATAATAATTTAGGCATCACAACTTAATTATGATAATGTAATGTATGAACATAAAATCATGAATAGCTTAGATAAGAACAAAGATGTTCGTAATTTGAGCACTAAGGACAAACAAAAACTAGTAATGCCAGTTACTAGACTCCACATAATTAGTAAGTACAACGCCACAAAATCCCAGAAAATATTCAAAGTTTGTCAATAAACAAGTTTAAAATTCCAATTAAAGAATTTTTTTACAAAAAGTGTTAATATGATACCAAGGAATGAATGGAAATAACCCTAGGAACAATAAAGTGATCGCCACCATGCTGGTTCTATTAAAACTCATATTATAAAAAATAGTAAAAATTATAGTAAAGTCATATATGTTTAAAAATATAATCCTGCTGGGTTTTTTCTTCCCAGGAAAGAGATATTTTCCAAACCAGTGGTAAATAATAAAACGACTTTCATAAATTATTATTTAATAATCTATATTGAACAAATAGTATATTGTAGTACGTCAATTCGTCTGTGCTATATGTGCTTTCTGTTTTTTTTTTTTTCATATACATTTGGAGAAAAAAAAAGTTGCAGTAACTGTTTAGTCCCTTGACACTGTTGCTTCGGTAAAGAAGGAGAAAAAGAGAAAAAAGTCACGTAACAATCTTAAAAAAATATATAAAAAATAAAGCCTGTCCTGTACTACACATAGACTGAATATATTTATTTAACTGTATCTTTTAAAATTGAATGGAATAGCTATAACAACTTCATATATTTTTAAAGCATGTAAGTGAAAAAATAATAATATCGCCGAATGTTAGCTTAGAATTTTGGGCCTTATTTGGGCTTTATTTATAAATATAATAACAATATGTAACGACATATATATATGCAATTTGCATTAGAAAAATGTAAAATCTTAAATATAAAAAAGGGAAAAATAGAAACAGGACCCTCGACTTTACCAGAAGGAGGCATTATTTCGTCCACGGAGTCAGATGAGGTATATACGTACTTAGGATATCAGCAATCCAAGCTATTAGACCACACTAGCTTAAAAAACTAATTATTAACAGAATATGAAAATAGAGTAAGCCGAATCTGTAAAAGCCAACTAACATGGAAAAGCCTTATTAAAGCTATTAATACTTATGCGATTCCGATATTAACATATTCATTTGGTATAATGAAACGGACAAAAACAGACATAGTTAGCCTCGAATAAAAAACACGTACCATATTAACAAAATTTAATCATTTACATTCCAAGTTTGCAGTAGAAAATACTTCAATAGGCAGAAATAGAGGTGGAAGAGGTCTTATAGACATCCAAGCTCTGTGGACTAAGCAGCTCTCAACCCTTAGATCATTATTCCATACAAAAATTATTACCAGTAATTTACAAAATGCTATTGTTAGAATAGACGTGAACCTCACACCACTAAACCTTGCAGAAAATCCACATATAACATAAATAAATGATCAGTATGCAGACAGAGAACACTTGAAGTTAATACAATGGAAAAAAAATTGCATGGTAGACATCCTATGACTTAGGTCAAGCACATGATGTAGACTCCAAGGCAACGAATAGGTGGTTTGTATGTGGTTGCTTATCCCCAGAAATCGAAGGCTTCATGATAGCAATACAGGATCAAGTCACTAATACGAAAAAATTATCAAAAATATATAATTAAAGATCCTACAATAGCAGATGATAAATGTCAAAAATGTCATAAACAGCCCGAGACCATTCAGCATATAACAGGAGCTTGTCCAACACTCACGCAGACAGATTACGCACTCAGGCACAACCAGATGGTAAATATAATACACCAAAAAGCAATAGATAGAGATATTCACCGGTTAAATTTACAGATAGATATTTAAACGGTGATTCTGACCACCATCCTTCACAGTTAGCTACCGTGGGTAAATCTTTGTTTCAGAGAGCACGAGGGATCTGTGACAGTAAACACCTGGCTGCCGAGTTCCACCAAGACAAGCAAGTTTTGCATGACAATAAGCTTCGGGTCCCGCGCCTACGTCACAGTGAATGAGTGAAGCCGGCCACAGTCGAGCGTGTACCTGCTGTACTGCCATATGTTTGAGGAGTCACTGACAAGATTGGCTACATCTTGAAGCGCGCTTCCATCAAAACATACTTCAAGCCGCAGAAGAAGATAGGTCAGTTTTTACCATCAGTCAAGTGTAATATCCCTCTGCAAGATGAAGGAGTGTACAAGCCTGATTGTGAATGTGGTCTCTCCTACATAGGAAAAACTAAAAGATCAATTAAAACCCGCGTTGAAGAAGATATAGCTGATGAGAATAATCGACGCTCCGGGAAGTCTGCAGTCTGTGAAAACGTACAGGATCACCCCCGTCACTACATCTGATTTGATTGACCACAAATCCTCGCTAAAGAACAACGATTCCTTCCAAGGATGATTTGTGAGGCTATTGAAATCAAAAAGCATCCTAATTTCAATAGAGAAGATGGCTGGGTGCTACCATCTGCTTGGGATCCTATAAATAAAATTAAATCCCAACTCAAGCATAAAACTGCAAGACTTCAAGATACCATAAGTTCATACTGTGTAGCTGGGAACAAAAGTTAAATTTTAATCTATGGTAACCACGGTTAACTATGACATCTGGACGTTAAACATCTCTGTCCCGCCCGTGACCACGAGTGCTGTAAAGCGTTCGAAACGTCGGGTATTTAAAAAGTTAAATATACGCGATAAATTCCGTAAAAACTAGTTGCCTCACAGTTAATACTGCACATATCTCATACAATTCTTTAGTAGAAAATCTGTACGGCCTAAAGGTCATGACTTTTAAGAGGGATCTGTGTGCCCTTTCCAGGTGGATTAGAAAGGTCTTACTGGCTCCTTCCCAGACGTTTATACAGTACCCTATTACGAACTGAACTAAATCATAGTAAATTAATAACGCAAGAGAGGTAATTCAGCAGTGTATGTTAACTTTTGAACACCCAAATAAGTTGTTTAGTACGTTCAGTTTTAAGCTCTATGTGTGAGCACCAGTTAAGTTTGTCGTTCAGTATTACACCAAGATATTTGACCCTATTGGATTAAGTTACTGCAAAACATGAACATGGAGGGGTAGTATTGAAAGGGTTAGTACACGAGTAGACCTTGAGATCAAGGTTTACAGATCCAGTGTTTCCCAAGGAGAACTGCATGTATGTTGTTTTTGAAATACTTAAGGTTAGGAGATTAGCAGCGAGCCAATGGCCAACTCCGTGAAATCCCAGCAGCGTTATGTCGAACCTCATCCCAAGTCTTACCATGGAAGACTAAAGCTGTATCATCAGCATAGGTAAATATTTTGCCGTTTACTAGAGGTTGCTGACATAAATCATTTATATAGATAAGGAAGAGACTAGGTCCTAGAATACTTCCCTGTGGAACGCTACATACAAAACGGTTCCTCGGGGCTGACATATTCACCCACTTTAACCTGTTGTTTACGGTCACATTGTCAGTCCTTAAAAATCATGAGTGCATTGGCACGAATACCAACGCGTTCTAACTTGCTCACAAGGATAGGAATCGATACCGTATCAAACACCTTGGCTAGGTCGAGGAAAATCCCCAAACATTTTGCTTCGCATTAACCTTTGATGTTACAAATTCTGTTAATTGAATTACCGCGTCTTCAGTGTACTGCCCCGCCCTAAGTCTAAATTGTGAAGAAGATATAACTTATTTTATTCTAAAAATTTAATAAGTCTATAATTTATTTAATTTTCCAAGATTTTAGAGACAGGCGACAGTACTGAAATAGGCCTGTAATTGGACATTTCGTCTCGGGATCCATCCTTATGGACAGGAGTGATCAGCGATTTTTTTTAAATTTTTGGAAAGATTCCTAGCGCATAACAGAGCTCAATAAGTTTAATCACAGGTGGAACTACTAGATATACCGATAATTTGAGTAGTTGCACAAAAGAGTAAGGAACTGATGAAATTGTGAAATTATAATATAGAGAGCTATTTTGATTTGAAATGTTTGCAGCGTCAGCTAGTTTTGTATCAATATTAGAGAAGTATTTATTTATGTTACCTGCATCACGAACAGCATTTTCATTAGAACTCAAAAGGTTATCAGCACTCGTCTTTGTTTTGTGTAATATATTATAGCTTTAATTGCATTCCAAGTATCTTTATTAGCTTATTTACTTTTCGTAGTTTCATTTAAGATTTCTCAACAAAGAGATACAACAATTTCTACAAAGCTTATAAGTGATTTCAAGAGTTTTATTTTCAGGACGTTTTTTTTAAGTTTACGATGAAGTTTGTCTCTGTGTCGAATACAACGTAAAAGACCAAGATTTAGCCATGGTTTTAGCGTTCTTTGTTTATTAAAGACACAAGGGGAATCAGAGTGAAGTGAAATTGCACTAGCTAACTTTTCTACAAGAGTTAATGCGGCTTCATTTGCATCAGATGAAGTGTTTATAAATGAAAAGTCCAGTGTCTCTAAATATTTTAAACAAGCATTGACTGATTTTAGTAAAAATCTTTGGTTCTTTTGGTCTTTGCTGGACAGACAAAATGCTGAGTAGGATTGAAGAAGGGTTATTGTACTATTAATCACAAATACCGATGCTGCCAAACTAGCTTTCAGCATGACATGATCTAGACAGCTGTGTAACCAGGTAAGATAAATGTGACCTGGAAGCAAACCTAGCTCCACTGTTAGGTTTACGTACGCTTCACTTCTTCGATCGTTGTTATTAACTTTAATATCAATATTAATATCACCAATTAGTAACATATTTTTAGTAGAGTCCAGTGGACGAACTATATTTTCTATAGAATTCAAAAAAAATTCAATACATTGAGTCAAAGGAGATCTGTAAGAAGCTAAAATAAAAATTTCGGGGTCAATAATTTTAATAGATACAAAATTAGCACCTAATGGATCTGGTTCTTTTATTGACATTTAATACCCGTTTTAGTATATATCACTATACCGTCGTTTTGACTGAAACATTTGTGTCGATTAGAAATAAAACTTGTCAAATCCATTCGGGAGGACTTATGGGAATGAAGGATTTTTTGTTCTGAGCTCATTGCACAAGCTGTATGTAGAGTTTTCATCATTATGGCTACGCCTTAGTTGGTATTACTGATTTAAAAAAAATCTCTAACCATAGTCCAAAAAAAAAATAGAAAATCGAGATTGAAGTTTGGATTTGACCAATTTCGAAACCAAGCTATGGATTTGACTCATTTTGTTACTGATGTAGTTGGATTTGACCATGTTTGATTCTTAGTAGCATGGATTTGGCAGATTTTGATACTGGAACTTTATTATGTCAGGGGTTACCAATATTTCGGGTTGGTTGGGTTGGGTGTGTAATAACAATAAATTAATAAAACTTCAAAATCGATTTCTTTTATTTTCAATCCTTTATTCATCATATCAACATTATATCTGAAATTTCTTTAAACAAATATAGCTGGTAATTCTTCAGTGAACTCACATTGTTCATCATCGTGTTCATGAGCATGAGAAATAGATGTTTTAGGTCTTGAAAATACTTGTTTAAAATACAATAAATTTATATGTTCTTCCCAGTTCTCTCCAAAATATTTGATTAATAACTTGGTCTAAATATATATATATATATATATATATATATATATATATATATATATATATATATATATATATATATATATATATATATATATATAACTAATCATTTAATTTTTCTTGTTTTACATCAACGTGTAACTTTACCACATCTGGGTTTATAACAGAAACTGTCTTTTTTCCTTTACAAATGTTTTGATACTTATTTAAATTGTTTTGATAAGACTCTTCTACTCGAGTGTATACATTTCGTTTGTCACGAGTTCTTTTAAGACAAAATCTTTTTGATTTTTTTATTGAGAAATGTATGTTGCTTGTAGATATAAAGACTTCAGTTGATGATCGTTTCCAGTCGTAAACTTTTATATCAAGTCCCAAGCAGTATACGGTTCCACGACCAGTGAAAGTTTCGTAAAAATCATTAGGGTTAGTCATTACCTCACGCCTTTTAATCTCTTTTTCAATTTTTGCAAAAACTCGATCTGGTGGCAAAAATGAATGGCTAACAACTGGAAACAAGATTTCTAGGCCGACAATGTGTTTTCGTGCATGATCTTGTAACCATTTAGCTACCATAGCAAGAACAGATTGGTTTTTGTTGTGGCCACTACAGCCATCTGCCCCAATCGAACCTGCGTTGTGTGATCTGAACCGGGACTCAAAAAATTGTACTTAAACAATGGAACACAGCGCTTGCTGTTTCGTTTGAAGCTTTTGGCAAGACGTCTTCTGTCCAAGTGTAGATAAATATATTATTAATATTCAAAGGCGTTTTTGAATGTCCGACCACCACAGTAAAGTTGTATATATACACCTGCCTTAAGTAATAAGCACTTTGATCGGAAACTTTTGGACAAGGTTGATTCTTTTGGCAGTCAAAAGATAGAATCAAAAGTTTCTCGCTGTCGTCTTTTAAGAAACGGTAGAATGCTTTGGCACGCAATTTATTTATTCTGCTCTCGATCATTAATGTATTTTTTGCTTCATTATGTTTCTCATGCTTCATTCTTTCTTGTAAACATAAGCAAGTGGAGCACACATCAGTACGGGGACAAAACCTATGTTAAAATTGGCCTTAAAAATTTCTCTGAAGTAAGACGGCTTAATGTTTTTATGTTCTTCAGTGGTTTCTGCAATAAATATTTTGTAAAGTTTATTAATATTGAGTTCCGATGATAAATATTGTCTCTATTTTATTTTACTTCTGCGGTAATGTATTTTTAAGGGCACAAGCCTTTTAATAAAGTCTTTGACAGCTTTTTTTTTGGTGCATATTTTTGTGTTTTACGCCGTCACCCTTTATTCTCTTGTGCAGGTTCCTACATTGCTTTGGAGTGTCGATTAATAACACCGGTCACTTTACCTTTTTTTAAAGCCAAAATAGTTAAAAAAACTGCGTTTGCAAACTGGAGTCAGAATGTGGCGTCGTCGTGCAAGGTATATTACCACCATTTCTTTTTTATTACCATGATTATTTATTGGCCGATGTCTCTTAGTGGAACAAACTTTTGTATGTGTTATTATAAAATTATCCTGATAAATTTTGTCCAGTTTTTTTGTAGAAACGTCTATTAAATGCTATTATATCGGCATGACTCAATGAAGTGCACCTGTATGCTTTTGTATAGTGACTACATGGAATTCTTTAATTTGGTGGCTCTTTCGGAGCATATCTGAAATAATAAAAATTATAAATATTTTAAAAGTAAGTATTCATATGTTACATTTATTATAGCTACCTACTTTTAATTTTTTGTAGTGATTTAAATATAATATGTATGTATTTAGTATAATTTTATATCCGTCTATCTTTGTACCACATTTCATTAAAAACAGTTTAGGCATGAAAGCGTAACAGACAGACATACAATTACGCATTTATTATATTAGTAGGGATCAGTTAGACATGGAACATGGTTATACTTAAACACTTGCATTATCAAGACGATTCTAAGACGTATAATTTATCGAAATCGGTTTTCTTATTTTAGCAATTTTAAGAAACATAGACGCATCAATTATTGTATTATCATTTAATTATTTGGTAACACATAAACATCTGTTTATGGGTTACCAAATACACATAACATACACATACACATAACATTACATTGGAAATAAAAAACAACTACAAGAAAAATTTACACACGCTCTGACCATGAGTTTAGCACCCCTGACCACGAGGCGGCATGAGGTTATCAAAGCAATACCAAACTTACCTTTCCTTCTTCATTTTATTGCATTTCCAATTCTCTTTTTGTTGTGTCCTCTTTCGTGATAACTGGGGATTAGTTTCCTGTATTACATTATCCATTTTATTGTGAATAAACACCAATTTTTAATTAAAAAGGGAACGGAACGTTAAGCTACACAAAACGCCACACAATGGCCGCCGGTCGGCTGTCATTTTCATACATAGTTCTGGCTTCTGATTGGTTGCACGGATTAGACCGATTTTATTTCTAAGCTTAATAGGATTTGACTGTTTTTGATACGAATCAGTCGATTTGAATCGATTTTTTTACGAACTGCTTAGGATTGGACTCCTTTTGAAACTGATAAAAGATACAACATTTTATATAGAAAAAAATGGCGTACTCACACGACACGACACATTTGTGCGTATAGTACATATTGTAATTTTCAAATTGAGGGATTTATTTACGGGCACTCTTTGCGTGTAGAAACGTTGGAGGTTTCAATTTCCACCTCGTAACGCATGGCACTCACCATATCGGGCTCGGAGCTGCTCTCGTAGCAATCCACTCTCGGATACAGGTGGCGGAGTACGTTGCACGAGTGACATTTTATTATACTTTTCAGGAATTAATACTGCTGCTTACACCCTAATGCCTTATATATCGATTATTGTTTGCTGCAACAGCTATTATGCTAATAACGAGTGCGAGACAGAAAACTCCAGTGGAGGTGATCTTAATTACTGTGGGTTATTAGTTCTGTCGGCTGCTGGTTGTCGAGTTCAATTCTTCGTTGTTAGTTACAAATATATGAAAAACTTACGAGAACTCCGAAGATGTAATTTGGTAGAATTATTTTATTTTATTGGTAGAATGTTAACTTTTATATAATATAATGAATGAAGTGGTTTGACGAGTCGTAGACAGAGAAACCTATAGACAAATTGACGCCTTCTTTCGCATTCGCACACGAAAAAGATAGATTTATGCATACGTCTTGCATAGAAATGAGATAGAGCGGTGTGATTGTTTGTCCCTTTCTCCGTGCCGAGTTTTTTGTTTAGCAAACTCTACAGTTTGCTAAACAACTTTAACAGCGTAGCGAATTAAGGAGTTTGCAAGTTGGTTTAAGAGAGAAAAAAGTGTTTTGTGAGCTTTAGATTGGTGAATCTTGTTCAGTTCAGTTCTTAGAACAATTAAAATTTTTATGTAAATGTGTTTAACACTCATCAATATTATTGTATAACCTAAAAATTCGTTATTGCCCTTTCTCACTCGAGGCCACGCCGATCATTCGTCTATAGGTTTCTCTGTCTCCGTGACGAGTAGACAGTGACAGCGGATGTAAATTATATAAACATTGTCAACAGATTTTAATATGACGTAAATATAACTTTTGTATCCGTGTGTAGAAAATATTCAATTATTCGCCGAAAAGTATTTTTAGTTTTAGGCACTGTTGTTACACGGTTCACAGTTAGCTTCGATATTGAAAAATACTAATGTGGAGTCTTAGGCACTTTCACTGTAGATTAAGTTTATTTAGAGCACAGAATCACAGTATTTGCACTTTACATAAATAAAATTTGTGAAGCATATGTGCTTCAATTAACGACTTGACAGGAGATGTATTATATATTATTTATTTTAACTAAACACATTAATCGTATTTTATATCCAAAGAAAAGAAAATCCTAGTATATATAAAGTTCTGTAATAAGATACAAAAATTAACCTATAAGTAGCCTCGGGATTCCATCTACTTACACGTAAAATTTCATGGAAATCTGTTAAGTTGTTTTTGCGTCAATCTTGAATACACACACAGACAGACAGAAAAATTTCTAAAAACCACTAATTTGGTTACAGGCTCCTTTATTTAGTCCCCGGAATTTGTTTTTTCCAGAAAATAGTAGAATTACATTATTACATAATATATTAACGATTACTTACCCCAGATACTTTTATATCAATAGAATATTGCAATCGTTATAACATCAAATATTGAAAAGTTACAAAGGATACAATAGGTATTGTTGGTTCAAAATACCTCTTTAGATAAATAATATACTAAAGAAATTTTGTTATAGAATATATCTTTTGTTGAAAGAAGTAAATTTGCGGCGAACAGTTTACGAGAATTACGAACTATATTTTATTCACTACGAAAACATTATAATACCAAGAGACTTATAGACCTTTTAGGTCGCTGTGTGTTAAAAATTCGTGAGTAAGTTTATAATTTGTTTTGTTATTTGTATTATTATATTTACAAACCTTTATATCCTATACTATTAAACGATCAATTCTTGTATATATGTATATATATATATATAATCGGGATCTCGGAAACGGCTCCAACGATTTTCATAAAATTTAGTGTCCAGGGAGTTTCGGGGATAAAAAATCGATCTAGCTAGGATTTATTTTTAGAAAATGTCTTTTTGTCCGTGTTTTTAGGCAATGAAAAACTGCTACAATATCGTTAGAATAAGAAGGTAAATTTTGACAGATTGTTAATGATTATAAATAGCTTAATGGTATAATGGGCGGTCACAGAATCGTAAAACCGCGGTTCGAGCCTAGACCGACCGACCGACTTTTTTAATTGTTTTTTCAAGTTCCTTTCTTTTTTGAGAAAATCTATTTTTTCTAGCCCTTTTTTAGTATTTTTAAATACACGAAAATTTAAATTAAACTAATTGCACTCAACATTTTTTATTCAAATAACCATTTCAGTTTTTTATATTATGTCGCTAAGATCAAAAAATATTATTCATATTTCATAAGTATGTAATTTGTATCTAAATATAATTTCCAAAACACACGAATTAAAAAAAAACCGAGCGAAAAATACCGAGCAAAGCTCGGTCAACCGGGTACTATATATATATATATATATATATATATATATATATATATATATATATATATATATATATATATATATATATATATATAGGTTTATTCAAGGGTAGAAGTAGCTTAAACAAAACCTAACTTTGGTTAAGCTATTGACTTACCATCTTCAGCATGTCACTACGTACTTTTAGGTGAGATAGTAGTCAAGCTCTTAATAGGTAAAAAGTCAGCTTATAACTTACTCCTGCATCTATTGCAGAACGTAAGTTTTTCCCTAGTGTGATGATGGGTGTTGTACAATTATATATATATATATATATATATATATATATATATATATATATATATATATATATATATATATATATATATATATATATATATATATATGGAACAACACCTACTGATAAATTTTGTTTACTGTATTAAAATAAAAGAAATGTTCTCTTTAAAAGATGTTATTTTTTTTGGCTAAAATCTGCGTAACAAATTTAGTATTCAGCCATCGCAGTCTACTTAACTTTCACCTGATAACGCCTCGTTTAGGCCTGATATACACGGCAACGATAAATCTGCGCAAACGAACTGCATAATTCATTTGCACAGTTTATCGAACGTTGGTAATGCGTTCACATATCTAATATATCTGCGTCGATCGTCAGTTCTCGGCAGAAACTCGGAAGAAAAACACATCATTCGTGATGGGAGACCATGTAGCGCTTGCGCTAGCTTGAATTGTTTTGTGCAAAAAGAAAAGAAAATCACGTAGTGTGTGTTGTAGGGATTGGCTTCTTAAAAGAAAGTCGTAATCTCACATAAATTTATTAAATAAGTTGAAATTTTCCCTAAAACACTGGCACAATTATTTGACGATCAATGAAGAGACTTAATTACACCTCCTGTTTTTAGTTACACCGCTAATACAAAAAAGCAATACCATGATGAGAAAAGCAATAGGTTCTCATGAAAGATTGTCTGCAACTCTAAGGTTTTTAGCTACAGGTCGCTCGTACGAATGTATGAAGTTTTTTACATTGATATCAAAACAAGCTCTCAGTCAAATCATTCCTGAAACGAACTAACTTGCGAGCGAACTGAATGATTGGTCCGACTTCCGTACATACATTACGATAAAACTGTGCAAACGCGATCGACAACGATTTACCGAATAGATTTTAAACCTTGCTCCGATAGTTTGCACCAACCAAAAAATCTGCGCTGATTTTTGTACACACGTTCGATAAAACTGCACAAATGGTATGGGCAGTCAGTTTGCAACGATAAATCGTTGTCGTGTGTACCGACCATTAGAGACGAAACAGATGTTGTATTATTGACGGTCACCACTACATTAGCAAAAATAGACCGTCTTTGCTAATGTAGTGATATTAGGAGTAGTGGCGACGGGAATAGTGCACGCATTTGAGGGCACGGGCGGTGCTCTTAAAACTAGGTGAGATACATTGTTATAATCATAATAATATAATAAGTCTCTCTTTAATTATATGCTCCTGACTTAGGTGCTCTGATAATGATGTTGCAGGAACTCGCCTGTCAGTTGGAATAGCAGCTGCAGCGCGGATCAGGCCTGTCGATTGGAAATGCAGCTGCAGCGTAGAAAGTAGGAATAGCCCCTCGGTTATAAGATCAGCAGGCGGAACAGAACCGCCTATAGGAGGAACATGTCCGCCGACAGGAAGAACAGACCCGTTGTTTGGAAGAGCAGTTCAAATGCGATAAAGAAGAGCAGATCCTCCTCATGAAGAAACTTTACGAAATCTCTCGGGAAAGAGGTAAGAGAGGTGAAGTATAGAACACCTAAAATCTAAATTATTTACATCCTTGCCCCATACGGTACAAAATGGCTACCCAAAAAGACTGGTTGCATTTTATCACTGAATGGCTTGTTTAGTCTTTAGTCGAGATAAGAACCAGTTCCCTCATTGCTGGTGTAGTAGTGGAGATTAACGGTCCACTATTAACAGACTCCGACTGGTTTTAAGGTGGAGAAATGAAACTACTGTTTATGTAAAGCCGATTGGAGTATGAATATGGAATGGAATGGAATATATTTTCGTTAACCTTGCCTATATTTATATGGCTAGCTGCGTTGTTGGTTTACCAATGGTAACAATTTTTATTTTCCCTAGCCAATTATAATTCTTACATTATGACAAATGAAGATTAATCAAAATGTACAACTATTATATACGTTTCGTTTCCCGGCCTGAGACTCGTGTTATGTTCACGAAGCTACGTCGCATGACCGGGCTATAAAATTCATGCAGATCGGTGCGCGATCAAGCGGCGGCGGCGTGGAACACACAGCTCCGGAACAGCAAGAAGAAGCGAGCTGCGGCGTTGAAGAAACGGCTCACAATTGTTCGACGGATACGTGACGATAACGGTGTGTGAAGACAATGTGGCGCTGAATGATATTTGCGGCTGCTTCTTGTTTCTTTATAAGAACGTCAAATTATTTATATGCAGTCTGCAGTATCTCAGTAGCCGGAGATAGTTATGAAATAAATGTTTTTTATCTTCGCCTTCCGCGTTATGGTATCAGGAGAGTATATATTATTTATTCCCGTTTAGGGTTGATTAGTCTGGCTGCTACACTAGCGACGGAGTTATTTTTCGATTATAGATTATGCTTCCAATAATAATTGAATAAATATTTACATAATATTTTTAAAAATAATGTTGGTTTCTATTTTATTCAGGATTCGCGTAACTTTATTGCTTCAATTTGGCTTGGAAATAAAACGAAATTGTAATACCTTATACCGTTATTTAATTAAACTTACACCCCATATTTCAGTTCTTATTATTATGATAAATTGATTTAACGGTCGTTAATATTATGGTTATCTACATATTATGATAATCATTAACATACTCCTTCATCATTATTACAGCAATAATAGGTGACATCTCTAGCTACGCTTAGCGTTACGAGATTGACACTCGAAAACATTACTTTCTCGTTAATTGTCGGTTCTTTAAGCCATATTTCTGACGCATTCTCACTTCAGCTTGCTGGTCCATTAGCTATGTCTGTTACGATCAGTGAAACTCAGAGCATAGCCGTCTTCATAGCTAACTGACCGAATTTAAGCTAGGAAAATATCAAATCATGTTTTAGCAAAACAATAAATAATAAAAATAATTTGGCTACTGTTAGAGCGGACAGACTAAATCTCAATCAACACATTAATAACACTGAAGAAGTTTCCTAACAATATAAAATGCAATATAAGTACTTACAGAATTTCCGCAATAAAATAGGAACTCAAACATCAACCTCCTAAAGTAAAATACTGAACACTGTCTAGAGGAGATATTCACATTTCCACTCACAGCCAAATTGTGTGCCACCACATAATCTACTGAAGGCATAAAAAATATTTTCCAAATATGAATTATTTGTTAACAAATTTAGAAAATCTGCGCTCCAGCATATTGCGTAAATTGATTGTCTAGTAATTTGCAGTAAAGATCAAAAGATTGCAGCTAAAAAGGTTTCATATATTGAATAGCGGGAAAATGTCGAGATATACTTACTAAGGATCAAATAAGTGCAATATTTATGCATCAAAATATATTTCTTACTCAAATAAGCCTAAAAATGTACCAGTACGGTAAAATGTAATACATTTATTCAATACAACAAAACGAAACATTAAACGTCAAAATAAAGCCAAGCACTAGTCCCACTAGAGTTACGCTTTAGATGACTCGTTTGTTTGACGCTTCTTCCATCATTTGTAGGTAAGGGTATATTGCGGCTATCGAAAACGGGATAATTGTAGATCTATTGGAAACCACAAAGATCCAAGTTGCCTTAATGATCGCCGACCTTCGAATGAAGATAGCACTTTAAGAAGAAGAAGAGACTATAAATTTCATAAAATATTTCTTTTTATTTACATATTATGGAAGTACAGAAAAATATGTAAATGGTTTATGTAATTTTTTGACCCGTATTTCAGGCCCTTTAAGACTTATATCGAGAAATATATCCCTAAATCGCCGTGAGTTAATGGATTTAGTCATACCGCTACTGTTATCAGCCCGTGGACGTCTAAAGCGGTGACAGTGGTATAGAAATCTATGGATGAGTTACATGATATCCTGATAAAAATAATATAAAAATAGCGGTTACCTATTTATCTGCCAAGCGTGGCAAATATGACAATATTTCTCCTGTAAGGTAATCTGTTAGAGAGTCTAGATCTAGTGTCATTTTATTAGGATGAATGAATGAAGAAATAGGTATCCCAAATATATTTATCTAATTCAGGTAAAATATATATATATATATATATATATATATATATATATATATATATATATATATATATATATATATATATATATATATAGTGTAAACTAATAAAAAATGAGTGAAGACCCACCGATATTTTTTAAATTGTCGACGTTCTTAAAACATTGCAATAAATTTTAAATTGTTATATAGCTATTTCTAAAAAAAAATTAAATAACTTATTTTATAATATTTTATTTCTTATATTATATTTTGACAAATTTTTAACTCGGGCGTTGTATTCTGGGTTCCAGACTAGTGCTTGAATTTAATTGGAACAGCCAACGAGATTCACTCGTAACAAGACGAACTTAACGGAAATTTCTACATTTCCGCCCGCATATTTACGACTTTAGTTAGGGGTTAATAATAACCTGATCTAGTTATATACAAAGGTATTCGCTCATTAGGTACTGTATGCAAATAGTAACACATATTTTACAGCAGGGTGAAAGGCATAATCATTGAATATATTATATACGTGATTTATGTTAGTACCATATAATACATCATATGTAAGTCTATCCGTTACTTTAAATTTTCTATACATGATAGGGTAGGGTTTATTATTGCGCTATCTGTATGTATTTAACTGTAGCACATATGAGTCAGTACGACCAAGAAAGGACCAAGCTATTACAGAATACTAGCATATAACATCAGCAAAAACTGTTGCGTTTCTTACAGTGAGTGAAACCAATCGAAAACCCCGTTAACTGGTAACGAGGCATTTGATCTTAAGGGTGACAACGACCACATGTATTGAATCTAGATCGAGAAAACATGAAGGAGTTTATGAGCTGCTGTAGCCTCTTACCACCAGGTTGACTGTAAGCATCATTGCAAAAAGCGATGTTGACTATAGCCAGCCAGGTTGATTATATATAGTATATAATGGTGTATTAATGATGAAAGAAGATTGCAAGAGTAACAACTGGAATGTTATTTTATAGTTACGTTTTATTTTATAGAATGACAGCCAACGATTTTGTAGCGGAACCGTTGTCGCCATGGGCACACATAAAAGCGGTAACGTCTTATTATCACTACTAGAAAGCGAATATGCTTATTGTTCATACAAATTTCAATAAATAAATGTAATAAACGCATTTCGTTCTAATATATATTAACCTCTCAAACGGCAAGCGTCCAAATTTGACCGCCTCGATATTTCGTCAAAATTCAAGAGGTCAAATGTGACCGCACACACCTACAGCACTTTAACACATTAATCCGTATATTTAGAGACTACTTTTCTTCGAAAAAATTTGGCATTATAGAATCAATATGAAATTTTCTAATATCTAGGGGAATAAAAAGTCACTTAGGCTATGGTTATTTATTTATAATATACGTTAACTTCGTACGCCATTTTCGTGTGTATGTTATTGTGTTGATTTTTGAATTTTTTAGTGTTTTATTAGTTTTTAAATATAGTTTTTTTTTTTAATAAAATTGTTATGTAAGTTTTTGTGTGAATATAATTTATCCTTTTACGTAAATAAATTTGATTAATATATGGAAATAAATGTGATTTTCACGCTGCCGACATCCTCTCGGTATGTATTTTTTTTTGTTAATAAAATATAATAAAATCTTTTTGTAATGAAGTAAAACCTGACTTTTATTTAGACCACAGGATAGAAAATTTAGTGTAGATTTTATAATGCCAAACTTCTTCACAGAGAAGAAGTCTCTAAATATAAGTTTTAATAGCGTAAACTGATGTTGGTGGGTGCGATCGCATGCAACTGCTCCAAATTTGCCGGACGCAAGCGAATATCTGGGATTTTATGGGGTTTGAGGGGTTAAAACTAATTTTTGTTTGTTCGTATTGTTGGGGGGTGGCTAGATTGGTTGCCCCATTTTGTTCCTCCAATGGGAGGGCGCTCCGCAAAAGGAAAGGCAGAACGGCAGCTATCGTCGTGCGACCAGTTGCAGCGCAAGCTTGGCCGTGATTGCACCCTGTGACAGTCGAGCCGCAGAACGGTTCAAGTCTTGGTCATGACCGATTGCACAGTGAAATTTCGTCGTGCACTAGTGCAATATAGTTCGTTGTGGTGTTCGGCAGTCAACCCCAGTGCATTTGCCAGTGCGCATTACACTTTACGGGATCCGCCCCCTCCCCCGTTCTACTGTGTATGTATTATAATATACATATCTTCAGGGTCGGAACATTTCTTCAAATTTATATGGGAACAACACTGAAGTATAAAATATTTAATAAAAAAGAGACATTTTAATTGGTTCAGTCCTTTTCGAGATTTAAAGAATACGTTTAACATTACATTAAAAGCACACGCGTTAAATATAGAATCTACTCGTTTTTTAAACTCATTTTAAATCATTCAACATATTAATTATGAATACGTTACGTTCTTTTCAAACGGAATTTTTAACCGGTTTGTTAATTTAGTTTCCATATAAAACTGTCATTCGCATGATTTTCGTTTTGATATACCTACTTTAATTTAATTTAACGGTAATTTAATTCAATTCAGATTGAACTGAATACAATTATTGTACTGAAAACATTTAACCAACCGTGACTTATTCAATTAGTACCTTCAAATAATGAATTGCGCAGTAAAATTTTAATAACTAACCGCATTTATACCTACGCGCCACAAATTAGTTCGTTATTCACTTGTGTTTGGTTGTTTATGAGTTCCAAGTCATATTTTTATTGATAGATTATTATCATTTCGTAAATGTGGTAGAGCCAAACTGCAGAGTACTATGGCTGCAACACGAATGAGTTGGCTCAATCAAGGAGGGACCACCCTCGCACTAAATACTAGCGCGAAATAGAAACAACGTTGTTGTGTTTCGTATGATGAGTGACGCGAATCAGTCCTATCCAGTTCAGAAAAAGGATAACGCATCTAAGTTTTATTCTTAATCCAGGAAAAATTTTGCTGTCTATCGGCCACAGTATTCAATTACCACCAAGTGGACTGTGTTTTATTTTATAAAATTGTAGTGACAAACGAACTTACAATCCTCCTGAGGATAAGTGAATATCAAACAAAAAAGGTTGTAGAATGCATTGTCACCTCCGAGAATTAAGATAAAAGCCTCATATCCGTAAGCGTACTAGCAATACATTACTTAAGATCTGAACACAGGGTACATGCACTACTATTTGGGTACAGAAATAGGTAAGATGATGGTACCTATTTTTTATTATTTGCAAGCAGCTATGTAGGTCTAGAGAAAGAAACCAGTATCACTGCGACCCATAACATCTATTGTGATCGTTACTATGGCTATAGTTCACGGCTAAGCTCTATGTCTTCAGTTAATAGGAGTTGCTTAGCCTTGCGCAATTTCACTTCTTTTGGGCGGAGTAGATAGTTTCCCAGATGAGTGTTACGTTTGCGCATTAAGGATCCACAATCATTTAGGATGTGTAGAGGCGTTCCTTCCGTTATGGAACAGAACCGACACATCCTTGAGTTGCTTAGTTCCAGGATAGACATGTGCTTTTTAAGACAACAGTGTCCAGTTAGGACGCGAATTTGCGATCAAAATTCCGGATTAACGTTTTGATCCCGGTGAACAAGTTCCTCCCAGATCTCGATACTTGCATTCGCGTTAAGTAAATAAAACACGGAAGTATGATATGAAAACATCATTTTTAATAAATCGAAGCGGACCCTATACTATATTACAATACCGGTATGCTAGCGTGTTGTATCTTACTGTACTCTTTTCTTCCTGATTTTCTTTTTTATTCATTACTATCGCTGTCAATTCCTTATTGTAAGTTATCCATTTTTGCAACTCAAAACCTCCTCTACTAAACAACGTCTTCATATTCTCAAATATTCCTTTTCCTTCTTCTACTGTCTGACATCCTGTCATTGAATCATCAACGTAATAATCTGTTTTTATTTTTTCAGCTACATCAGGATACTGCGCTCCGTCATCTGCTGCGAGTTTTTGCACAGTCTTCACTGCAAGGTAAGGAGCCGAAGCAGTACAAAAGGTAACTCTGTATAATACATATTCCTTGATTTCAGATCCTGTATCGTCTCTCCAAACGAGTCTTTGGTATTTTGCATCTTGTTTCGTAAAGCGTACATGGCGATACATTTTAACAACGTCTACACTTAGGCAGATGGGGTTCATACGCTACCTCATGACAATATGATGTAAGTCTTGTTGAAGTGTTGGTCCGAGCATTAAATCCTGGACACATGAGATGTGTACCTGACGATGATTATAGTAGACGTGACTCTATTTATTTACCTCATCATGAAGTGATACGCGAAGATAAATCGACAACGAAGATCAGGGTCTTGTTCGACGCTTCCTGCAAAGGAACAAATGGAATATCACTTAATGATACCTTCAGTACTCGTAACTCATTGTCTCCTGGGTGAGAGTGCATATTTATTTTCTTGTTATGATAGCAGTGTGTGGATGAGGTTTGATTTACACTGAGCTGCTGGTGTATAGGACCTGAAACAATCCATCCTAAGGCTGTGTTTTGAGCTGTTGGTGTGCCATTAGGACCTCTGATTAAACCATCCCTCATCACCTGTCCATAGACATCAGCCCCAAGCAGAATGTCTATGTTGTTTGGCTTATTAAATTGTGGATCAGCTAGAGTAATATCAGCCAACTCCGGCCAATCGATTGGCGCTCTTTTCTTCATTGAAAGGAGGCTGGTTATAGCCCCTAGTACATTAGCTTGTACTAATAGATAAAAATTGGGATCATGGCGAGATTGAATGCTTATTTTGACCACATATTTAGAGGCCAAAATGCTCTTATTTCCACCTAGGCCAGACATGTCACTTCGTTGAGATATTTTTCTTAACCCTAGCAATTGCACTATAGATTCTGTCACAAATGATGCCTGTGAGTCCTGATCTAACAGAGCCCTTATCAGGCATGTATTGCCACTTCTTGTTTGAGCATTAACAAGAGCGGTTGCTTACAAAATTTGATTCGTTGCAATTTGTTTTGAGAAATGTTCTGATATGGTTGAAACGGTTTTGGGACTTTCTAATGATGTCTTAATTTCAGACACCTTGGCATTGATTTCTAATGCAAGATCTGGTTTGTTACATCCACTACTTTGAGATCATGAGGTAGACTTAGGGTGCATCAAAGAGTGGTGCTTATGTTTGCATATGCGACATTTATTGTTGGAACGACAAATACTGTCAAAGTGATTGCGGCCTAAACAGTTAAAACAGAGTTTATTTGTTTGAACAAAATTGTGTCGATTATCGTAATCAATTTTGCAAAATTCCTTTCAGTTAGAAATTTTGTGATCACCTTTCTTGCAGCATGAACAAATGGACTTTACAATATAGTTGTTGTTGGTAAAAGCGTGCAATACCTTGGGTCTATGGGTTGAAATATTTGATTTGGTCTTTTACTTAGTATCTAAAAACTCTAAAGACCTGAAACGAGATTCCAAATACTCACGCAATTGGCTCAGAGTGGGTAACTCGTCTCTGCTGCTAATTTTTACTCCCCAACCTTTACGAGATTCAGGATCTAATTTTGAGTTATTTTATGTTTAAAGTTTTTAAACTCTTCAACGTTTCGTTAATTAAATCTAGAACATCCTTTATTGCACTACAATTTTTTTGGTTCGGTTACAATGTTAGGTAAATTAATAAAACGTTTCAGTAAACAGTTTACCAAGTATTATTACCATTTGTTATTATTATTATTATTATTTAGTTTACCATTTATTATTATATCTATTGTTTAAGGTTGACCAAGACTCTATATTGGAGGGTATATTATAGTTATTTTCGTTATTGTGTATGTAGGTAGTGGGTACCAATAAAGCTCTCAGTTCGCTGTTCAACTCCGCCTTTTATTGGCGTTACATTGGCGACGAGTCCGTAACCACGCGTTGTTTCGTATTATTCAAAACGTTATAAAGTGGTCGTAATTATGCCTATTGGTAAATTAGAGCCGTTCGATTTAGCCAGTAAACAGTGGCCCGCGTATATTCGTCGAGTTCAACAATTTATATTGCTAAACGAAATCAAGTCTGAATTACGAGTTCCTATGTTAATAACCGTGGTCGGCGAGGCGACATATTCGTTGATGTGCGATCTATGTTCTCCTGCACACCCGGAAGACAAAACTTTCGAAGAATTAGTGAGTTTAGTGTCGAGTCACTTAGAACCACAGCGTTCCGAGATTGCAGAGCGCCACGTGTTCCGCTTGCGCAGGCAACTCGGAGGTGAATCACTTGCCGAATATTTGCAAAATCTGAAACATTTGGCTTCGACCTGCAATTTTGGAGTGACACTTGAAGAGAATTTGCGGGACCAATTTGTATCAGGTCTTGCGAGCGAGGCGATGCGGTCCCGTATTTTTGCCGAAAGAAACATTCGGTACAAGGAGGCGGTGGAGTTGGCTTTTGCGCTGGAGGCTGCGGAGAGACACGCGGAGGTGAGTGGTGCCACGGCACCAGCTTCGACCTCAGGTGTTCGGAGCAGCAGTCTAGAAAGAGGCGAAGGTTTACATCAGGCCGGGGAGCGCCGAGGGCGGCGAGACCTACGCTCGGTCTCTAGAGGAGGCACCATGGAGACGCGACGGAGTCAGCGAAGCTCGGGGCCATGTTGGCGTTGTGGAAAGCCACATAGGGCGGATAAGTGCCGATTTGCGCAATACAATTGTGATAAGTGTGGTAGGCGCGGACATCTTAAGGTGATGTGCAAAGAAGTGCGCGACGGGAGGCAGTCGAGCGGCCCCCAGCATTATGTGAGTGATGTGAGTTCCGAAGGAGAGGATTTTTTTAATATCCAGCTGAAAGCTAAAGGTAACGATTCTTATAAATTAACTTTGAAAGTAGATGGACAGCCGTTAGTTTTCGAAGTCGATACCGGTAGTCGCATTTCGACAATAAGTGAACAGTTTTATTTGTGTCATTTTCCGTATAAATCCCTTATCAAAGATAATGTAAGACTACATAGTTATGTCGGTTCGCGAATCGAATCTTTGGGTTTTATATTGGTCAGTGTAGCATTGGGAGAGGTCAGAAAAAAAATTGTTCTTTATATGTAATTCGTAACGGAGGATGCCCTTTAATAGGTAGACAATGGATTCGAGCTCTTGAAATAAATCAAATTAATATTAGTGTTAATGAAATTCTAGATGATTCATTCGTGAGCCGACTCATTAGCGAATTCCCCGAAGTGTTTACAGATCAGTTAGGCACTTGTACCGAAAGCGTTCAACTACAGCTCAGTGACGAACAACCGGTGTACGTGCGCGCGCGGCCCGTGCCATTGGCGCTTCGATCCCGGGTCGAACAGGAGCTGAGGAGGCTTGAGGCCGAGGGTACCATTTTTAAGGTGGACCACTCCGAGTATGGTACTCCTATAGTACCGGTTATAAAAGAAAACGGCGATATACGAATTTGTGGAGATTATAAAATTACGATAAATCCAAAGCTCAAGCGGGAGTTTTATCCGTTACCGCGAATTGAAGAACTTTTTGCCAAATTAAGTGGTGGTGAAGAATTTTCGAAAATTGATCTAAAAAATTCCTATCAACAATTACTGCTAACGGAGGATTCTCGGCGTTACACTGCAATTACTACACATCTAGGCACATTCGTATATCGTCGAACCCCATTTGGGTTGTCGTGTGTTCCCGAAAAATTCCAGAAAATTATGGAAGAGACACTCAGCGGTATACCCGGTACGGTAGTTTTTTGGACGACGTTTGTGTCACGGGAGCTACGCGAAATCAACATCTGAGTAATTTACGAGCTGTACTTGAACGGTTGCGGACGATGGGCTTTACCGTTAAGTCCGAGAAATGTAAGTTCTTACAAAAAAGTGTAAAGTACCTAGGTTTTATTATTGACAAGCAGGGATTGCATCCCGATCCGAAAAAGATGGAAGCCATTTCTAATGCTCCAACACCACTGAATGTTACCCAATTAAAAAGTTTTCTTGGTCTCCTTAATTACTATGGCAAGTTTATTCCTAATCTCAGTACCATTTTACATCCCTTACATTGGTTATTAAACAAAGGAGTTAATTGGAAATGGACTTCAAAATGCGAGCAGGCCTTCCGAGAAGCTAAAAGAGCTTTGTTGGGCGAAAAGGTTTTGGCTCACTATGA
Organism: Parnassius smintheus behrii; assembly: GCA_036936625.1. Lineage (NCBI taxonomy): Eukaryota > Metazoa > Arthropoda > Insecta > Lepidoptera > Papilionidae > Parnassius > Parnassius smintheus. The sequence continues at coordinate 48,231,559 of JAUPFT010000003.1, forward strand.
GGAAGGGCGGCCACTGGTTCTGTCGGTGGACAGCAGTGCGTATGGGCTGGGCGCAGTACTAGCACACGTATACCCCGACGGCACCAAGCGACCGGTCAGCTGTGTATCGCGTACGCTTAATGCTTCAGAAAAAAATTATAGTCAATTAGATAAAGAGGCTCTGGCCATATTTTTTGGAATAACGAAACACCACCAATATGTATTCGGTCGACGCTTTGTTTTACGAACGGATCATCAGCCGTTAAGTTACATTTTTGGGAAAAGAGGCGGGATACCACAAACGGCAGCCAGTCGCTTACAGCGGTGGGCTGCCCGATTGGCCGCCTATGATTTTTCAGTGGAGTTTGTTCGCTCGGCTGCTAACGGCCCGGCCGACGCGCTGTCCCGCCTTCCTCTGCCAACCGAACGTCACCAGTCCTCGGTCACGTCTTACATTAATTTACTGGAAGATACTATTCCGGTAAACTTCAAGGATATTAGTATCGAAACAAAAAAGGATACGGTATTGAGCCGAATTACAGGCTATGTAATGTTCGGTTGGCCCTTCTCGACCAAATGCGACGACGAGAAGCCGTACTTTGATAGAAAGCAAGAAATGTTGCTTGATCTAGGCTGCTTAATTTATAAATATCGCGTCGTAATCCCTCCCTCACTACGAGAACGAGTTTTAATGGAAATTCATGAGGGTCATTTAGGAATGAATAAAATGAAAAATCTAGCTCGAAATTACATCTATTGGTCTGGTATAGACAAGGACATAGAAAACTTATGTCGTAATTGCCAAGCGTGTTGCTCAGTTCGTGATAGTCCTCCCCGAGCCGTTCTGCATCCATGGGAATTCCCTCTAAATCCGTGGCAACGTTTGCATGCAGATTTTGCCGAATACGTGGGCAAGAAATATCTCATAGTTATAGACGCCCATTCGAAATGGATAGAGGTAGTACCGATGGGTCGGACGGATGCCAAAGAGACCATAACCGCATTTAGAAGTATGTTCGCAAGATTTGGCTTGCCGTCGCAATTGGTCACGGATAATGGACCGCCTTTTATGTCCATAGATTTTAAAAATTATTGTAAAAAAAATTGTATTAGGCATGTGTCATCGGCCCCCTACAGACCTCAGGCAAATGGTGCTGCGGAAAATGCGGTGAAAACCATTAAAAAAGTTATAAAACGGGCGGTTTTTGAAGGGGAAGATATATTACAGGCAATAAACAGATTTTTATTTCAATACCGCAACTGCGAACATGCCACAACCGCGGTGTCACCTGCAGTGGCATTGTTAGGTCGCCGTCTACGCAGTCGCCCGGATGCTTTACGTCCCAACACGGCTGATGTGGTGCGAAGGGCTCAATATCAGCAGGTTGCCAATTCCGGGGGTTCGGACCGTAATATAGCTATAGGAGACCGGGTGTTGACTAGAAATAATACAGCAAAAGGGGGCAAGTGGCGTGAAGGAAAGATAGTAAAAAAAACGGGACCCGTTTCTTATAGGGTCAGCATGGGGGATGGAATCGAGTGGAAAAGACATATCGACCAAGTGATACTAACCAATCGTAAAAGTCGTTATTCCCTTTCAAGGCCTAGCATTAGCGAATTAAAAGAGACCGAGGAGACCCCACACCTGAGGCCTGATAGTGGCACCGATGACTTATTTGAAGATGCAACCGGAGAGGGCATTGACCAGGACGAAAAAGGCAGTTCGAATAGTACAGATAACGCAGAGAGAAACTCCTCGTCACCGCCTTCACCGAGTGTATCGGCTAGAGCACTGCGTGCTTATATTCGAGCCAAGAAAAAGGAATTGTAATTATTTTGTAATAGGAAAGAATCGGAATTAATGTACAATAACATACATCCGTTTGTGGGATGATATAGTTAGATGTTTTTATTAAATTATATGTCACTTAGTCATTTAAAGGGGGAATGTGGAGGGTATATTATAGTTATTTTCGTTATTGTGTATGTAGGTAGTGGGTACCAATAAAGCTCTCAGTTCGCTGTTCAACTCCGCCTTTTATTGACGTTACATATATAATAAGCTGCTGCAACTGGAATATATCGCAGCAGTTGGTCTGCTTCACCGGTGAGATGGGCTTTTAGATAGTACATTTTCTGAGCGCTATCGAGTGATGAATTATTATGCACTAGTGAAACACATAGATCTCTAAAAGTTCCACAATCCAGTCCTGGCTTGCCTTATTCAGGCACGTTTACAGAATCCAACCTGGCTTGTGGGTGAAACCCGAAAATTTTGGACCCATTCCCGGTTGCGCCCCATAGGCCGTCTTAGCGATGGCCTGCATTAGTGCCCGGTGGACCAGCCGCACCTGCTTCACACTCATAAGATTCGAAATGCGAATTCCTATACGCGCGGAGCCAGCTACGGCACTGAAGCTGAGCTTCTTCTCTCGCGTTGCCAGCTTCACAGACTTTCTGGGCTGGTCTTTGGGACTCTTCCTCAGACTGACTGCGTTTTTTCGCCTTCGGAACTGGGGGAGGCTTGGGCAGTGGAATTTCGTCCCAAGGCTTCTGGCAGAGAGAGAGGGCCTCTTCGGCTCCTATGTCAGCTGCTGTCAGCCTTCGGTACCTTTTTGTTGCTGCCTCACTAAGCTTGTAAGGCCTAGCGAACTTTTTCTTTTCCCCACCCTGGTTCGTTTCCTTTTGTGGTTCGGCTGCAGAGGTGCCCTCCACTTCACTTCACTCGTCCCAGGCTGGGAGCCTCTTCCAAACCTACAGTTAATTTCATTAAAGGAGATTTATCATAATCTTTTCCAAAATTTCGGTTTTTTATTAATTTATGATTTTAGACATCTGTGGTAATCTTTTATACGTATATTTTTCTTCTTAGTTTTTTAAAAACGAATAAGAAAAAAATTGCATTCATTAACATTTTAAGCTTGGCTTCCCAACTGCTCGTGATAAAGAAAAATGCTGTCCTATTTGGCATTTTTATTATTAAAACTTGTTAGTTAAGTTAGTCATCCTTTTTGGATTTATTCAGATTTTTTAGTGGTAACAAATCATCTACATTTAGAATCCTAACGAAGATCTCTATTGAGACATAGCATTGCCCACCTAATAAATTGTTACTTTTATATCATAAGCAAGTACAAAATAGGCAGGACTAGCCTGATCGTCTGTCTAGTTAGGTACCATCATGGGCGGGAGTAAGTCTACTCCTAACCTTTTATTATCATAAATAGGACTATATTAACACCTATTCTGCTCTCCTGTCCGGCGAGCATATTGGCGTATAGCTCTGGGGGTGAGCGCAGGTCGTGTTGATCCTCAGGGCAAGTTTAAGGAGATCTTCTTCATGTGGTTGCTGCCTGTTATTTGGTCTGGTTCAATAGGAAACAGACAGAACTAAAACACTAGGACGATCCTCTTTTCTTTTCTTTTATCCCACTCCCTTTTTCTATCCTAACCCAATCCAAGGTGTCAAGGGTACCGTGCCGATGGATGCGTGGCTGGATGGAGTCCAGTCACAAACGGTGTCTACTCGAGACCAGGGTGATTTGGGTAGTATTTTAGCCCTTCCCTCGGCATGCGGGGCTCTGCCGGGGGTGGCTGAGTATTTCCCTAGCTAATCGTGGCAACAAAATGGACGAAAACCGAAATTTTGGAAAAGATTATGATAAATCTCCTTTAATGAAACTAGCTGTAGGTTTGGAAGAGGCTCTTTTAGCCTCACCAACAGCCTGCAACATTGCACCCCAACCTAGGACGAGCCGTGAAGCGGAGGGCACCTCTGCAGCCGAACCACAAAAGGAAACGAACCAGGGTGGGGAAAAAAAAGTTCGCTAGGCCTTACAAGCTTAGTGGGGCAGCAATAATTAGGTACCGAAGGCTGATAACAGCTGAGATAGGAGCCGAAGAGGTCCTCTCTCTCTCTCTCTGCCAGAAGCCTTGGGACGAAATTCCTCTGCCCAAGGCTCCCCCAGTTCCGAAGGCGAAAAAACGCAGTCAGTCTGAGGAAGAGTCCCCCAAAGACCAGCCTAGAAAGTCTGTGAAGAAGCTCAGCTTCAGTGCCGTAGCTGAATTCGCATTTCGAATCCTATGAGTGTGAACGGTCCACTGGGGCTGGTCCACTGGGCACTAACGCAGGCCATCGCTAAGACGGCCTATGAGGCGCAACCGGGAATGGGTCCAAAATTTTCGGGTTTCACCCACAAGCCAGGTTGGATTCTGTTAACGTGCCTGAATAAGGCAAGCCAAGACTGGATTGTGGGTGAAATCGGAAAATTGAAGCCCTGGCCGGAGGCAGAGCTCTCGGTAATACCCGAGGGCGAACTGGCTAAGCCTCAGCTGGCCTTATATATAGCTTGTTGGTGTAATAATATTATATAAAATGCAAATTTAAATTAGCATGTTACTTCGTTGCACGTTGTTGAGAAATCGATATGATTTCTATAAGATATTATAATAATTATATTGTTGTTATATCCGGTCATATTTTGTAAATGTTCTAATTGCGTCACAGCGGTACAAGAGAATCTACCCACCAATATGTTTCTTTCCTATGAAAGAGAGGATTTACCGGGATCTTCACGCTTGGCTGGTGTACAAAAAATTAAAGTATGATACTTCGTATGTTGTCTCGCAACATTTACGATGCTCCAATTCGTTTAAATTCGTTCAGCTGCCTGGCTAGCATGGGCAGGAGACAAAAATTTTATCACCCGAATATATCTACTGACAAGAGTTAAAATTATCTTATCCCTATGATAGAGTTTATTCACCCTGCGAGCATGGGCTTATGTTGTATACAATATCCACAGTAGATAAAATAGAAGATAACCTTATCCACTCAATTATTGCCATTATAAGAAAATTACAAAATACATCAAAATTTATGTCTACTCTGTCACAAAGTCATTATTTTTTCTTCTTCGCTCTTGATTTTGAGAGTTTAAAGTGTGTTTGTTTCCCAATAAACAAATAAAATTAGGATTTTTGTTCTCATTTTAATGTAAAATCGATTTCTGTATATCAAAATGAGTGCAAAAAAGTAAGTATGTATTTTCACATAAAATATTGTAAAGTAACTACTGTATTATGAAAGCAAAATGTAAACTTAACAAATTTTCTCTACAAGACTTTGTCTTTACAAATAATTGATATTATTTTAGGACTTGTTCCAGTATATTTATTGCCGATTTCTTATTGCTCTGACACAGTACATATATATTTGACCTTATTTTTCAGAGTATAGACGAAAGTCTCAAAGAGCATAATAATCTTTTAAGTCATAGATATAAACTCAAAAGGTTAAAAAGGTAATCATACAAATAAACTTTAGTTGAATATATATATATATATATATATATATATATATATATATATATATATATATATATATATATATATATATATATATATATATATATATATATATATATATATATATATATATATATATATATATATATATATATTAGTTCTCTTTTTGTAGAGTAATTCTCAAAATCATCGTTTGCTACAAAGATGTGATGAGTTGTCTTTTCATTGTTCCATTTGAATTTAGCAATTAACAAATTAATGTAATGTTTAGTAAACAAGCATTCCAAATGTAATTACGTGTGTGGGGATATACTCAAATATAATGTGTATACATATATTTACAAAAAATGACTTTGATGTTGAATGATATTGAAAAGTGTTGCAAAAGCATAATGTAATTAGTTGTTAAGCTTTCTATGGACTGTGGAGGAGTTACTACTTCAATGCCCAGGCTTCGGAATGTGCCTTTGAGGTACCCATTTGCTCTTTCCACACAGTTTCTCACTTGGCGATGCCAATTGGTAGGTATATTTTTCTGCAGAACTATTAGGCAGCATTTAAATTCGGTGTCTAATATATAAGTATAATAATAAGCCCGAGTCCCTGTAAAATATTTGTTTCTATTATTGCCTTATTATAATATAGGTGTCAATTAATGGCTGTTTATAGCCGTTTCGGATTTTCTCAAAGGTTAAGTTTTGATTGAAAATGATAAAGCATGAAGAATGAAAATTTAGTGATATCAATCAAAACGAAGAATAAATAATTTTATGATCATGAGTCTTGTGTTATTTTTATTCCTAATATTATTAATATTAGCCTTTAAAATATTTAAAAAACTTTGCTAAAGGATTAACATATTTCTTAATTTAAAACTTTTAATTGTAACTTTACTAAATTTTATAACTTTTTTTAACCTCTTAAACGCCATGTGTCCAAATTCAAGAGGTAGAATTAAACCAAAACCGCACCCACTCACAGAATTTCAACCCATAAATACTTATGTTTAGAGGCTACATTTCAATGAAGAAGTTTGGCCTATAGAATCAATATGAAATTTTCTATCTTCTGGTGGAATAAAAAGCAGTTTAATTTATGGATATTAATTTATATTTTACATTCATTACGTACGCCATTTTCATCTGGATGTTGTGTTGATTTTAGATTTTTCTAGTATTTTACTATAGTGTTTTATTACAATATTGTTACAAAAGTTTTGTGTGAATATAATTTATCTTTTTACGTAAATAATTTCGAGTAATATATAGAAAAAATTGTAATTTTCACGCTGCCTACATCCGCTTGGTATGTTTTTTTTTAAATATAAAAATACAATAAAATCTTTTTGTAATGAAGTAAAACTTGACTCTTGTTTAGACCACAGGATAGAAAATATATTCTTAATAGAAAAGTAGTCTATAAATAAAACTGCATGGGAATTTTATGGGGATTAAATGGTAAAAACATTTGACCTGAAAGATAGTATATAGCAATTCTCATATCATAAAGACATTTAATTTCTGATTTAACATTTTTTAAGTAATTTTAAATAGGCTTAATATTTGTATTTGTTTTGAAGAGTTTTTCTCCTATTATAGTTTTTTCTTGGGACTTTATTTTTCGCGCAGCTATTCCTAATTCATAATCCAAGTAAACAATTCCAATTTTAAACGTCTTTATATATGGTATCACATTTTATCCCCTAAGTGAAACATTTAAAACGTTGGGGTTAGATAGATATAAAAATTAATCTACAACTGTTTTTTTTTTGATAAATTTGGTACAAGACGCTAAAAATATATTATATTAATAACTATCTTAATATATAATTATGAAAGTTCTAATGTTATTTTAAAATTTTTACTCTTACGATTTATTTATTTATGATATTAAATTTAGTTGATTATCTACAAATTTATAGGGGAGGAAGCAATAAATCAATGATAAAAATCTTAATGAGCAGAATAAAGAACAGCGTTCTAATTAAAGATAGTCCATTTTATCTATTTTAATTGATTGGCTTTCGTCGAATTTTTTTAATATGCAAATAACAAGAACAAAATTCTTTATTTAAAATTATTCAGGACGTAAAAAATTAAATAGAATATTTTAAGCAAAAACGATATACAATATTCAACAAAAAAAATTAAAAATAGTTGTCTTAATTGCATGCAAATAAGCCTCTTAGATCAATATAAGGTAGTTTTTTTTTCAATATAACTCACTATTATAATCATTACAGCCTTTCACAAGTCTATTGTTGAACTAGGATTCCCCCAAGGTATGCCACAAAACAGGGTCCTGATCCTGAGTCACCTTTTTTTTTTACGTGGGGAAATCCTCAAGTCCTACGATGCAGTGGGATGATTACAGGCTGTGACTTTACATTTTTCGCATATATATTATGTATAATTAGTTTCAAATACTTACAGGTTTATTACAGTTAAATTACTGATGACTAATTAACATTCAAAGTATAATAGCCTTTTTAACTTTGTAATAAAGTATTTTTGTCACGTGTGTGTCGTATTTTAGGTTATTATATAAGGTCGGGGAAAAGTTTCTTCGTAATACATATACAGTTTCAAGACTTCTTCTCAAATTTTAATAACATTTTTTTCTAGCATATATGTGCTATTTTGTTCGATAATATGTTGGCCTCTTGTAGGTAGTAACATAAACACGAATCTTAAATAAGTTCACCAATCATTAGGTTTCTTTCAGTGAGCTCGTTGCGATGACCAAATATCGAGATTTTTGGTATAACAAGACTTTTTCAAATCTCTTAAAAAATCTAAAAATTAATCAATCTCTAAAAACTAGATTGTACAACCAGTGCGTGTTGCCAGTGATGACTTACGGATCTGAGACGTGGTCCTTCACTGCTGGCCGTATGAGGACGCTCCAGGTCGCTCAGCGAGCTATGGAGAGGGCTCTGCTCGGAGTTTCTCTGCGTGATAGACTCAGAAATGAGTATATCCGCAGTAAAACCAGAGTGACCGACATAGTCCAACGGATTAGTATGCTGAAGTGGCAATGGGCCAGCCATATAGCTCGAAGAACCGATAACCGATGAAGAAGAAAGGTTCTTGAGTGGCAGCCTCGTACCGGTAGGCGTAGTGTAGGGCGACCCCGCACTAGATGAAGTGAAGACCTGGTAAGATATGCAGGAAGTCGATGGATGCAGGTGGCTCAGAACCGTGCTTTGTGGCATTACTTGGGGGAGGCCTATGTGGACTTGCGAAGGGCTGTAATGATGATGATGATGAAGACTTTTTCAAATGGGTCAAAACTATTTTCAATTCCTCGGCTTTGTCGTAACAATTAATATGCCAAATTTACATTTTTTTTTTTCAAAAATTGCATCGTCTTTATCCGTATGAGAGTGAACAGAGCGAGCTTGAACCTTTGACATCGAAATTCTCGGACTGGATATGCTTACACAATCTTTGCTACTCTTAATCACACTGCATTACCAGTCCATAAACGTATAAATATTTGTCGCGGCTTGAGTCGCATTTTTTCTGTTGTATGTATTTTAATGTAATTTATCGAATTTCACTCATTTTGACGGACATAAAAGCAAATGACATTTGACAGGAAAGTGTTTTTTACTTTTATTTTTCTTTTTCCTAATGTCTTATATGTGTTGATATTAAAACCAGCCAGATATAAACAGTAAAACCAAATAAATTATTCTTCAATTTTATACAAACTAAATACGAAAAAACTTAGAATTCGATTTATTATATTACAATTAGACTTACGTACAAACTTACAGATCTCTAAGGTATAAATACTTGGAAATGTAAATTTAAAATATGGTGAAGTTCATCTAGTCAGAATTCATAAATTTTAAATAATACGGTTTTGACAGAACTTATGAACCGACTAAGTTATATTTTTTTTATATTTCTGTTACCGGTTTCTCTTCAACGCCGTATTATAATTTCTCTTGTCTCTTTCTTTGTTTCTCGTTTACTTAGTGCACTTTATTTTATCCAGGTCTTAGTATGCAAGTTTTACGTCCAAATATTTAAAGTAGGGACGTAAAGAGCTATTGCGGTAAATGCAAGATATTTTTGGAGTCAGTTTTTCCCTAAGAGCTTTTAAACTGTAGGTGAATAAATACTACTGCCGATATCATCTCTATATATTAGGTATGTGCATGAGAAATCATATATTTTATTCTTTTTGACCAAAATAAATATCAAAAGTACTAATAACTATTTAAACAAATAAATGTACGTATATACGCAACTTTAATGGTATAAATTAAAATGAATGAAGTTAAGTGTCTTTATTATTAGCTACAATAATCAGTTTTCATGCAACTTGACCATATTTTAAGAATAACATAAAATAGTTTGTTGTTCGTGAATATTTGATTTCTTATTAAAAAAATATAAATCTAAGGAGTGACATCCTTAACTTTATAATTTAAAAATAAAAATGTTAAAAGTAAAAATGTTAAAATCAAAAAGCCAAACCTCAAAAGAGTATCGGCTAGCGGCAGTGAAAGGTGGAGTATTCATTCGAATATATCAAAACCAAATTCTGCAGATTGGTAAAGGGAATTGGCACGTAAGGCACAGTGTTGTTATTCTCGAACTGCCATCGGTTTTCCACCTACCTAATCGTCTAACAATGGTGACGATTTCTTTCTACAGAAATTAAGTTGACTGACGAGCACATAGTCTTACATGGTGATAAGTAAATGCTGTAGCTCCTAGACATCTACACCTATCCTCAATTAGGAATCAAAATGCAGCTCCGTTGTCACCCTTGAGGACTAAGATGGAATGCCTCGATTCCAGTGAAACGGGTCTCCGGTTGTCTATTTGGTTGTCATTAATCTGCTATTTTACGCTGGTATTCCATGAGTGTGGTCTTTCCCCGGTCGAGCCAACCCATTCGTGCTACAACTATAATAGCTGCGACGTGGCTCTACCACGTATGAAGATAGATAGATTTATTGATAGATCAATTTCATAATATGTTAATGTAAAATAAAATAAAAATTATAAAATATCAGTGCCATAGGCTTCGATTTCATCTATCTGTTACAACCTATTCTTTTCTAGATGGTAAAAATCATATCAATAATAATTAACCTAAAAGTTTATTTGAAAAAGAGAAAAAAATATCAACTTATATATAAATACTATAAAAAGAGCCATGGTAGCTCAGGGAATAGGGGCTTGTTTGACAGTTTGGAATGATCCGAGTTCGATCCTCACCGGCACTTATAAAATTATTAAATTAAATTAAGGCTTGTATTCACGCTAATGGCCTTGTGCATTTGGGTGGAGCTAACGACCCCTCTCCGCGCCACTCCGCTACCCGCATGCGACAGAAAAGGTGCGCCGCGGCCCGCGCCTTGCCGCCACTTGCGTTGCCGCGCTTTGTCTCGTCACAGAGTGGCGATATCACAGAATGTCAAATCATCGTGAAAGTTAAATTAATTTATACGTGTAGCGCATTTTTATTGGTCCAATTTTGTTTTTATTTATTATCTATTGACATGGATGTACTTTTCGGGCTATAGTTACGAATAAAATTGTTAAACGCCTTCGAGGCCGCGGGTAGAAACTATACCTTTTGTATAAATCAGCCTGGCTTGAAACATAATGTATCTTTTTAATTATATTTTATATAAGTAGAAATGAATGGCTAAATGTGTTGCTAAGCGCAAAACTCAAGAATGGCTGGACAAACTTGGTTAATATATTTTTATCAAATATTCTTTAAAGTCTGAGAAAGGTTTCTAGGTAGGGTAGGTAGTGTAGGTAGTATAGGTAGGTAGGTAGGTAAAGTAGGTAGTTAAGTAGGTAGAATTAGCACAAGTGTATGTCATATTATATGTTTTATTTTTATAAACAAATAGAATATAATTAAAATTCACTGAAATTTAAGTTTCTTTCACCAAGTATTTTTATTCTTTTGGTTGGTTGAACTTCTTCATCCTCACTTATTTCTCCGTGTTCACATATATTTACATTCGGAAATTTCGATAGCCCGACAAAATCTTCTTTTTTTTCTTCTTCGTTCTCGTCGTCTTCATTTTTCTCTTCAACCTCTTTTTCTTTCCTTAGTTCTATTTCCTTCTCTTTGTCGTTTTCTTTTTTCTCTTGTACAGCATCTTCTTGTAATTCATTGTCTTTTTTATTTTGATTTAAATCATTTTGTTTTCTTTTTTTGGGTAGTTTATTTAAATTTGTGCTTTCTTCCACAGCTTTTTCTATATAAATAGGGTCTCTAATTTTTATTTTTCTCGTATGTCTTGGATCAATGAGTTCTGGTAATATGTAATATAAATAAAACCTAGTTAATTTATTTTCCATTACGTCTTTCCAGAACTTGTCATCTTTTCTATTATATCAATTTTCATGGGAATATTTTCACCCAGCCATAGTCCATAAAGGCATCTTATTCCTTTCGTTATGTGAAGCTGACCTTAAATCTTAAATCTTTTAATACTACTTATGATTGGTGTTAATAATAATCGTACCAGTTTAATCGATTTTATAAAAGGGTATTTTTTGTAAATGCTTAGGTAAAACTTAGTTGCTGAGCTGCAAAAGGGCATTTAATTTCCGCCACCATGTTTTCCTCGCAACATATACCGTCAGGAGTAGCGCCTAGATATGGCTATTCGTCTTCAATAAATAAACCGCATGGTTGCATACCCATTCCAGTGTCTTTTGAAATTTGCTCAAGAGCTATTTTTTCATTTTCAGTCCCATGTTTTATTGATTTGACATGACTAATGCTATCTTTATATAGTAAATCTTTTACTAGGATACTACAACTGATATTTGAACGCCTCTTTATAATTTGGCCAAAGTTAGAGGTTGTTAACAGTTTCCTTCTCAATTCCAGCCATTCACTGCATAAACTCTGTAAAATAGTATCTTTTTCAATTTTTTCTCTTTAATCTTTGCTTTTCTTTAAATTATTGACGAAAGTAATTTTTTCTTTCTCCATTATTTCTGGAACTATATCCTCTCTAGCACAATTTTCACCATAATTTATATCTTCCCTTTTGCTTAATAATAATCTATTCCTTTTTCTCACGCCTTTTGTTTTTAAGTTTTTTTTTTTTCAGTAACCTTCTTTGCTCAAGCAGCTTCACTTTTCCTTTAGGACTTTTTCCGGGTGCATATTTATAAATCGTTGATAATAATGCACGAGTGTTATAGAATATTGAGGCACCTTTGCATCTGTTTTCATATCCACCTTCCAGGCTATAAGTTATACGTTTTCCGCCAACTAGTTTAGCGATTATGCTATTGTAACTTTCGGCTTTATTACTTTCCACATTATGTATGAGACTGGGTGCGTGAGATGCAACGTTTGACATAATTTGGCAAATTTTGCTCCAAAGAGTGCTTGTCCTAAATTCATTATCGCTTCTGCCTTCCGTATTAGGTTTGTTGCAGAAATATTGTTTGCAAGCACTGTGGTCACCCAAGGCATGTAATGTAAAGGCAAGTAAAAAAGGCGTGCATATGAGTCTGCAATATATCGTTATAAAGAAGTTCAACGTGTGCTCGTTTCTCGGATTCTAAATCGGATGTTTGCTTTTCAATTGCCTTTTTTATTGAAAATCTGATTGCCGTTATTTTTTGGTCTGTAATATTTTTTCTATAATGCAGAGGGTACTTCGTGTCAGTTTTCAATTGTGATAGCTTATTACATAAATTTCGCATTATGTGATTTTTGCACTCGATTTTTTGTACTGTTTTATTGCAGTATGGACGAGTTTCAACGATTTTGGAATATGTGGCGGAATCTATCCATCACTTATCATCATTCCATAAATCAGCCCGTGCATGTCAATGGAACATTTAAATCCTTCAACAAGTATAGGTGACTCCATTCCTGTTGAAGGACCTGTATAATTTTTAAAACATTTATCTTCACGAGGCAACACTTTTTATACTCTGCCTGTGCGCAAATACAATAGTACTTATTTTTAATACCGATGAACGGAATCTTCCCTGTTTTTTTTTTCAATAATGACTGCTGCTCCTGATAACGCAGAATAATTTTTTCTATAGCTGCGTTTACTCCAACAACCGTCGACAATTACGTCAATAATAGGAACACCATTTTCATCTATACGACCTTGCAGTAAGGAAAATTCTCGTTCTTCTTTCGCGGCATCGGTCATTGTTTTTAGTGAAATTCCTTCCCACATATTCGATATGTTTTCATGGCATTTTTGGTACATGTTGAAAGATATTGAAGGTAAATCTAGAGAGGCAAATAGCTCTTGGAGTTTTGAATGACCACAACCAATTGCCACTGTACCTAAAACTGCACAATTGTTGATGCTCATTTCACTACCTTCATCGATGGAGATAAAAAATTTCATGTTGCATAATTTGCATTGAAGCGTAAAAGTTGATTAATAACCGGTTTGTTTTTCAGAAACAATTTCCACGCTACCGAGACCACAATTAAAAGGTCCATGCGAAGATACCTGTTGTAATTTTGAATAAAATGTTTTTAAATTGAGAATTCTTCGACCTTCAAGTTGATATGTTTTCTCAGAAGATACGGCCGTGTCTACCTGTAAATAATTAGTATGATTTTAAGCTAAAATTAAATTATTCTAGATGTTTAAGTGCATTGTAAGATCAAATCGATAGTACATACTTCACAAGGAGCTGAATAATCTTCAAGTTCTTCAACAGACCTTAAAACATGCTAGTGAGTCAACATGTCAATCGGTGCAGAACGTAGTTTTTGAGTGCCCAAATCATCTTGTGGCTAAATTAAAGCAGTTATACATATAGTTACAATAAAAATAAAAATAAAATATGTATATATAGTTATTACAAATTATTACTTACATTCACCTCCAAATCCATAGAATCACCTTCAACTTCTCTAATAGAGCTATTTGATTCACTACATGAGGGTAGTGATTTTTTTATTTGATATACCTCACCAAAACATTCCTAAAAATATTTATATGATTAGATAAATAAAATTGCATGTCAAGTTTATTTCTTTGTATAATATATAATGAATTAATAAACTTTATAGTGAATAAATAAAAAAAATTAATTAAAACATAAACATAATATATTTATTATTGAAAATAATTAAGCCGGTAATCGATAAATTAACAAATTACTAGCAAGTAACTAGCCTATAATCATAGTTAACACCTACTTCAGGAGCATTTTCAGTTTTGCCAAAGTTTTTGTCGGTAGTTGTAGCTAAACAAGACCTGCAAAAAAATTAACTTGTCATAAATAAATTATAGAATAAATTAATAAATAAATATACTTTACATAAGTACCGAAAAGAAAAATTTATAATAAGTATTGACTGAAAGTATTGAAAATATTGCGTGAATATGGTCCTTCTGTGATCATACGTCCTCAAAACATTTTATTTCTCAAACATGCAGGTTTTCTTACGATTTTTTAGTTCACCAAAAACACGTGGTAAATCATCACTTACAATTTAATTTAATTTAATTAAATTTAATAATTTTATAAGTGCTGGTGAGGATCGAACTTGGGTCATTCTAAACTATCCAACAAGCCATAGCCCCTAAGCTACCATGGCTCTTTTTGAAGTATTTATATACTAGTTGATACTTTTTGTATGTTCTAAACTAAAGGATGAATTCGATTTCTTCTTATTCTTTAGCCTGTAAAAAGTCATTGGTGCACACCTCTCACGTTTTATTTATTAAATTAGGCAATTAGCTTGCTGTGAATTCTTGCTTGCTTCACATTACGCGAGCCACATGGGTTTGTTCTCTGCTGGCTAAAAAAATACACGAATTCGAAGACATGTGTAGTCCGCCAACACGCATAATAGCAGTGAAGCAGATATTTCCTTGCCCCAAAATTTGAGTCTAAAAGCCTCTTAGAATTTAATGGTGGCCTGTGCCCAGGCGAGGATACCCGAATAAAAATAAAATGTTGCTATTGTTGGCGTTACCAGTATCTTATTTATTACAACTTATATATTTAAATAAAAAGTGCTCAATTTGCTCGGAAAATATTTAAAGCAATATAAATATAAATGTTTCTTAAACATCATATATAAGTGACTTCCTAGACCCAGGCTACTGTGACCGTGTTATTTTATTAAGTTAATTATTTAAAAAAATCTGCTCTTGAAATAAGTAGTCGATGCTGATGTTGATAACGATGTCTATGACGATGGCGATGAAGATGATGGTGACGATAATGATGATGATGATGATGATGAAGATGACGATTATGATGACGATGACGATGATAATGACGATGATGATGACGATGACGATGACGATTCCGATGATGTTGATGATGATTATGACGACCATGATGATGACAATGATGATGATGATGAAGATGACGACTATGATGACAATGATGATGACAATTACGACGATGACCACTATGAAGATGATGATAATGATGACGACGACGACGACGATGATGATGATGATGATGACGACGAGGATGTAGATAATAACAATGACGATGTCGATGATAATATGATGACAATGACGACAGTAATGATGACAATGACGATGAAGATTACGATGATGATGACGATGATGATGACGAAGACGATAGTGGAGATGATGATAATGATGATGGCGATGATGATGACAATGATGATTCAATGACGATAATAATTCGATGGCGATGACGATGACGATGTAGATGATGATGAGAATGATAATAATGATGATGATGTTGAACATGATGACAATGACGATGACTAGTTGATGCAATTAGACTGCCGCCCTCCTCTTATATTTCCTACGTACTCAAAACATTTTATTTCTGAAACATGCAGGTTTTCTTACGATGATTTCAATCACCAAAAACATGCTGTAAATCATCACTTACAATTTTATTTAATTTTATTTAATAATTTTATAAGTGCCGGGAGGATCGAACTCGTATCATTCCAAACTGTCAAACAAGCCATATTCCAACCAACTGCCGACGGCCACAGAGTTAACTTTGAAACCAGTCAATTACTGATGGAGATATGTTAAGGGAATACAACTGAATCAACAGTATATCGAAGTCAACAGTATTGAACGCATTACTGAAATCTAGCAATGTCTTGACTGTGAGTTGTTTATTATCCATACCCCACCGTATGTCATCAGTAACTTTAATTAAGGCAGTAGCCGTACTATGACCAGGACGGAAACCGGATTGTAAAGAATTCAATAAATTGTATTTTTTTGATGATTTTTTTTGATGATGATTGGAAAAGGGTAAGCTATTGGCAAATAAGTTTTTCAAGGACTTTAGAAAGGAAAAGTAAAATCGAAATGGGACGGAAATCAGTAAGGTAGACGGGATTAGATTTCTTCGGAAGGGGTATAACATAAATACTCTTCCAGGCTTGAGCGAATTTAGAGGAAGATACACATGCATTAAGCAAATGAGTGATAATGGGAGTGATAACATCAAGGAGAGGAACAATCATAATAAGGCAGCATTCGAGGAGATGAATAATGTGATCTTCTTAACATCACATACAGTAAATTGACTAAAAACGAACGGAGAATAATTAGGAGTCGGACTTACAGAAAGAGAACGAAGTGTATGCAGTTTATGTTCACTATAAAAAGGGTGAGAAGGATTAGAAAAATGTTGATTTAATAGTTCAACATCAACACTCGGAGGTGAAGCATTAAAAGAGGTTCTATCAACTCGAACTGTTTTGAAACTTCCACACCCTAGATGAGTCGCCGTCCTAGACTGATGAACGAATATGGCGTCGTTGTGCATCTCTACATAATGTGTTGCAGCGATTCCGGATTTTGGCGTATTTTCTAAGATTTTCCTCTGTTGTGTTCCTCTTATGCTTTGACAATGCCACATTCTTCTTCAAAATTAGCCTTTTCAAATCATCAGAGAGCCATGGAGCAGGTAAGTATTTCAGTATAACGTGATGCTTTGGCGCGTGTACGTTATATAGCTGAGTGAGAAGGGAATTGAAAAGTTCCACTTTATCATCAATGCATGGTGCTCTCTCAATCACTGACCAGTCTATATTATGAGCATCTTCGCTAAGTTGGTCAATATCCATACCTCCAATATTACGTCGGAGAACTAATTTAGGTTTATTTTAGGAGGGCGTAGTTTACACGAAAGGAAAAGTAAATCGTGATAAGAGAATAAACCAGGAGGACACTGTCCGTGCTTGAAAACTAGATTCGAAGATGACACTATAACTAAGTCAAGAAGGGATGGAGTTAGGAAATTTGTGAGTAGCAGCAAGGGGTAGGATTTGCATATTGCGATTGTTGCCTTTAAGTAAACAGGTGTTAAAGTCACCCATCAAAATAGTATGGCTATATGTAGGGACTAGTAATTCTAAAATATATTGAAAAGAAGTAAAATTGTATATAGAAAGAGAGGGACTGTAAAAAACTCCAAGTAGGAATCTAATCTGAGGCAGGGAAACTTCAACTAGATAAATTCTCAGCAGAATCAACTGGAGACGATTGATATGACGAACAAACAATTTTAAATGGAAAGTTGGATCTTAGGTAGATCGTCACGCCCCCATCAACTCTATTACTGCGGTCATTTCTAATTAGATGAGACTAAGGCAAAGAAGTAGTAGGCAACAGGGTTTTAGCCAAGATTCTGAAACTAAAATGGCGTGAATATTTCAGGATTCAAATGACGCAAGCATGTCGGGATAATGAACAGGAATGCTTTGGGCGTTAATATGAATAGCATTGAAATTATTCATACAACCTTAGAAACAAGAATTTAAGGTGATGGTGAGTGAAGGAGAAGCAGTTGTACTGTGATAACTAACATCAATAAGTGTCTCATCATCCGAAGACAACAACAGAAAGAAATCACTATCGTTACACATGTTTGAGGATAACATAAAAACTAATTAAATATACAAATAAATACTAATATACAATATAAAATAAAATATAACAATATAAATACAAGATCGAACGGTACCTACATAATTACAACCACCAGCAGCATGAAAGAGAAAGCATATAACACAAAAACAACTTAAATAAATAACACAACCAGTTTAACATTAAAATTCACAAAAAAAAAAACTTGTAGTCTAACACCAATAAATTGTAAAAAATTATAAACGTCAGACTAGGCAGAATGGATATAGTTGCCTGTGCCAAGCTAGTAAAATAAAATAAAGTAAAAATAAATAGAATGCTTCTGTCAGCCTCTGTGGTTATATGTAACAACTGTCAGTGTTAAAGTAAACAATAAAAAAGAAGAAATTAGCATATTCAAATAATCTAACAACCTGTAATGTGGAATAATTAAAATAATTTGAGTAACAGTCATCAAACTAGTTTAGCCTATCATGAAATAATGTCATTGAAATATATGGCAAAGAATTCTAAATTAATACTTGAAAACCAAAAATTACAAAAATATATGAATTGAGCTGCTGGAGTACACGAGTAAAAGCGAAACTACAAGAAAAACATGCCACCTTCATTTATAGTCATCCTACTAGCCCTAGCAGTAGTAACACAGGGCTTAGGAACAGAAGATGCCACCGCCGCTGTCATCGTCTCCGTCGTCGCAGTCAAAGATGAGGTAGTAGAAACACCACACGCTGCATCAGGAATGGCGATCACCTCAGCCACGGTGTACACCCGGTGCTTCTTGCCACCGGACCCAAGCACCACGACATATCCATTTCGTGACGAACACTGGGATACACCAAAGCGCTTCCGAGCAGCAACGAACGCCTCATGACGGCCCTTAGTCATGAACTCGGATAGAGTAACTCCGCTACCCCTTAACTTGGTTTTAGAAAACCAGACTTTGTCACGGAGATCCTAATCTCGAAACTTCACAACACACAACAAGCAGTGCACGGGGCTTATCGCCACGGGGTTGCCCTAAGCGACGGCATCTAGTGATAGAGCTCACAGTTATTTCACGGATATTCAATCGCTCCGATAATATCTTACTCGTGCAATTAACTTGGGTTTCATCTCGGGCTTCAGGTACACCATGCTCAAGCAACATCTTTCTCCTGGTCCATGGAGGTAACGATTTCATCTTGATTCCTAGAGAGAAGCTGGAGTTGAAGTTGCAAATTTTCTAGTGCTGACAAGACAAATCCCCTAAAGGCGTTAAATTGTGCATTAATGTTGGAAGAAGGGCTTGTTGCAGGGACGGATGTTCTGACCTACCTCTGGAACTGATCCATACGTGAAGTGAAATTCAACGTTAGCTCTTCAATTGACTTCTTAAGCAAATCCATTATGAATATGCAATTAAAGTTTATTCAAAGGCAAATGTCAGGTGACAGTGAAGTGGCAAAAATAAGTTTTAAGTTGTGCAGTGAAAAACAAATTATTAGTAAACAATGCTGGTGGATTTATATACTTGATTGACCTAGATTTACTATATTTTAACATTAAAATTTCAGAATTTTTTTAAATATGTCAATACACTTAGCACCTACCCACGAAAAAAAAGAAAATATAAGACATGCAGGAAGTCGATGGATGCAGGTGGTTCAGGACCGTGCTTTGTGGGAGGATACATTGTGGGAGGCCTATGTTCAGCAGTGGACTAGTGAAGGGCTGTAATAGTGATGATTATGATGAAAAAAAGACGCGTATTAATAACAACGGCATAGCTGAGTAGTTGAAGATAGACTACAAAACAGGTTTGGAACATTTGAAAAATGTCTGGTTGTACAAAAAAGCTCGATATTTGTGTACCACACGAGCTTACTGAAAGAAACCTAATGAATCATGAACTCATTTTCAACGATTCTCTATTAAAACGTAATGAAACCAAACCATTTTTGAAAAGATTGATCACTCATGGTAAAAAGTAGATCACCTACAAGAAGTGTTCAAACGATTATGGTCAAAGGTTAGTCAAACTCCAGAGACTGTAGCAAAATATAGCGACTGTGTGTATGGTGGGGTTGGAAGAGCACCGTTTATTTTGAGCTTTTACCGCCAGACAAAACCACCAAATCGGATTGCAACTGTCAATAACTAATGAGACTCAAGTAAGAAATTGAGAAAAAACGACTGGAATTAATCAACAAAAAAGGAGTGGCCTTTCATCGTGATAACGCCAGAACACACACACACACTTTGGTTATTAAAAAATTGGGAGAGCTTGTTTGAGAAGTGGTAATGGATTAACAATATAGTCCTGACCTTGGCCCACAAATTTTTATCTTTTTTTTTTATAGAAGAGGGGGCAAACGAGCATGCGGCTCAACTGATGTTAAGTGACTACCGCCGTCCATGATCAACCGCAACACCAGGAGAATTGCGGGTGCGTTGCCGGCCCATTAGAAAGGAGTAAGCTCTTTTCTTGAAGGTCCCCAGGTCGTAGCGGTCCGGAAAAATCGCCGGTGGTAAACTATTCCACAGAGAGGTTGTACGTGGAAGAAACTCCTTGTGAAACGTACAGTGGTGGACCGCCAAGCATCCAAATGGTGTGGATGGTATCGGGACGTTTGCCGTGTAATGCGTTCACGAAATTTGGCGGCTGGGATTAATCCGAACAATTCCTCAGAGCACTCTCCATGGTATATGCAAAAGCCAGTGAATCGAGCCGATCGGAAAGCACTCGGTCGTCGACGATTCGTGCTGCTCTGCGCTGGATGCGGTCAAGTGGAAGGAGCTGGTACTGGGGAGCCCCAGCCCAGAGATGGGAACAGTATTCCATGTGCGGCCGAACCTGCGCCTTGTAAAGTTGCAAGCGGTGTGCCGGCATGAAATACTGTCCCGCTCTGCTGAGTACGCCAAGCTTTTTAGAGGCCAATTCGGCCTTCCCTTCCAAGTGACCACGAAACTGCACGTCACTCGATATGTCGACGCCGAGGATTCCGATACTGGCTGAGGCAACAAGGGGAGTGCCTTGAAACTGAGGGGATACGACAAAGGGGTTCCTTTTAACGGTTAACGCGCAAACTTGTGTCTTCTGGGGGTTAAACTGGACTAGATTTAGTCGTCCCCAATCCGAGACTGTTCAGCAAAGACTTGACTTCAGACACAAGTTTATCCCGGCACTCGGAGACGTTTTCCCGAGAAATATTGGCTCAGCCGGTGTAAAGAGCATCACCAGTGCTGTCATCTGCATAGCAATGAATGTTACGGGTATGCAACATATCGTTGATATTGTAACGATTCCCCCCCTCTACTGTATAAAAATATTATAATATTAAAAATATCCCCTTTTAAATAACATTATATATATGAGACCAGGATTAATAAAATATGTTCTGATCTTTCTAAATGATCTTTCAAAAGGTTTATTAATAGGCCGTTTTTAATAATTTGGCGTGATCGTCTTAGTTAGGACCCTTATTTACGTTGTGTTTGTTTAGTAACTTAGTTCTTTTAGGTGTCTTTTGGAAGAATGAATATTCAATAGGGCAATTGAAAGCTGTTGTTAGTGCCTTATAAGCTAAGTGAACCCCGTTCACGAAGACAGGGCTCGAAAAAGGTTAAGAACATAAAACGTCTTTATTCTACTTGTATCAGGTTGAGATTATTAATTTATTATTATTTATCCCTTCCCGCTTGGAAAAGGCTCACAATATATTTATACAAAAATACCCGGTACAAGGGCTTCGCTCTCCTACATTTATTTAAAAAAAAATGTAGGGGAGGTACACGGCCCTACACACGCCGTGCACGGTGAGTGCCAACCATTTTGATGCACTCCCCCCGAAGGGAACGCTAATTCGGGAACTGGACCGTAGTCCACAGCAAAATAAATGGCGAACCAGTACAAGAGGCTTGGCCCCTTGTTAGTGCGTAAGCACAAACATCGACCGAAGTCGCGCATGTCAATGCGTGTGAACGCCATACAGAATACGAACGAATCAAGCCACAGTGCATGTACGTCACACGGTTTAGGCAAATAGGCACACTGGCCGTAAACCCTCCGTGAGCGCCACCACCTGCCAGACCGCCGCTCCTGCAGACGTGATGTAAGTGTATGGCATCACCACCAATTGCATGATCAGCACGGCTACTAGCCGCAGAGCGTTTCATGAGACTACTGCTCACCTCAAGGGAATGGGGTCCCACGTTGTGCAGCTTTCGGCCGCAGCCTTGAGAGTCTCCTCAGATCCTCCCGCCAGCTACCACCCGCATGAGGTCGACACATATGCTCCACCAACCAATACAACGGCAGATATAGCCAAAAGGCAGTTATAAGATAAGAGTAATGATTCGCCATCAGAAAGGGTTTGTGTCACTGACGTTGAGTAAATGCATTTTCGATCATGTTTGTCTCACGCACCAACAAGTTGCCTTCAATCATTCAAAGGTGGGAAAGTTACAGAGATATAATATTATGTTGTTATATAAAACATCGTGGAGGGCAGACAGTCTGCAGCCCCGCAATGAAGGGACCCGACTTGGGCAAAGCTACTTAGGTGTGAGTCAAACCAAGACGCAGAGAGCGCCATTGAGAATAGCGTCCCACCAAACAACCATCGCAGAGACGCAATGCTGCAGAACGCAACAAGCATCAATACGACTATCGTCGGCTTACACCATTCCAAGGTCCCCCATACATCCCAGCAGACATCACCACCCGTATACCTCCATCGACCAGAACCACAGAGAGCGTCGAATCAGGCACAGCACACCCGCAGATCCATCACAAGACGCAATACTGCCAGTAGTAGTAATCATCAATGCAACTATCATACGGATGGCGCCCCCTCACAACACACCCAACATGATCCCTATCGACTTTGGTAACAAAGTTGGTATTGTTGTTATATAAAAAATATCACCAACGTATCATAGTAGCACGCTACTAAGACGCCAATGAACAAAACTCCACGTATCATAGCGATAATGCACTAAGACATGAAGCTGAGTATGCATGTTACACTTAAAAGTGCTACCAAACACACTCATCATCCCCATCCGAAAGATAGACGACGCATCGCTATGCGCTACGACGCCGCCCACAAACGGTATGGGTGTGCGATGTCCACGGGAAAGCCGTATTGCTACAACAAACCCGCTTACCACCGACACTAAGATGTTAATTGTATACCTCCATCGACCAGAACAACAGGAATGCGTCGAATCAGGCGCAGCACACCCGCAGATCCATCACAAGACGCAATACCGCAAGTAGCAGTAAGCATCAATGCAACTATCATACGGGCGGCGCACCCTCACAACACACCCACATGACTCCTATCGACTTTGGCAACAAAGTTAGTATTGTTGTTATATAAAAAATGTCACCAACGTATCATAGTAGCACGCTACTAAGACGCCAATGAACAAAACTCCACGTATCATAGCGCTAATGCACTAAGACATGAAGCTGAGTATGCCTGTTACACTTAAAAGTGCTACCAAACACACTCATCATCCCAATCCGAAATATAGACGACGCATCGCTATGCGCAACGACGTCGCCCACAAACGGTATGGGTGTGCGATGTCCACGGGAAAGCCGTATTGCTACAAAAAACCCGCTTACCACCGGCACTAAGATGATATGTCTAGGACACATCGGTTAGCGAGTCCAAGTTTACCTCGGACCAATTGCTCGTGAAGCAGCACACACGCCACCATAATATTCCTTTTCAAGTCCCTAATAAGGACTAGTCATTTTGCTACAGTACTAGGAGCAGTCAGTCACCCGACCACCCCATACAATGCTTATGCATCAAGGAGACCTCCTATAATATTGCTTTTGTATCATAGACCTTACTTTCATAAGTCATGTATATATAGGATTCGAACCCACGACCCTACTATTGTAATGCATATTAATCACAGAGACCTTCTATAGTATTGCTTTTCAATCATAGACCTTACTTTCATAAGTCATTCATATATAGGATTCGAACCCACGACCCTACTATTGTAATGCATATTAATCACAGAGACCTTCTATAGTATTGCTTTTGAATCATAGACCTTACTTTCATAAGTCATTCATATATAGGGTTCGTACCCACGACCCCACTATTGTAATGCATATTAATCACAGAGACCTTCTATAGTATTGCTTTTGAATCATAGACCTTACTTTCATAAGTCATTCATATATAGGGTTCGAACCCTCGACCCTACTATTGTATTGCAAATTCATCATGGAGACCTTCTATAGTATTGCTTTTGTATCATTGAGTTTAATATCATAAGTCCCTAATATAGGACTAGTCATTGTGCTACAGTACTTCAGGCAGTCGGGCTCCCGACCACCCCATATATATGTAGAACTGCAGGAATGTATCTCCGGCAGCTCATCCATACAAGACATCTATACGTGAACACCTTCCATAACTTAGGAAAATTTTCCTTAATACATGAACTCCTTCAACAACTTAGGAAATTTCATCTATACGTGAACTCCTTCCACAACTTAGGAAAATTTTCTTTTATACACGAACACCTCCCATGACTTAAACAATTTTTAACAAATTTTCTAATTATCTTATAAACGTTATTTAACTTAATTTTATAATATTTTTTGACTTGTATTTCTATTATTTATCTTATTTTAAATATTTTTACAAGTTTTTATAATAAATTTACTTATTACGAGAAACAATAATTTTGCCCTTAATTTGCTATGTTATTGGGATAATGTCTGAAATATATTAACTTTATGTTTATTAATTTGACTTAATTGCTTAATATATATCTTTTAAGACTATTTTTGACGCCCCTTTGTATTGAATTTAATTATTAATAATAATATTGGGCCGTCACAATATGCAGAAGAAACAGCGTTGGCGATAGCACGCAACCCTGAGGAACACCAGCATTAATAGGCTTGCAATCGGAGCTTGCACCGTCTACAACGACCTTGATGCTCCGATCTGCAAGAAAGCTGGTGATCCAATCGCACAGTTTCTCGGGAAGCCCATAAGAAGGGAGCTTCGAAAGAAGCGCTTTGTGCCAAACCCGATCGAAGGCCTTCGCAATGTCCAAACTAACGGCCAATGCCTCCCCCTTGAACTCTACTGCCTCCGCCCATCTGTGAGTGAGGTAGACCAGAAGATAACCAGCTGACCGACCACGGCGAAAACCGTATTGGCGGTCACTAATCATCTTGTGATCCTCAAGGCCCCCATGAGCTGGCAGTTTACAATGGACTCCATTGTTTTGGAGAACAAGGAGGTGATGGCGATTGGCCGGTAGTTGGACGGGTCTGAGCGGTCGCCTTTTTTAGGGATCGGGTGGACGAAAGCCGTCTTCCATGATTTTGGGACTACGCCTAGGGAGTAGGAGTACCGGAAAAGACGCGTTAAAATCGGTGCCAACTCTGGAGCACAAGTCCTCAACACAATTAGGGGGATTCCGTCAGGCCCACTCGACTTGTGGATGTCCAGGGAGAGGAGTGCTTTGCGAACCGAGCGCTGTGTGAACTGCACTTCCGGCATGGAGCACTCACATCGCGGGATGGTCGGCGGCGTACTCCCCCGTCATCGAGAGTCGAGTTAGACGCAAAGAAAGAGCCTAGAAGATCGGCTTTCTCTTTTGCAGTATGGGCCAGTGAGTCGTCCTTCCTGTGCAGAGATGGAAGAGATGGCTGACAGAAATTCCCCTGGACAGCCTTGGCGAGAGACCAGAATGCACGGGTTCCAGAAGGAAGGCGAACTAGTTTCTCGCCAATTCTGCCTATGTGCTCTGACTTTGCCTTGGCAATGACTCTTTTGAAGGACCTAGAGGCGGAGTTATACTTCTTTTTTAGAGCGCTGGTGTTTACATCCCGGGACGCTGATGCATCAACCCAGGCTTGGTAGCACTCCTGCTTATAGCATGATGCTATTTTACAGGAGCGACCAAACCGTGGCTGAGATTTGCCTCCAATGGGCACCACAGAGGAAGGAATAAAAAGTTCCATACCCTGAAGTACCACATCAGTAACAGAATCCGCAACAACGTTGGGGTCATCCGGCGAGAAGCAAACCCGCCCTCAAGGGTAGGATGCAAAGAAAGACCGCATCCCATCCCAATCGGCTGACCTATAGTGCCAAACACGGCGGCAGCCTGCAGAATGCAACCGCGATTTCAGCGTGAGTGGCACAACACTCCGGACGAGACAATGGTCCGAGGAGCCTAAAGGGGCGTCGACGGAAATCTGATATCCGTCCGGGTAAGAGGTCAGCAGAAGGTCCAACAGGGAAGGTGCATGATCCTCCACATCTGGAATCCGCGTAGGCGAAGTAACCAGTTGTGTCAGACCATATGCCAAGGCAAAATCATGAACAGATCACCCCGCATGATCGGTTAAACGTGAACCAAGCCATTCGGCGTGATGGACGTTAAAGTCGCCGAGGATCACGATCTCTGCAGAGGGGATCTGCTGTAGCAACGAATCTGCAGCCATTTGGACGTGGTCGAAGAGTCGGTCTGTTTCGGCATTACCGCTATGGGACCTATAGAGGCACCCGTAGACGCGCGGATGGTCGTCGCTGTCTACGCGTAGCGAAAGGATGGACAGGTCCGAACCTTCAAGTCTGCCGAGGCGTCGAGAACAGATGTCCTCTCTGACGTAAGCGCAAACTCCAGCCCGAGGCACAAAGGAGTGTTCCAGTTTGTACCCCGGGTAGGAGAGATACGAGACATCAGCCGGAGAGGACACCTGCGTCTCGGTCAGAAAGAGCAGAGCCGGCCTCGCCGTCTCGAGATGGACGGCGTTTAGGTTAGCGTGAAGTCCCCTGATATTGCAGAAATTCACGGACAGCGTGGCAGGGGTCGCCTTGGTCTTGTTGCTCCGTTTGCCCCGAGCAGTTGTAGTCTTGAGCGGAATTTTGCCCCCCCCCCCCCCCAGAATACGCGGGGCAGGCTGAGCACCCACGCTCAGAAGTGGAGAAACATGGTCGTGGATGCTCAGCGAGGGATTCTCCAGGGGTGCTGGTACCCTCCTGGGTCTATCATTATTTAATTCCGCTATCATGTTGATGGGGGGGGGGGGGGATTTGGGCCTCCGGCCACCTGCACTCACCAGACGAAACGCGGAAGCAGAGCTTCCACTTCACGCCGGTATTCTGTGAGGTCGTCGTTTATCTATTCTTCGGTATATTCCAAATTCTTTGGGTAGTGTTAGGTTAACATTAAGAGAGAACTGTCCAAACTACTTGCCGCATTTTTTTGATCAAAAAACCCACAATTTCTACAGCAACGGCATTATGTCACATCCTACCATATGGCAACAAGTTGTGTAACGAAATTGAACACATATGTATTACATAATGTAATTAAAATTTGAAAAAAAAAACAAATGTTTTGAATTTGTATATAGAATACGAAGAAACTTTTTCCCCGACCTTACATACACGTGGTTGCTACCGGCAATCGATTGGTTTGTTTTGGTTTAAATTATGAACAATATTGTATTATCTTGTCACGTGTATTTTTAGTTTCGTGGCAATATGATAAAATTTATGAAGTATACTTTGTAAAAGAAAAGAATATATATTAAAACATAATTATAAAGAGCCTGGTGTATTTAATGTGCTTAAAGTTCCACTGTGCAAATTATCTCTTAAATTGATTAAAACTACTTTTACGGATTTTATCGCATTTATTTTACTACTATTTGTAACTCCAGACGTTTCGGGCGCTTTTCAGCACCCATTATATAATTAAAAAAAAGCTGAACTACTCCGGGTTTAACAATGACATCGGGACGTCAGTCATCTCAGTCCCCCGTGAACATGGGTGCTGGAAAGCGCCCGAAGCGTCGGGAATTAAAAATAATAGTAAAATAAACGCGATAAAATCCGTAAAAGTAGTTTTAATCAATGTGTAGTGTTTGCGTAACTATAAGAAATCATTATATCTCTTAAATTTCTAAACTTAAAGAGCCTGTAAACTTTTTGTACTTTGATCGATCCAAGACTGACCTAGTAATCGCCTTGTGCTCAAAGTTCATCATTAATCAATTAAGTGATTAAATTTTGTTATTAAGCAAGCTGAAAATTACTTAAATTTCAACTGCATTTTAACATGCGGTTTTTTTCCTGACAGATACGTCACCCACTATTTGAAAAGGAACATTTGAAATCACATAAAAAGCACTGCTCATTCAGTCATTCTGTGTGTAATTACTTGTTAGCAACACTAAAATTTTTCGGCGTTTTTTATTTAATGTTTTTGAAACATATATTATGTATACTTTTTTGCTTTCTGCACTGCTTCTCCCTATGAATTTTAAATGTACCTAATCTCACACTCATTCGTACGCGCAGTATGCTTGAAAAGGGTTTCAAAGTTATCTCTTCACGTATTATCCAGATATACGTCTTATTATACGGTTTATTTATAAGAGCAATTCCTAGTTGCTATGACCATGGGGACATAACTACTAGGTATCGCCCCCATCTTTTATGAACTTTGATACTGAACTGTTATATTACCTGTGGATAGTTTGTGATACAAAAACATGCGGATGATGCCTGTCTTATGAAGCTCCATACATATTTCGTACAAAGCAATCACAGCAGTTTTGTTTCCTTTAACGCCCCATTCCATAATATTATCTTTATCGTCATTCCATAAACAAAGCATTATCTTGAGTCATCTGCGTCCATCTACTTCCTGCATCTGTTACCAGTATGGTGGGGGATCGTCCTACACACATTGTATCATTTAGTGAAAAACAATATGTGAATAACGAATATTTTCCTAAAAGTGGACGCTTTTTCTCTCTAATATTAGCTTCGACTTTATTTTTGACGCCAAATAAAGGTGAATAAACTGTTGTCTTTCGGTTACCAGCGTATAGAGATTCAGTCAAATAAGAGACAGATAGGCATTCCATTTCAGTCTTCATAGGTGGCAATATCCTTTTTATTTTAAGTAGGTTATGGACACCCCATAGGTTGCGGTAGCCACATATCACTGCGTGGACTGTAAGTCCACTGTATAGACTGTTAGTTCGCTTGTAATTTCAATTTTTATAAAAAAACGAAATAAACTCATTTGAAATTTGAATGTATAGCATAAAATAAAAAAAAAGAACTTTAAAACATTATTTATGGATATTATAGTTCACACACAAAATGTGATTAAATGAAAATCATAATGAAATATAAAGTAGTTCAAATTTATTTGAATAAAAAAGTTGAAAAATAATACAGAAGTACTAAAATAAATGTACCAAATTAATTTTACGCTTGTTAATAAATTAGAAAGATAATATTTATGAATGTCGCAATCCATTTTAAGCAAGACTCGTAACCACTAAACATTTAAAATCCCCGTGAAAAATGTCCACATTTTTCTAACTAAGGCCATAAGCTGCTGTGAATTTTATTTCCGTTTGTGTCAACTCTATCAAAATTGTGGTCAGTTGTAGCTTAGCTTTAGCTAGTTTTTATGAAATATGAATTTTTAATGCAACCTTTTTAGAAACTCAAATTCTGTTTTGTTGTATAAATCCACATAACTTTACAGGAAAATAAAAACAAAAAACAGTTAATATACACGTATGTTACAAAAATGAAGTACACGAGTAGACAGACTACATCAACATGTGTAAGTTATTACCGTCGCCCATGAATATCTTGAAAGGAGTGAACTATTTCCTGAAGGTCCATATAGCAGAAAATATACCGATGCAAGTATTTTGTGAAAATTTTAAACTATATTTTATTGTTGTGATTATTGTTTTTGATGGAAGATTGATTATTGATATATGATATATCTTCTATATATATAGTACCGGTAGCTCCAGAATAATGATTGTCTCGTTTGAGCGTACGGTATATATGGCGCAATATACGCGTTATATATGAAATACTGAAAATGGACCCGCCCGATCCGTTTTATTTTTATTAGGTACGGTCTTACCAAAAAAGGTAATATCTAAACCCTACCTTAATTGATTTATTTTATTTACTGCCTCATGGCGCGAACTAGGAGGTTGTAAATTTTAGGCCTTTGTTACATGGCGAGGAGCCGAGTCTGTTCTTTTGGATTTTTCGCTTATTTAGCACCATCCGCGGGATACGTGTATGGCGGGCCATGGGTTAGATGGTCAAAGAGTACGTTGACGAGTAACTTATCTTCCAAAATCGTGGATCCATCAGTCGTACCAAATGGAAGTCCGTATTCTCAGCCCATCCTCTGGATGACAGGTGTGAGTATTAATACATATATGTATGTCATGTCCGTAAAACACCACAGACTAATAGCACAATCAACCATTAAATATATTTAATTACTGATCACTCTGTAAAAAAGTGAAAATAGCAATTGCAGAACTGCGACTAACACGAAGCACAATTATCTTTTTCCTTTCCTTTCCGTTTCATAGAAGAAATTAATTTAATTTCAATGAAGAAAGAATTTTTTTATCATTTAATATGAATTTTTACCAGTAGAAAATTGAAGTCGAAGACGTCTTCTTATTATTATATATGCTTAACTATTACATTTTACACACACATTTAAACAAGCAGCCAAGTTTTTTGTTGTGTCGAGTGTTAACGGAAGCGGCAGTTTCTAATATCGAGATGGAAGTGCACTAGTAAAACTAGCATGCACGAGTACGAGTATTTAAGAATGCTGTTCTAGAGATTTTACCGAAATAAAAAATAACAATTAGTTGTATTTATAAGTTGAAAATATTTTCATTTTATATTTTTGATTTGTAATTTATTTTTAAAATTGTATAATTACTTAAATGAATGTCATCGACCTATCGTACCTACTTTTCAAAAAAATGAGTAAATCGGTTTAAACATCCTTATTTACTCATTAAAACTAATGTCACTTACATGAGTGCATTCATACAATTTAAAATAAATCACACAGAACAATATAATAAACTAGAAGACATAAATTAGGGTAGATCAAAATTAGATACATAGAAGTTGCAAGTTAACTGCGTAAGAGCGATGTTTCAAGTTTTGATAATATAAGACGGTGGTCCAAGTTATAAAATATCTTGTTTTTTAATGTGGTCTAATAATTTTTTTTTGAAAATTTTGAGCGAACTTACATCTTTTATCGTTGAAGGGAGTTTATTATACAACTGTGCACCCGCAAATGTTACGGCATTTTTTCCATAATTAGTGCGAATATCTGGAAATACAAGATGGTTTGCGCGGCGTTATGAGTATTTTAGCGTTTCTCCTTTTGTGGTGAATGTTATATTGGAATGGATCATATTGTGTGTGATTTTATATATTAATATACATGTGTAATAATACATGTAAATCGTTAAATTAATCTTAAATTAATTACATACAGATAAATACCGTAAAAATTTGGAGCTTATCAGGAAACGCGAGCAGATAAGCCCCTGCAAGCAGCACTTGGTCATAAATTTGACACATGTGGCAAATTCCCGGACCCCATTAGAGGAAAAGAGAAAACCTGTCATACCACGTTGACACAAGAAGATACATATATGTGAGCATAACATATCCAAGTCTGTTACACACTCGGAATTATATTCCAAACTATACAGCAGTAAGGTAAGGAGTGTAAACCACACTTGTAATTTTCTCATTGGATTACTTACCATCATTTTCTTATAGAATAAGGGTGTCCAACGAGAACACAGTCCACCTAAATCCAGGTAAGCCGATGCTGAGGTCCTTAGACATCGACATTTATCCTCTATTATTAATTAAAATGTCATTATTAATAAGCTGAATGCTGACTTAAGCAGCATAAGCAGTTGGGCAAATCCTTTGGTCTTCTTGTAAATCCTGCTAAATTCCAAGTTATGATTATCGGTAGCTCACATATCCTTGACTTGTTAGATCGTTCAAAAATCCCTGCCGTAACTTTCGATAATACTCAGATTCCATATACAGAGACTGCTAAGAACTTAGGTGATATCTTTGATAATAATGTGTCTTGAGTTGCTTACATTAATATGATTAGCAGGAAGGTGAACTACTATTTTCAATCTCTCAAGCGCCTCCAGATGGTTTTACTGCTAAAAATTAAGATAACCATAGCTCAAGCAGTTTCTCTTCTGCTCATTAATCACGCTAATTTTAGTTTTGCTTCAGAGGAACTGTTAAACAAACTAAAACGTTTTCAAAATTTGTGTAAACGTTTCACTTTAAGTTTGTTCATATTTCCGAGTACAGGGCTCTAATATAATGGCTTTCTATCAGACGTCAAGACTTACATGTGTTATTATTTTTACTTTTTACCCTTTAATACTCTTGCACCTCCATATCTCTCGGAGCGTTTTGAGTTTCTTGTACCTCGCAAAAATCAGTGCCAAAACACTAAACAACTACTTCTCAAAACCTATTCTCATCTATCAAGTCGATATGGTGGATTCTTAACTGTAAAGTCGGTCAAGCTATGGAACACTCCTACTTGACATATGTGCTAGTTGCTTGTGCTAGTTGTTTGCTTGATATATTTCTGAAAAAAGTGAAGAAACATTATCTATCAATTTATACTTACAAATAAATATACATTTCATGTATTTCTTATATGTGTGTGTATGTGTACATACCTATAATTTATACACATATAATTATATTAATTTTTAAATATAATCTAAAGCCAATTTCTACTAAGTAGTATTTTGCTAATTATTAGGTAGGAACGTACGCTCCTTACCTAATTTATTTGTGTATAAAACTATTTCTCTCTTCCAAAGAGTTTGCTGGAAGAGAACTCATATTGGAGTTAAGTTGGCTTTGTACATCTCATTTAAATGTATAAAATTAAGCTGCTATTTTACGCTGTGTAAGCTGGTCGAACTGACTTATTCATGCTACAGCTATAAAACAGCTTCGACGTAGCTCTACTGTGTATATAATAAAAATTCTCTATAAAGTCAGACATGGAGACACATTGAGTTGAAAGTTTGTTAGTTGATATCGCTGCCACTTAATTTATTTTTGTACATCTTCAAATTCATCCATCTTTTCTATTACTATGAGGTTTATTTGCACTATTCACTTTACGAAAAATGACACACGAAACGAAACCAATAATAAAACACCGCCCTCACATAACTGATTCGATTGCGCTTTACTTTTCCTTTTGGATTTCACGTTTATTTTCTTATTTTGTAACAACTATATCTGTTACATTTGCTGATTTGTTTACAAAACAAGAGGTGTCAATAAAAATTATCCCTGAAAAGGTGTATTAAAGAAATTAGTATAAAAAAAAACTATAAAACGATGCAAAAATGATGAAATAACATGACTTCATATATTAAGTTCGGTGTTAAAATATGAGTAGGGTGCATACAAAAGTTAAAGTCACACAAAAAAAATCCTTCTTTCACAAAGTGAACTTAAAGAAAGATTTCTCATTTCTCAATTATTACATTAAAACTATATCACCTATTTTTCCACCTTAAAGTGTGGAATTTTCTATTCAAAATATATGGAACCACAACTGCTGCTTTTGTTTTTGTTTAGTTTTGTAGTCTTCTTCGTTATAATAAACCGGAGAAATAACACACTGATCTAAGTATATTATGTTTGGCATGAACGTAAAAATTTACCGCCATATTATATAAGGTCGTTTTTGTTAATGATTTCTTAAATTTACGCGAACACTACACATTGAATAAAATTACTATTTACGGATTTTATCGCGTTTAATTACTTTAATTTATTTTTATTATTATCCCGACGTTTCGGGTGCTTTCCAGTACCCATGGTCACGGGGGGGACTGAGATGTTTGACGTCCCAATGTCATAGTTAGTCCGGCTACCTTCAGTTTTTTTTTAGTATTAATTTTTGATCCAATTTACGCAAAACGAGCTTATAGTATCATTAAAGTCTTGCAGTGGTATGCTTGGGTTTGGTTTTAATTTTGTTAATTATAGGATCCCAAGCAGATGGTAGCACCCAACCATCTTCTCTATTGAAATTTGGATGTTTTTTAATTTCAATAGCCTCGCGTATCATCCTTAGTAGGAATCGGTGTACTTTTGCGAGAATTTGTGGTTTATCAAATCTAATGTAATGGTGAGGACGATCTTGAACATGTTCGCAGACTGCAGACTTCCCGGAGCGTCGGTGCTTCACATCAGCTATATGTTCCTTCACGCGGGATTTTATAGATCTCTTTGTTTGACCTATGTAAGACAGACCACAAGCTATATTGTGAATGTGGTCTCTCTTACATAGGTGATGATCTTGATGATCTTTGGTATTTTTTTTAATTTTGGGGAGTCATTGTATCCTACCATCATTTTTATAGAATTGGGGTGCAAAAGGGTTGCCTCCCGCAAAGGAGTTCACCTTCTGCTGAGTATTCGATTGCTCTAAAGTTATAATTACTTTTTGTTAGGAGTTGCTTTAAAATCTACTTATGAATATATGTTATTTTTAAATAATGCGCGACATACTTACGAAGACATAGATTTAATAATTTCGACCATATCCATACACCACCTTGTTCGTAAATTACCATGGTACGTTGAGTAGAGGCGAGATTGCCATTCTAAAAATGTTATATTATGTAATTCTAACTTATTAGAATTTTCAATGGATCGTTATGTCTAAAATTAAAAAATGTTTCTTTAAAATGTTGCGAACTCGTCGATAAAATTTCGTTTTCAGCCCAGAACGAGTGTATATAGCCATGGGCAACATGGTTAATTAGAAATTACGTTTTTTTTATTTTTATGGAAGAGGGGCAAACAAGCATGCGACCAGCGCCCACGAACAACTGCATTACCAGGGCAATTTCAGGTGCGTTGCCGGCGTCTAAAAAATAATAAGCTTATTTCTTGATGGACCCTTCGTCGTATCGCTCCGGAAAATCGTCGGTGGTAAACGATTCCCCAAACAAGTCTTGCGGGAAAGAAACTTGCTAGTATATCGCACAGTGGTAGACTGCCAAGCATCCAGATGGTGTGGAGTTGTGCGTTCTCAGAATTCAGTGGCTTAAATTAATACGAACAATTTATTTTTGTTTATCAAAAACTCGTTTTCTAAGGAGCGAGTGCACCAAAGTAGGTTTTCATGAGTTTGCAACTACGCCTAGAAAATGGGAGTATAGTAAACGATGCGTTAGAGCCGGTGCCAATTCCACTGATTTGCTGCGAATTTGCTTTGGTAATTACTCTTTTAAAGCATATGGAGGTGTTTGCATCATGAGACGTCGATGCGTCTGCCCAAACCCGGTAGCCATCCTGTTTGTGGCGTGTGCAATTTTACAGGAGCGATCAAGCCATGACGGGGTGTGCCTCCAATAGGCACTACAGATAATGGAATAAAAAGTTTCATTCCCTTAAGAATCACATCAGCGACATCGTTGGAATCATCTGGCAAGTAGCTAACCCGCTCCCACGGGAAAGATGCAAAAAGATCGCATCCTGTCCCAATAGACCGACCTTTAGTGCCATACATGGCAGCAATCTGCAGGACGCAACCGCGTTGGGGGCGTGAGTGGTACCATACTCCGGGTCAAACAATAGTCCAAAGCTCCAAGAAAGGCGTCGAAGGAGACTTGATATTCATCGGGATGATAGGTCAGCAGAAAGTCCAACAGGGAAGGTGCATTATCCTCCACAATCCGTGTAGGTGAAGTAACCCGTAGTGTCAGGTTACATGCATAGGCAAATTCATCAACAGATCTACTCGCATGATTGGTTAAACGTAAACTAAGCTATTATGCGTGGTTGGCGTTAAAAACATCAAAAATCACGGTCTATGCGAGTTTTCTGTTGTAGCATGGTGTCTGTAGCCATTTGGAGGCGGTCAAAGAGTCGACGAGTATCAGCATTACTGCTACGGATCTATAGAGGCACGAATTTAGGTCAGGATGGTCATCGGTGTCTACGCGCAGCCTAAGGATGAAGACATACCGTACCATTCCTCCAAGATCGCGGGATTTTGAGAACAGATACGTTTAGTTAGAAAGAACAAAGCCCGCTTTGTTGTCTCCAGATAGTAATGGATGGCATTTAGGTTTAATTGAAGTCTCGTGATGTTGCATGAATGTTTGGACAGCGTGGAAGTGGTTGCCTTTTATATTATTCTGCTTCCGTCAAGTAGTTTTAGTGCTCTGCGGAATTTCCCTATTCCTTAAGTATACGGGGCTGAGCTCCCGTGCTCAGGATGAGTAGAAAAGCTTGGACGTGGATGCTTAGTGAGGGATTCTCCAATACGAGAGGTGCCGGTACCCGCTACCATGTTACAATAAGAGAGAAAGGTGGTTGATTGGGTCTACGGCCACTTTCGAGGCGACTTCACGCTGGTATTTTATTAGGTTATACTTTCCCAGTTTGAGCTGGCATGGGCCACACGGCAGCCGTGTGGCGGCTTCTGCTGCATTTGTGTGACAGCAAAAGCTGCTGCTTGGCTCTACTACTGTTAGGTTTCGTCCTAATTGGCAACGATCGTACGAGCAAACGATGTGATTTCATCGCACGACGAGATTAAACACACACACATTTCTTTAGAATGTCCTAACTAAAGTTTGCAATTCGTCGTTCGAGCACAAGAAATACTTAATAACGATCGTACGATGAGTTTGATCGTACAATCGTGTAATCAAAAATACAAATAATTTTTGAGTGTCGTGATTGGTCACGCGCCATCGCGCGAGCGCAGCAACGCAAGTTATGGGTGGCGGGGGTATTTTCAATGAAAGGGCTTAGACCGATGGCCGAGGGTCAAAAATTTGTATCTTCTCATGTCTTATCTTCCTTGTGCTTGTTCTTCCGATAGTATTGAAAAAATACAACGTTTAATTTGCTGGAGTTCGAAAACAAATACGTAAAATTTTTAAAAGCGAATGATGTAGTTGGTTTCTTATGTATTATATTTCAAAGAAAAATCTCCAGCGAACTAAAACTAGTTCAAAAGAAGCAACTTTCAGAAGTTTTGCTCCCAAGTTTTGCATATTCTTAAACTAATTCTAAAAGATTTAAAATTCTAGGTTCAACAAAAATCATAAATTTAAGTAAGACTTACTTAAAACGTCTAGAATTACTAAAAGTCCACTTGAAATACTGTAGGATTAGTGTGATATTGTTCAAATACTATCTGAAATAGGAATTGATCTTCAAAATACATTATTATTTAGAATTCCAATCTTGTATAGATTCCAAGTAAAAGCAAAACCATCAACTTCGTTTTGGCAACTATAGTCCAAGGATATTTCAGGCTAATTTCAACAAGTTTCTTGAAATTTCATTGCGTTTAAATGGCTTATTATATATTCCCGACGTTTCGAGTACTTTACAGCAAGCTTGGTTACGGGGGAACAGAGATGATAAATGTTCAAATGTCTTAGTTAAACACGGCTTAAACCTTCAGTTTAGCAAGACTTTGAAATACAATAAGTTTTATCAGCGGAGTTCAAACCAAAATTTTATAATTTTAAACCGAAGGTAACCACAAATAA
Organism: Parnassius smintheus behrii; assembly: GCA_036936625.1. NCBI lineage: Eukaryota > Metazoa > Arthropoda > Insecta > Lepidoptera > Papilionidae > Parnassius > Parnassius smintheus. The sequence goes on from JAUPFT010000003.1 coordinate 48,269,178, forward strand.
TTAAGAAATTTGAACAATGAACACCTCAGTTTCCCCGTTACCATGGCTGTTCAAGTACTCGAAAGGTCTGGAATATAAAATAAGTTAATTACGCGGAAACATTCGTAAAAACTAGTTTAATTTAATTTGCAGTGTTCGCGTTAATATAAGAAATTAAAACAATTTTGTTTCATGGGTTACGTGGGATGGGATAGGAATAGCAAATTTTGTCATCTCTCAGAGACTCATAAGATCATACTTGCGCCCTGTACTTAGTTCAGTCACATTAGAAAAAAAGAAAGAAACAAGGAATAATTTTTTATTCAATATATGTAATTTTAAGACAGCGAGACTTTTTTAAAGTAAACTTTACAATATACAAAGTTGTAGGTTTGTAAATATTTACAAAACGAGACGGTTCAAATTTGTATGAAGCGTAGGCCTGGTTTTGTACAAGTAAGGTAATAAATTAAAATAATATATTACACCACTTTTGGTCGTTCAAATCCACGAATTTGGGTTTATTTCAGTGGTATTAACATTTTATTCTTACCAAAAGCTGCAACACTAGTGGTTAATTGATATCGTTTTGACGTTAGCTGTCAACTGTCATGTGGTTATTGATTCCTAGTGATTCAAAATTTGATTCTACAGATGTCCGATATCAATGAAATCAAAATCCAATGTAAACCATAAAGTCCATAAAACAAAAGCCGAGTCAAACAATCAATCGCCAAAGAAATCCAAAACAAACACAATAAACGCGTTGACGAGTTCGCAACTGCACGAACGAGATCGGAATAAAAAAATATCACACTACCTACATTATTTCATGTCTCAATTGGACTAAAGTCACTTTTTAGACATGGCATATAATTGGAAAGCTGTTGATTATAACTGGAAAGCTGATGATTTTACGCCATCTTGTAAAATCATCAAAGATTGGGATTGCATTTTTATTTGTAGCAAGTCATTTATTTTGATTTATTCTCTCATTTTATTTTTCATAAAATCCCTGAATTATTCGCTTTTTTACGGAATAGTGTACATAAACTGGATCTGAAATGGACCGTGTCCTTTATTATAGAATCGACTTGGAACCGACCACCTCATTAGCAGGGATTAATATCAACCATATATTCATTTATATTATAATTTCCCGTTTGATACAGTTTTGATTAGTAAAATATATAAAATTGGTAAAAGAGAGACCCTGTATATTTTGCTAGGACTTTGTTGTAATAGCATATACATTGCTCTAGGAATGAACTACTGGCTCTGTGGAGTCAAGAAACTGGTATCACTAGCTTGTGTTTATTCCTAGTTTGTACAGTGTGTACATCAATTAATTTTTTACTAAAATTCTTTTGTTATTGTGAACGTACATAAGATTTTCGTAAATATACGGAGGGGCCCTTATCCTATTAAAAAAGGCCAAAGTTAATATATTTATTTCTTTGATTTTTTCTCCAAGACTCTCTCGATTATAAGTTGTAAATCAGCTTCCTTTCCCCATATCAAAATTCCATAAGACATTATGCTATGAAAATAACTGAAATAAACTAATCTAGATATCTCGAAACTAGTGAGATCTCTAATCTTTTTTACAGCATAAGTTGCAGAGCTTAGATTGGTTGCTAGTTTGGATATATGGGTGCTTCACTGAAGCTTTGCGTCGTGAGTGATGCCAAGGAAAACGGTGGATTCAACAGGGTTCAGTTCTTACCCGCTTAAAACATATTGTTTTTCAGATTTTTAACATTCGGTGTTGTAAATTTAATACATTTATTTTCATTTTCGTTTAAATATAGCTCATTAACGTCAAACCAGTGCACTAATTGTGTATAGCCTTAGTGACTTTGTCACTTTTAAATGACGTTTAAGTTTATAAAATCAAGGAATTATCATCAGTAAATAATATTTTATCTTCTTAAGCCTTCCTTTGATATTGCAGTTGTTTATGGGAGTGGGGAAAACCCAAATCTAGGTCAACTTTGTGCTGGTTTGCCCCTCTTTTGTAAAAAAGTATTCCTAATAACGGTTACTGCTATCTGTTGTTTAGAGTATTTAAAGTGTGAGTTCATAAGCAACACGGACTTTCGGCCGACCCGAGGGGAGTAGCCATAGCGTAAACAACAAAAAAAAAAAAGCAACGCACGCAAATACAATCGTCTGTCACTACGAAACTAACACATAACAACTGAAACAATTAACTAACAATTTCACACTCACACACACATTTCAGTGTAACACAGAGCAGCTTTTCAGCAACACCATTTTCCTCACTTCTAGAAGAATTACTACGACGGACAATTAAGTCCTAGTACTCGTTGAACGACTTAGGCAAAATTACTCCAGTGAACTTTATACTGCACAAACGAGTGGGAGGAGGGTTTCTCGATATACATTCAATTCCAACTCGCCACCATTAATACGACGCTCCGCTAAAATTATGTAACCTGTCGCTCACTCTTGAATCAACCGATGTTTAATACACGCGCCGACAAGTTTAAAAAGAGGTGAAAAGTAATAATTTGACATATATTACATAAATATGGAAGGTAGCCCATATCGTCCCGTGGGTGTTATAAAATCGATAGAGAGAAATTTGAACAGGAGATAAGCAGCAGTATCTTCCTGATAACAGCTCTAAGTTATAAAAAGCTGCGATTACCAACCCAGCTGTCAAGCAGGGCAACTATGGTGAAATAGCTACATCCTGTGAGGCAACCTACAGGGGAAATCAAGTTCAGCAGTGGAGTATGATGGACAAAATATAGATCAAAAATTGTAAATTATAATTGAAATGTCCTTTTACGTAATTTGTGATTCGTTTAAATTTTTACTTTTAGAATGAGACTTTATTATAAAAGGTAGGTTTGTGGCTTAAAAATAATTGAAATAATAAGGATGATATCAAAGATTTATAACCATATGTTTTAAATACCCACTTTTTGAATTCATTATTTTGGATAGGTTTTCCCGGTACAGGTATCAAAAGGTCCAATTCATAACAGAGGCCTCCTCATAAATTGGCTCATAGGGTATATTTGCCACAGTTGCCATGTTCGGCAGGCGGGTTGGCGAGCGTATTTTTTAGTATTTAGCTGTAAATAGAAGACGCTGCTACATGTCTCCTATTTTGTTTTCCTCTGTCACCTCTTGCTTCATTCACGGGATGACATGGGGTAGTGGATATCTTTACCTAACCACTACACAGTCAAAACTGCCACTACACGACCAAAACCGCCAGTGCACGGTCAATGCTCCATTTTTTCACTACCAATAAATTACCTGAACTTCGTCTGTTATCTACAATATGTCGTGTAAAGTTATTGTTGTAATTGATCATTATCAAATTCAAACAGTGTAGATTACGAATTTTTAATCTGCACTGTTTTGTTATATACTATAAACTTTTCCCTAGCGAATTATATGTACTAAAACGACTTTTGTTAGTTAGCCCTTGTGAATTGATAAACGATAAAATAAAACTAAGATTCCATCTGAGTGCCAATGCAGAAACTGCAATAAATGAGAGCTCCATTTTCTTTATTACTTTATCTGATAAAATAAACTAAACGTTTGCTTAAATTGAATTGTTTCTTGTTACTGTAAATAGACTTTTGATCAATTAAATGTACGTATATTTAAAATTGCATCAGACTATAAAATACCCAGATGCTTGACCGTAAAGTTACATAGGTGGTCATAGAATTTTCTCCGAAAGAGAACTATCTGTAATTTTTTTCGGGGAGAAGTCTGCGCATATAAAATAAATGGTCTCAATCACTGCGGAACTCACACATAATAATTAAAACAACAAACCAACAATTTCACACACAGGTATGAGTAAATACGACGTATAATATATTATAACATTATCACTCCTGGATAAATCTGCATATTCTAAGAGAGCGAGCAGACTGTGTTGATAAGCAAATCCGAAACAAAACGACCATTATTATAGTAATTTTAAGATGAATAATAAGAAGTAAATAGCAATAATGCGGTTAAAAGTTAGTAACATATACTTTGTAAATTTGATGTGGCAGATTACATTTTGTAGCAAAAACTGAACAATTCGGAATGTTCGCAGGACGATGATTCAAACGCGCAACTAGATTAAGTCTAACTCTTATAAGCAGTGTGGCTGCAACTAGTTTTATTGTACACATAAGAACGCGTGGACTTGCTATTATGATTTGACAGAGAGAAACGCTTTGTATGGCTACTTCTCTCTTATCAGCTGGTGGTCCGTGTTGCTCCATGTATGGTTGTAATTAAATTTATTATAATATTAAACCAGATATCGTTTTAATCTATATACCTTAAATAACGTAATCTTAAACTGAATAAAGGTGCTCTTGCTTTGAGAGAGGACTTGCTGCTCGTAGCTCTCAAGCAAATTGACGGTTTCAGTACCAGACGTCTCGCACCTTGCACACTGGTGCCCGAAGTAGATCTGAACATTTGCGTCTAATGGAAACGGGATAGCTGTTTCACCATCTATTGGAAGTCAAAAGATTTATTTAGTATTTCCCACAATAGCCTATTTCGACACACTTGAAATTAATTACTTACATTTATTTACATTGGCCGTGTAGTGGCGGTTGAGAATATCCATTACGCTATTTCATCACGTGGGTGTCGTAAAAGGCGACAGAAGGGAACAGACAGAAGATGGGCAGCAGCACCTACCTTATAACAGCAACTATATAACAAAAACTTCAGTTGCCAACCCGCTCAACAAACGTGGCAAATATTGCAATATACCCCCCATGAGCAACGACGCAAATAGGTGGCCCCCAGTCTCCAGCGGCCCAGCCATTCCTGGTTACGGTGGCAACATAGTAACGGTGGGGCAGAGGGTAAGAATCTTCGATGAAGGTCACACAGGTTTAGGCACCAAACTCGGCTCATCCTGATGAGGAAGTGGAGGAAATGTATGAGGATATTTTTAAAGCCATGCATTCCTCCAAAACCCATTATACTGTGTTAATGAGAGACTTAAACGCAAAGCTAGACACAAGAAAGAATGGTGAGCTGAAGTTAGGGAAATTTGGGATAGTGCAACGAAGCCCAAGGAGCAGCAGCTCGTCCACTTCATGGAGAAAGGGAGACTCTTTATGATGGACTCTTTCTTTTAGAAGCGGCACCACAGAAAGCAGACTTGGTCAAACCCGGCGGTTCGACAAAAAATGCGATTGACTTCATGATGACGACTAGACAACAACTGGTCAGTCATGTCTCAGTGATCACACGGGTGAAAACTGGCAGCAATCATCAAATGGTTAGAGGCACACTGAACCTAAACATTATGTTGGAGAGGTCTCACCTAATGAAGTCGACGTTTCCTACCTTTCGTGCTCTCATTCAAAGATCCGAGACTTTTTCCTCGAGCTACAAAACCGTTTACAGTGAGTAGAAGATTGCAATGCAGTGGGCAATATGAATGACAAGCTTGTGGAAACTGTCCATGCCGTTGGAACTAAGTTCTGCATGACCCACCGCAGAAGAACACAAAAACTCTCCGAACACACTCTTAATCTCATGGCTGTTGACGCATGACATGCATGAGCATGAAGATCGATGAAACTGCAGTTGTTAACAGATTTGACATCATACAGGCAACTGAACAGACAGATTTCCAATTGTATGCGGCAGAACTTACACAACTTCAGTACAGCTCGTATTGAAGAAGTGATTGAGCGGAACCAGGGCTCCAAAGACTTTATCAGAAATCTGTCTGCCGGAAAGAGCCAACTTCCAAAGCTGAAGATTGATTGTGGCAGCATATTTTCCGCGATACCTGAGATTTCACGTGAGATTGAGAGGTGCTATCAGCAGCCATATACATCATCATTGGAACCACACGCAAGTGTGAGTAACGATTCTAGAGCAAGTCTTATCCGAAACTATTCGGATGATATCCCGGACGTAAGCTTAGCGAGATTAGAATGGCTCTCCAGCACTTTAAGTCCCTGCCGTCCGAAACAGTAATATTCAAAAAAAAATTATTACTTAGAACGTCGTTATCGTATAATTTCTTCTAATAAAGAATAACAATAACATACACAGGTACATAAACACCAACATTTTCTTAAATAGGGTACACATTATAATAAAAACGGAAAGGGAAACTGACTAGAAAAATGTCGCCGGCCTAAGAGAGTTTTTAGTAATTATGTTTCTAAACATAGTTCAAAACTTCGATTGACAAAAATATTATCCAATTTGTACAAAAGTAAGCAAGAATGCATTTAAAAGGTGTGAAGAAATAAAGAAAAAATGTTAAAAGTGGAATACGAATGATTGAGTAGCTAAGTTTCGTCAATATTGGACTGGTCACCCAAATATTTGATGACGCTTAAACAAGTAGTATTAAAACCTTTAGGAGCGAGCATTATGCATGAAAAGAATAGATATAAAAGAAAAATTGGCTTTAATAAATAAGTAATGGGGAGATAGATAGATAATATAAGGAGCGTCCATCACTGGTACAACATAGAGTCTTCGAGATGTTTCGGTGATTGGATCATAAAATCAGGATTAATGGGTACTAGGGAACAATACCTTCAGTATAAGTGATGTACATGAGTTTACTCATATTAGTACTGTTAATGACCAGAGAAGTTTTAAATTTTTTACCCTTAATAATGGTACATAGAGGTCATATCCTTCATTGAATCATCGTGTGAACTTAGTTTTCCTCCGTGACAATTGTTGGAGTCCTTTTTAACGACTTAAACGTAGACGGCAAGGTTGTGCGCACAACCCAAGGTACACTTTTACTTTGTTATAAATACGATAAAAAATTTATGTACCAATAAAAATAAATGAATGTTACGAAAGTGTAATATAATACCCAAATAAATGGGGGGCCCATATGTATAAAGTACCCGCGTGATAATTATCATGAAATAAAATATAAATGAAATGAATTAACACTCCGATTCCCGGTATCTAAAAGATAAATAAATATATAAGTAAATAGAGAGAAATAGAGGTCTAAAGGTCCAAAATGTTAAGAAGAAAAAAGAAAGTACGTACAAAAATTACGGAAAAAAGGCCTAATAATCCATGACAATACAAGATAATAAGGGGATTCCCATCTAAATCTATAGGGTTGGATAGTTAATTATTTTTTATTTTTGTATTAGGCCTATTAATGCTACCCAAAATACCACTAAAAAGTTACTCATGTAATAACTATAGGAATTGATGCACATAAATAAAATTATTAATCAAATACAATATACACATTTTCACGTTATTGTCTTACCACATTTTATACGAACATACGAGATTTTTTTCATATTTAGATACAGTAATTCATATTTATAATAACGCTAATTGAATTTCTTTTTTTTTTTGTTATATGTTTTTATATTAAATTTGTACATTTCAAATTATATGTAGTTTATATTATGCTTAATAAATAAAGTCCAAAGTGTATCGACACACTATTATTATAAATTTATTAACGTATAAAGACAAAACTTAAATTATAATGATTTCTTAAATTTACGCGAACACTACACATTGAATAAAACTGTTATTTACGGATTTTATCGCGTTTAATTACTTTTAATTTATTTTTATTATTATCCCGACGTTTCGGGTGCTTTACAGCGCCCATGGTCACGGGGGGACTGAGATGTTTGACGTCCCAATGTCATAGTTAGTCCGGCTACCTTCAGTTTTTTTAATATTAATTTTAATTTTTGGTCCGATTTACGCAAAACGAGCTTATAGTATCATGAAGTCTTGCAGTGGTATGCTTGGGTTTGGGTTTAGTTTTGTTAATTATAGGATCCCAAGCAGATGGTAGCACCCAACTATCTTCTCTATTGAAATTTGGATGTTTTTTAATTTCAATAGCCTCGCGTATTATCCTGGGTAGGAATCGGTGTTCTTTTGCGAGAATTTGTGGTTTATCAAATCTAATGTTGGTTGCGCGGAAAACCATTCGTATTATTATATTTGACGGTAGGGGTGCCAAGTCGCTTGTCCCTTTCCGAAAAACGATATCATTCATACCCTCCTATCGACACATCGGGGTGGTGGGGTGGGAGGGGCAAGAAGATAATTCTAGAATGTCACGTAATCATCGGGGCCGAGGACATATAAGGCACGCGCGACCGTTGCGCGCTCTCTTCCCACCGCGCCAGTCATTGGAACAACAGCTCTCTTCCCACCGCGCCAGTCATTGGAACAACAGCTCTCTTCCCACCGCGCCAGTCATTGGAACAACAGCTCTCTTCCCACCGCGCCAGTCATTGGAACAACAGCTCTCTTCCCGCTGCTGTCGTCGTTGAAACCACACCGCTAGTAGAAACCGCTTTAGCCTGGAAGCAGTCGAGCTCCAGGAGACCCGCCTCACCTCGTGTGAGATATAGTCGCGCACCGCCTCTCTCCAGAGTGTCTGTCTAGAAGAAGTTCCAGAAGTTGCAGCTATAGTGCTCTACACAAATAGAAGAAACCCCGGTGAGTCAATATTCCTTTAATTAGTTCCTGCCTTATATAGTTTAACCCGCTCCAATTTTGTTGTTCTCCTAATCAGGCAGGATTCCTTTTTAGCGATTTGGCACAATAATAGTTGTAGTTTTAGGGAAAAGCGAGTGCATTATACCGCATGCTATAGTAGTCGCCTTTACGTAAGCGTAGAAGCAATCGCATATACAGTCCACTTTAGTTAATATCTCGCGTAATAGGTTTAAGGTTCGACCGGGGAATTAGACTTCGGCAGCCTTAGACACGTGGCTCCACCATTTTATGGTCACTTCGGCAGGATTTCGTCGAATTGTTGAATTAATTAATTAGATAATGCACTCTAATTTATGGAATAGACTTAAATAGTGTTCGTTTAAATTTAAATTTTGATTAGGTACTCGCAAACAGAATTATTCGTTTTATAGCGCTCGTATTTGATTAAATTTAAAGCCTATTAAATAATTGAAACAGTGTAATAGGAACCGTTTGATACGCTTACCCACAATCTTGATGAAATTATTGAGTGCAAATGACGCGTCACCTCGACTCGCTGCGCAGGTGTTCGATTTAATTACGTAATACGGCATACCGAGTGTCCATCCTTCATTGTTTGTGCGTTGTGAGATTAATTGTGATTGATATAACTTTATTATAATAATTTAAAATGGCAGTTAGTGGAAGTGAAATCAAAATTAAAACGCTTTATGCCAAGAGGGACATACTCTTTTCGCGTATGCAGAATATAAGAGATTATATAAAGAACATTAATATAGAAGCAGTGCGGGAAACCTTTTTGACTGAAATCGAAACGATAGATTATTTGCGGATAGACTACGAAAAAATATTAGACCAAATTAATCATTTGGAATTATAAATCGACCCGAAATACATAGTGAACTACCAACCGCTGCTGGCATTCGAAGATATGTTGTGTCGCGTGAAAAGAACTGCGAGATCCCTACAATCTCAAAACGAAGCAAAGGCGGAAAAACAGGTACATCCAAGTGACTCGATTAGGTTGCCGCCAATAGATATTCCGGTATTCAATGGTGATATTAATACGTGGCCCTTCTTCTTCAGTAGTTTTCAAAACAATATACACAATAACCCATCGTTATCGGACGCCGAAAAATTATATTACTTAATTAGTAAACTTAGTGGCAGGGCACAGTCGATCTGCTCTGGTTTTACACCTACAGCAAACAATTACTTATTAATGTTCGAAACGCTTAAAACTAAATATGAAGATAGGAGAACGTTAGCTTCCGAATATCTGAACCAGATATTCGATCTTAAACCTATATCATCCGCGAACATCAACGGCTTAGAGCAGTTTCTAGATAGATTTGTGGCATCGGTGGCTGCGCATAGGAATTTGAAATTTAATGATCTTATGGACGAGGTGTTTCTCCATGTTGCATTAAAGAAATTAGACCCCGACACCGTGCGTGCGTTTGAAATGGAGCATCGTAGCTCGGAGATGCCTTCCTTTCATTCATTAGCATCGTTCATGCGAGATCAAATAAAGGTGATGCAGCGCTCTCCGAACGTTAAACAGGAGATTAAAAGGTGCGTCGACCGTAGACAGACTCAACCATCTAAAATAGCAGGGTCGTTAACTTACGTAACCGTTACGCCAACATCACTCCAGCATACTTGTATAGTATGTAAAGATAGACACGGTAATTTATATAATTGTGCGACTTTTCGTAAATATTCACCAAGCGAGCGTTATAAATTAGTAAAGACAAACAACCTATGTTTGAACTGCTTAAGCGATAAGCATTTAGTTGCAAAATGCAATTCGAGTTCCGTATGTAGCAAGTGCGCCAGGAAATATCACACGCTATTACATTTTGAAAATAGCAACATAGCGGCGTCAAGTAAAGCGGATAAGGAATTCGCCCCTACTAAGGTCAACGATTCTAGCGGTCGACCTGGTGATGTCGCTCTGTGCTCATTGGCAAATATGGGAGCACAACCTCCTTCAACCGTGTTACTGGGTACGGCACGTATTTTGGTTAGGGATTCGCGTGGAAACGAACAAAGCGTCCGTGCACTGCTGGACAGCGGAGCCCAAAATAGCTTTATAACGCGACAATGTTGTCAGCGCTTAGGCTTAGTAATAAATAGGTCACTTTCATGTCCGGTAATTAAAGGCATCGGAGGTATTAGTAAAGCGACACAGGGATATATAAATTTAAAATTTTATTCTCGGATAGATCGTAATGTTAACTTTGATATAAATGCACAAGTAGTAGATAGGGTCACTGAACGGTTGCCAACCGTTTCGCTTGACACCTCGGCAATGATTGAATTTAAGAATTTGACTCTGGCGGACGACACTTACGCCGTTCCTGGAAACATAGACATGCTCATTGGAGCATCGCTTTTCCCTCATCTTTTGTTAAACAATAAGGTCAGGGGCAACTCCTCGCATACCGCGCCTTACGCACTGGAACCGTATTGGGATATGTTATCCTTGGCTCCGCCCCCATCATAGATAGCATTTCGGCAACATCCTGTTGTTGCACCGTCGCTGTCGAACCTCCCGAATTATTGACTCGCAGTTTTCGGGAAATAGGGGAGGGGAACATCCCGCGCTCGGGTAATAAATTAGGCGAAGAGTCGAGAAGCAAGACGTTAGAGTCTGTTGTTAGTAAACCTGTTGTAGTTTCGTCGCAGCCGAAGGGAACGCCGAGTAGGGATAGCCCTGGAGCTAGGTTTACCGACACCGCGAACAAGGCCCATATAAGCAAGATTAGATCGCCCCGCAACCCGTCAGGTGACATATACAGTGCTCGAATCGATCTAGTTAGCGGAAGCGCGCGCGGCGCGGATCGAGGTCACGGTCGCGGCGCATGGAGACACCGAGCCGCTGCGACAGAAGGCGTGTCTCACTGGAGGCTACGGAATAGACCTGCTGAGGCCGATCTTGCTTGGCGGGAGGAAGTGAGACTTCGCGAGCAACAAGCCATATGCAGTGTTGTTCCGAAGCGTTCATCGCATAGTTTTACCGCTTATTAATAATTATAGCTTAGTCGCTTAGAAATTGCATACTTGTGATTGGATAGTTTTATTATTTAAATATTAGTTTGTCGTTGATAGAATTATATATTGGTATTTCCTTAGTGTTTGTTTAGCTTGTTGGTGTTCCGTAAAATTAAAAATAAAATAGTATAGTTTAGCCGCGCCACAGCAATACGCTGTGTTATATAAATCATTTTTGTCGTTACAGTGTAGCCTTTGTAGTTTAAAAGTCGATAAGTAGTGTTTGTTCGTATATCTTTACGTCCGATTACAACTATGCTGAGTCGCTAGTATTACGAGAAATTCAACGTGCGCACTTCTCTGAAGAAATTAGAAGATTACAATCGAATAGAGCTTGTAGTCGCGCCTTTCAACGCCTTAAGCCATTTTTACAGGATGGGATTGTAAGGGTAGGTGGACGCTTGTCCAACTCGCAATTGAGTTTCGACCAACGGCACCCTATTGTTTTACCGCGTAAAGACCATATCATGAACTTATTAGTCGATTACCATCATAAATTGAACTCGCACGCTGGCCCCGACTTGTTGATGTCGATTTTGCGTCAGAATTATTGGATTCTTTCTGCACGTAGTTTAATACGCAATCGGGTGCACCGATGTATAGCTTGCTTTCGGGCACGCCCCAAGCCGTCATTTCCGGAAATGGCGGAACTTAGATCTTGTAGAGTAATACAATCAGTAAAGCCCTTCACGCACACCGGGTCTGATTTCGCTGGCCCGCTTAAGGTCACGCTCACTCGCGGGCGTGGTATAAGATCCACAAAGGCTTACGTCTGCATTTTCGTATGTCTAACTACTCGAGCGGTGCATATAGAACTCGTTGGTGATCTAAGCAAAGCAGGCTTTATGGGTGCATTTAAAAGATTTCTATCCCGCAGAGGCCATGTAAGTAAATTGTATTTGGATAACGGTACGAACTACGTCGGTGCAAAACGTATTCTATCGGAACTACATGAGCTCTTAGCTAGCAAATATTATAATTCGGAGTTCGCTCACATTCTAGCCGAGAACCGCATTGAGTGGTCTCTGAACGTCCCAGCCGCGAGCCATTTTGGGGGCAATTGGGAGACTAATATCAAGAGTCTAAAGAGTCATTTATACCGAGTAATAGGAGATCAAATTTTGTCCTTCGAAGAGCTAAGTACGGTGCTCGCTCAAATTGAATGCGTAATGAATAGTCGCCCACTTTGTCGTACGTTGTCTAGTGACCCCTCGGAACCGCTGGCTCTAACTCCAGCACATTTTTTGAATTTAACGCCTTTAAAGTATTTGCCAGCCGCAGGTATGGATGAGAACAGACTTAGCATTTCCGCACGCCACAAATTATTAGATCGGTTAGTGCAATCGTTTTGGAAACGATGGAGGATGGAATACTTGCATACTTTGCAGTCTCGGCAAAAATGGAACACAGCAATTGAGCCTTTAGCTGTAGGAACTGTAGTTGTGCTCACCAAAGAGAATACGCCGCCTCTCCACTGGCCGTTAGGAATTGTCGAAGAGGTCTTTCCCGGTTCCGACGGAGTAGTTAGGATAGCTCGCGTTAAGACCACGGTTGGGTCTTACCTGCGTCTGGTTGTCCGTTTGTGCCCCCTGCCTCTTCCATAATTTAAATTAGCTTTCTAGATTAAATTGTAGTTGAATTTAGGTAATCTTAGCGTTAGTTAGTTATTTTTTAGTTGATCTTAGCTTTAGTTGTATTAGTTAGTTTTGAAGGAAATCCTTCAAGGGCGGGGGAGATGGTTGCGCGGAAAACCATTCGTATTATTATATTTGACGATAGGGGTGCCAAGTCGCTTGTCCCTTTCCGAAAAACGATATCATTCATACCCTCCTATCGACACATCGGGGTGGTGGGGTGGGAGGGGCAAGAAGATGATTCTAGAATGTCACGTAATCATCGGGACCGAGGACATATAAGGCACGCGCGACCGTTGCGCGCTCTCATCCCACCGCGCCAGTCATTGGAACAACAGCTCTCTTCCCACCGCGCCAGTCATTGGAACAACAGCTCTCTTCCCACCGCGCCAGTCATTGGAACAACAGCTCTCTTCCCGCTGCAGTCGTCGTTGAAACCACACCGCTAGTAGAAACCGCTTTAGCCTGGAAGCAGTCGAGCTCCAGGAGACCCGCCTCACCTCGTGTGAGATATAGTCGCGCACCGCCTCTCTCCAGAGTGTCTGTCTAGAAGAAGTTCCAGAAGTTGCAGCTATAGTGCTCTACACAAATAGAAGAAACCCCGGTGAGTCAATATTCCTTTAATTAGTTCCTGCCTTATATAGTTTAACGCGCTCCAATTTTGTTGTTCTCCTAATCAGGCAGGATTCCTTTTCAGCGATTTGGCACAATAATAGTTGTATTTTTAGGGAAGAGCGAGTGCATTATACCGCATGCTATAGTAGTCGCCTTTACGTAAGCGTAGAAGCAATCGCATATACAGTCCACTTTAGTTAATATCTCGCGTAATAGGTTTAAGGTTCGACCGGGGAATTAGACTTCGGCAGCCTTAGACACGTGGCTCCACCAAATGTAATGGTGGGGACGATCTTGAACATGTTCGCAGACTGCAGACTGCTCCGGGAAGTCTTACAAATTCTCGCAAAAGAACACCGATTCCTACCCAGGATGATACGCGAGGCTATTGAAATTAAAAAACATCCAAATTTCAAAAGAGAAGATGGTTGGGTCTCTGGGTGGTGGATATAGGATCTGCTTGGGATCCTATAATTAACAAAATTAAACCCAAACCCAAGCATACCACTGCAAGACTTCATGATACTATAAGCTCGTTTTGCGTAAATCGGACCAAAAATTAAAATTAATATTAAAAAACTGAAGGTAGCCGGACTAACTATGACATTGGGACGTCAAACATCTCAGTCCCCCCCGTGACCATGGGCGCTGTAAAGCACCCGAAACGTCGTGATAATAATAAAAATAAATTAAAAGTAATTAAACGCGATAAATTCCGTAAATAATAGTTTTATTCAACTTAAATTATGTTACCTGTTTAAAATGTAAATGTCTTTTATAATGTTAATAAATATTTTGTTAAACAAACTTTAGATGTGTATATAATGGTGTATTTTTATATAAATTTTATCTCAATTTAGATAAAATGTATTCCTGAGAAGTCATGAAATACGTAATAAGTTTTCGAAATTATAAATAACTTAAATGATAAATATTTGTTAATGTACCTATGTAAAAGTATTATAAAAGTTGAATGTAACAATCTATATTTAGAGATATAAACTATTAGGCAAGAGAAATTAATTTAATTCAAGATATGATTTTAATGAATTGACAAAACTAGATATATACGACATAATCGAGAAAACGTTCCCATGAACGTACTTACAAATTAAAACCGCTTACGCGGCTGAGATTGCAAGTTGTATTTTGATCACTGTAGTTTGTTAATGATTACGATTATGTTGCACTGGGACCGCCGTGAGACAAAACGGATAATATTAAACTACTATTTTTGTCAACTAACGGTCACGCCGGTATAGGCGAATGATAAACAATACAAAGAAAAGATTCTTTTGATCGGGGTTACGGCAGGAGGTTCCGAATTATATAAATCGATGTGACAATTGTTTGAGATATAAACAAATAAATATTCAAAATAACCAATAGTTATAACCGATACTTGATAATATTCTGCATTTTATATATTTATTTTCGATTTAAAAGGGCCCTTAAGTAAGAATAGTGTTAGTGAAGTTTATATACTCACGCTACAGTGTGATTTAAATAAGTGTTTTGAAGTTTATCTCCTTAAAAATAAGGGTACTATTTTAGCTCTATCGGATTATTACCTTAAATTTCCCACAGGCTGTTAAGATATACTACTAATAACATAATACAGGATTGGCTAGTGTAATGGTCTGCATACTGGAGGGCTCTGTATTCCTGAGTGGTCGAAGAAAAATTACAATTAAATTATTAAATAACACAGTTTTACGGAGCGAATACTACATACGAACATACCACCTCTTATAGGTCTGCCCGCTTTCGTTGAAAAAACTTTGACCTGAAAAACGAATCCCAAAGTCGGCAGAAAACTTTAGTCAACAATGACGAATCGAAGGAAATTATGGAGACAGTATACTCATTCTATGGCTGAATTAGCAGTAGCTTTTGACGTTAGCATCAAAACAATATTATTCTATTTACGTCAAGTTGGCAAGATAAAAAAGCTTGACAAATGGGTGGGAAGTACGCGTCGAGATGAGCATTGCACTGCTCATTAGGCACACAAAGAAAAGAATTTTGAACCGCATTGTTACTTGTGACGAAAAATAGAATCGCTCAGCAAGTTTGTTGGATCCTGGTTCAGCGCCTATACGATGCCCTAAACGAAATGTTACCACTATGCAAGTGATCGTCAATGTTTGGTAGTCTAGCGTCGACGTAATTGATTACAGCGTCTTACCGAACGGGATGAGCATTACTGCAGATGTGTACCGTGAAGAACTGAACACAAATATGGAAAAGATCGCACGTCTCCAACCAGATTTGGCCAAACACTCGTCCTTGCTGCTCCTGCACGACGGTATCGTGACCTCATACTACACAACATACGGTCTCTAAGTTACAAGAGCTGGGAAAGGAAACTTCTCGCCTTTGCTGCATAAACTTATTGGTGATACATATGTTTTACAAAACATATTGCAATGATAGTAAATAATGTTCATCAGCATTACCTAATGATGGATACGTTTTATGTACCTAAATTGCAAGAAACAAACATCAGAACCTAACAGTTAAAAAAATTTTATATCTTATTTGTAAAAAGCAAGTAGTAAATTTAAAAAAAAATCGTACTATCGACTTCAATATGAATAAATTGAGAACATCATGAATGTAGCTGAAGTCGATTCAATACGCATTAATAAGCATAACTCAAAAACTACTGGCCAGATCTTGATTATGGGAATATATCATCAAATAATCATCTAAATCTATTCACCTTGTAATGTTGGGATGTTCGGGAAATAAATGATAATACTTCTAGTGGTCTTGACTGTAGATTTATCACGCCGGACCTATCTTAGGCTATCGTGTATATACCTACATGGGCATACACTACACATATACTACACGCCCATTGGCAAAAAGAAAAAAAAATAGAATTTCAAAAAAAAATTTTTTCAATGAATTTAAACTTGGTGTTAAAAATCAAAAAAATGTACACTATTGAAAAGGAACAAAAGGCTTCACAACTGGTTCCTTAAATCCTGCTTCAAAGGATCACTTGAAAAGGAACCAGAGTCGGGACAGAGGGAGGTCGTTTATTCCAGCTGGTTCAGCAGCGGATTTCCTAACCTCCTATGACACCTACGTTGGGTTCGGAACAACGTATGTGAACCCCGCAACGGAGTAACACGCAAGGGCGTCAACCTCTTCCTTTTCTTCAAATAGGTTCAGGCGGGGATTACGGGTCTTCCGAAGTCGTCCCGGTCCCAACGCCTTAATTCTTCGATATGTGCCGCAACAGCGACACAGTGGACTGTATTTCACTTTTATATGATTCCTTGGGAATAAAACAGCAATTATCTTCAAACCGTTCCGTGAGAGAGTAATTACTTTCCCTATCACTTTTTCTTTCTTGATTATACTGCTGGTGCTGAACTGTCCCGAACTTTCCCGAAGTTTCTCCAAACTTCCCCGAACTTTCTTCTACTTTCCCCGAACGAATTGCAAGAAAACTCGTTTACTGAGCTACCCCAGAGCTATACGCGAAAGAGAACCGCGCTCTCTGTTTATTACACCACTTAATTATATCAATTTGTACTATCACTCTCTCACGGTTTGCTCATTATCTTTATTTGTATAAGACATACATTTATACATTTTACATAAAAAGATAGCACAAAAAATATCTATACTATGATATACATTACATTTTTATATCACAAAAACCTTTTATTTATTCAACAAAATATGCCTATTTTACAACATATGCACCAAGTTCGAATTCTTAAATATCTAATATATAAGGTTGAAACAATGTTCTTTACTTGAAAATATAAATATCTTAACTAATACAATAGTTTAATTTACAGTTTTCCTGTACATTTACCATTTAAACACTTTTAAATTTCTTACACAAAACTATCAATATTTCACTAATCCAAAGGAATTTTCACATGAAAATAACACAGAATTCACCTATTTTGCTCATACAGTCAATCTGAAATATTTTACAAGTCAATTTTACATAAATTGCTGAAATTTGCAAATATTCAAATTTTTTACTTGTTTTGACCTCCTAAGTTAACGTGCGGCTATGAACTCACGCTATTTGAACAACTAATTCTCACACGACTTTCACTTGTCGGCAAAAATGGCAAATTTAGCACACACTACTATCAACCAATACTAGGTGAACAACTGATTCTACACGACTCCCAAATTGTAGGAAGTTATTTCCAACTAGAATCTTATCAGAATTATCATGTCTCCTATGAGATAACATAGACAAAATATTTCATGAATAAAAAAAAAAACATTGAAAATAGACATTTTGTTTTCATACAAAACGTATCACACTCATATAAGATAATACTTTCGAACCCAAGACCTTCAAATCATTAATTCGATATTTCTTTAAGATTCAACTAAGTGTTTTCTTATTAGAATATTATTGCTCGATAATTTGTCTTTAGAAGATAATCGTAATCGGTTAACTAAGTAATATGAAGATTTTAATTATATACGAGGGTGACACTGAAAGTTCTTAGAAAATCAAAAACTGAACCAACTATAACAACGGCCAACGAGAAGCAATACCAAATGTAAATAAAACCAATGCATGGTTATTAGGAATAACAGGGGTGCGTAAATTTTTGATAGTTTTTTTTTTTTATAGAAGAGGGGGCAAACGAGCATACGGCTCACCTGATGTTAAGTGACTACCGCCGCCCATAATCAACCGCGACACCAGGAGAATTGCGGGTGCGTTGCCGGCCCTTTAGAAAGGAGTAAGCTCTTTTCTTGAAGGTCCCCAGGTCGTATCGGTCCGGAAAAATCGCCGGTGGTAAACTATTCGACAGAGAGGTTGTACGTGGAAGAAAACTCCTTGTGAAACGTACAGTGGTGGACCGCCAAGCATCCAGATGGTGTGGATGGTATCGGGACGTTTGCCGTGTAGTGCGTTCACGAAATTTGGCGGCTGGGATTAATCCGAACAATTGCTTAGAGCACTCCCCGTGATAGATACGATAAAATACGCAAAGAGATGCAACATCTCTTCGCAGCGCCAGTGAATCGAGCCGATCGGAAAGCACTCGGTCGTCGACGATTTAAGCCGCTCTGCGCTGGATGCGGTCAAGTGGAAGGAGCTGGTACTGGGGAGCCCCAGCCCAGAGATGGGAACAGTATTCCATGTGCGGCCGAACCTGCGCCTTGTAAAGTTGCAGGCGGTGTGCCGACATGAAATACTGTCCCGCTCTGCTGAGCATGCCAAGCTTTTTAGAGGCTAATTTGGCCTTCCCCTCCAAGTGACCACGAAACTGCACGTCACTCGATATGTCGACGCCGAGGATTCCGATACTGGCTGAGGCAACAAGGGGAGTGCCTTGAAACTGAGGGGATACGACAAAGGGGTTCTTTTTAGCGGTTAACGCGCAAACTTGTGTCTTCTGGGGGTTAAACTAGACTAGATTTAGTCGTCCCCAATCCGAGACTCTGTTTAGCAAAGACTCGACTTCAGACACAAGTTTGTCCCGGCACTCGGAGACGTTTTCCCGAGAAATATTGGCTCGGCCGGTGTAGAGAGCATCACCAGTGCTGTCATCTGCACAGCAATGAATGTTACGGGTATGCAACATATCATTGATATTGTGACGGCTCAATATTATCATTAATAATTAAATTCAATATAAAGGGGCGTCAAAAATAGTTTTAAAACATATATATTAAGCAATAAAGTTAAATTAATAAACATAAAGTTAATATATTTCAGACATTATCCCAATAACATAGCAAATTAAAGGCTAAATTATTGTTTCTCGTAATAAGTAAATTTATTATAAAAAACTTGTAAAAATATTTAAAATAAAATAAATAATAGAAATACAAGTCAAAAAATATTATAAGATTAAGTTAAATAACTTTTATAAGATAATTAGAAAATTTGTTAAAAATTGTTTAAGTCATGGGAGGTGTTCGTGTATAAAAGAAAACTTTTCTAAGTTGTGGAAGGAGTTCACGTATAGATGAAATTTTCTAAGTTGTTGAAGGAGTTCATGTATTAAAGAAAATTTTCCTAAGTTATGGAAGGTGTTCACGTATAGACGTCTTGTATGGATGAGGTGCCGGAGATACACACCTGCAGTTGTACATATATATGGGGTGGTCGGGAGCCCGACTGCCTGAAGTACTGTAGCACAATGACTAGTCCTATATTAGGGACTTATGAAATTAAACTCAATGATACAAAAGCAATACTATAGAAGGTCTCCATGATGAATTTGCATTACAATAGTAGGGTCGTGGATTCGAACCCTATATATGAATGATTTATGAAAGTAAGGTCTATGATTCAAAAGCAATACTATAGAAGGTCTCTGTGATTAATATGCATTACAATAGTAGGGTCGTGGGTTCGAATCCTATATATGAATGATTTATGAAAGTAAGGTCTGTGATTCAAAAGCAATACTATAGAAGGTCTCTATGATTAATATGCATTACAATAGTAGGGTCGTGGGTTCGAATCCTATATATACATGACTTATGAAAGTAAGGTCTATGATACAAAAGCAATATTATAGGAGGTCTCCTTGATGCATAAGCATTGTATGGGGTGGTCGGGTGACTGACTGCTCCTAGTACTGTTGCAAAATGACTAGTCCTTATTAGGGACTTGAAAAGGAATATTATGGTGGCGTGTGTGCTGCTTCACGAGCAATTGGTCCAAGGTAAACTTGGACTCGCTAACCGATGTGTCCTAGACATATCATCTTAGTGCCGGTGGTAAGCGGGTTTGTTGTAGCAATACGGCTTTCCTGTGGACATCGCACACCCATACCGTTTGTGGGCGGCGTAGTAGCGCATAGCGAAGCGTCGTCTATCTTTCGGATGGGGATGATGAGTGTGTTTGGTAGCACTTTTAAGTGTAACAGGCATACTCAGCTTCATGTCTTAGTGCATTAGCGCTATGATACGTGGAGTTTTGTTCATTGGCGTCTTAGTAGCGTGCTACTATGATACGTTGGTGACATTTTTTATATAACAACAATATTAACTTTGTTGCCAAAGTCGATAGGAGTCATGTGGGTGTGTTGTGAGGGTGCGCCGCCCGTATGATGGCTGCATTGATGCTTACTGCTACTTGCGGTATTGCGTCTTGTGATGGATCTGCGGGTGTGCTGCGCCTGATTCGACGCTCTCTTGTGGTTCTGGTCGATGGAGGTATACAATTAACATCTTAGTGTCGGTGGTAAGCGGGTTTGTTGTAGCAATACGGCTTTCCCGTGGACATCGCACACCCATACCGTTTGTGGGCGGCGTAGTAGCGCATAGCGATGCGTCGTCTATATTTCGGATTGGGATGATGAGTGTGTTTGGTAGCACTTTTAAGTGTAACAGGCATACTCAACTTCATGTCTTAGTGCATTAGCGCTATGATACGTGGAGTTTTGTTCATTGACGTCTTAGTAGCGTGCTAGTATGATACGTTAGTGATATTTTTTATATAACAACAATACTAACTTTGTTGCCAAAGTCGATAGGAGTCATGTGGGTGTGTTGTGAGGGTGCGCCGCCCGTATGATAGTTGCATTGATGCTTACTGCTACTTGCGGTATTGCGTCTTGTGATGGATCTGCGGGTGTGCTGCGCCTGATTCGACGCATTCCTGTTGTTCTGGTCGATGTAGGTATACAATTAACATCTTAGTGTCGGTGGTAAGCGGGTTTGTTGTAGCAATACGGCTTTCCCGTGGACATCGCACACCCATACCGTTTGTGGGCGGCGTCGTAGCGCATAGCGATGCGTCGTCTATCTTTCGGATGGGGATATTGAGTGTGTTTGGTAGCACTTTTAAGTGTAACAGGCATACTCAACTTCAAGTCTTAGTGCATTAGCGCTATGATACGTGGAGGTTTGTTCATTGGCGTCTTAGTAGCGTGCTACTATGATACGTTGGTGATATTTTTAATATAACAACAATACCAACTTTGTTACCAAAGTCGATAGGGATCATGTTGGGTGTGTTGTGAGGGGGCGCCATCCGTATCATAGTTGCATTGATGCTTACTGCTACTTGCGGTATTGCGTCTTGTGATGGATCTACGGGTGTGCTGCGTCTGATTCGACGCTCTCTGTGGTTCTGGTCGATGGAGGTATACGGGTGGTGATGTCTGCTGGGATGTATGGGAGACCTTGGAATGGTGTAAGCCCGACGATAGTCGTATTGATGCTTGTTGCGTTCTGCAGCATTGCGTCTCTGCGATGGTTGTTTGGTGGGACGCTATTCTCAATGGCGCTCTCTGCATCTTGGTTTGACTCACGCCTAAGTAGCTTTGCCCAAGTCGGGTCCCTTCATTGCGGGGCTGCAGACTGTCTGCCCTCCACGATGTTTTATATAACAACATAATATTATATCTCTGTAACTTTCCCACCTTTGAATGATTGAAGGCAACTTGTTGGTGCGTGAGACAAACATGATCGAAAATGCATTTACTCAACGTCAGTGACACAAACCCTTTCTGATGGCGAATTATTACTCTTATCTTATAACTGCCTTTTGGCTATATCTGCCGTTGTATTTGTTGGTGGAGCATATGTGTCGACCTCATGCGGGTGGTAGCTGGCGGGAGGATCTGAGGAGACTCTCAAGGCTGCGGCCGAAAGCCGCACAACGTGGGACCCCATTCCCTTGAGGTGAGCAGTATACTCATGACACGCTCTGCGGCTAGTAGCCGTGCTGATCATGCAATTGGTGGTGATGCCATACACTTACATCACGTCTGCAGGAGCGGCGGTCTGGCAGGTGGTGGCGCTCACGGAGGGTTTACGGCCAGTGTGCCTATTTGACTAAACCGTGTGACGTACATTCACTGTGGCTGGATTCGTTCGTATTCTGTATGGCGTTTACACGCATGCGCGACTTCGGTCGATGTTTGTGCTTACGCACTAACAAGGGGCCAAGCCTCTTTTACTGGTTCGCCAGTTATTTTGCTGTGGACTACGGTCCAGTTCCCGAATTAGCGTTCCCTTCGGGGGGAGTGCATCAAAATGGTTGGCGCTCACCGTGCACGGCGTGTGTGGGGCCGTGTACCTCCCCTACATTTTTTTAAATAAATGTAGGAGAGCGAAGCCCTTGTATCGGGTATTTTTGTATAACTATATTGTGAGCCTTTTACAAGCGGGAAGGGATTAATAATAATAAATTAATAATGTAAACCTGATACAAGTGGAATAGGGACGTTTTATGTTCTTAACCTTTTTCGAGCCCTGTCTTCGTGAACGGGGTTCACTTAGCTTATTAGGCACTACCAACAGCTTTCAATTGCTCTAGTGAATATTCATTCTTCCAAAAGACACCTAAAAGAACTAAGTTACAAACAAACACAACGTAAATAAGGGTCCTAACTAAGACGATCACGCCAAAAGATTACAAACGGCCTATTATTAAACCTTTAGAGAGATCATTTTACAAAGATCTAAACATAGTTTATTAATCCTGGTCACATATATATAATGTTATTGAAAAGGGGATATTTTTAATATTATAAAATTTTTATTTTGCAATACAATAGAGAGGGGGGGGGGGATCGTTACAATATGCAGAAGAAACAGCGTTGGCGATAGCACGCAGCCCTGTGGAACACCAGCATTAATAGGCTTGCAATCGGAGCTTGCACCGTCTACAACGACCTTGATGCTCCGATCTGCAAGAAAGCTGGTGATCCAATCGCACAATTTCTCGGGAAGCCCATAGGAAGGGAGCTTCGAAAGAAGCGCTTTGTGCCAAACCCGATCGAGGGCCTTCGCAATGTCCAAACTAACGGCCAATGCCTCCCCCTTGAACTCTACTGCCTCCGCCCATCTGTGAGTGAGGTAGACCAGAAGATCACCAGCTGACCGACCACGCCGAAAACCGTATTGGCGGTCACTAATCAGCTGGTGATGCTCAAGGTACCTCATGAGCTGGCAGTTTACAATGGACTCCATTATTTTGGAGAACAAGGAGGTGATGGCGATTGGCCGGTAGTTGGACGGGTCTGAGCGGTCGCCTTTTTTAGGGATCGGGTGGACGAAAGCCGTCTTCCATGATTTTGGGACTACGCCTAGGGAGTAGGAGTACCGGAAAAGACGCGTTAAAACCGGTGCCAACTCTGGAGCACACGTCCTCAGCACAATTGGGGGGATTCCGTCAGGCCCACTCGACTTGTGGATGTCCAGGGAGAGGAGTGCTTTGCGAACCGAGCGCTGTGTGAACTGCACTTCCGGCATGGAGCACTCACACCGCGGAATGGTCGGCGGCGTACTCCCCCCGTCATCGAGAGTCGAGTTAGACGCAAAGAAAGAGCCTAGAAGATCGGCTTTCTCCTTTGCAGTATGAGTCAGTGAGTCGTCCTCCCTGTGCAGAGATGGAAGAGATGGCTGACAGAAATTCCCCTGGACAGCCTTGGCGAGAGACCAGAATGCACGGGTTCCAGAAGGAAGGCGTACTAGTTTCTCGCCAATTCTGCCTATGTGCTCTGACTTTGCCTTGGCAATGACTCTTTTGAAGGACCTAGAGGCGAAATTATACTTCTTTTTTAGAGCGCTGGTGTTTACATCCCGGGACGCTGATGCATCAACCCAGGCTTGGTAGCACTCCTGCTTATAGCATGATGCTATTTTACAGGAGCGACCAAACCATGGCTGAGATTTGCCTCCAATGGGCACCACAGAGGAAGGAATAAAAAGTTCCATACCCTGAAGTACCACATCAGTAACAGAATCTGCAACAACGTTGGGATCATCCGGCGAGAAGCAAACCCGCCCCCAAGGGTAGGATGCAAAGAAAGACCGCATCCCATCCCAATCGGCTGACCTATAGTGCCAAATACGGCGGCAGCCTGCAGAATGCAACCGCGATTTCAGCGTGAGTGGCACAACACTCCGGACCAGACAATGGTCCGAGGAGCCTAAAGAGGCGTCGACGGAAATCTGATATCCGGGTGAGAAGTCAGCAGAAGGTCCAACAGGGAAGGTGTATGATCCTCCACATCTGGAATCCGCGTAGGCGAAGTAACCAGTTGTGTCAGACCATATGCCAAGGCACAATCATGAACAGATCTCCCCGCATGATCGGTTAAACGTGAACCAAGCCATTCGGCGTGATGGGCGTTAAAGTCGCCGAGGATGACGATCTCTGCAGAGGGGATCTGCTGTAGCAACGAATCTGCAGCCATTTGGACGTGGTCGAAGAGTCGGTCTGTTTCGGCATTACCGCTATGGGACCTATAGAGGCATCCGTAGACGCGCGGATGGTCGTCGCTGTCTACGCGTAGCCAAAGGATGGACAGGTCCGAACCTTCAAGTCTGCCGAGGCGTCGAGAACAGATGTCCTCTCTGACGTAAACGCAAACTCCAGCCCGAGGCACAAAGGAGTGTTCCAGTTTGTACCCCGGGTAGGAGAGATACGAGACATCAGCCGGAGAGGACACCTGCGTCTCGGTCAGAAAGAGCAGAGCCGGCCTCGCCGTCTCGAGATGGTAGTGGACGGCGTTTAGGTTAGAGTGAAGTCCCCTGATATTGCAGAAATTCACGGACAGCGTGGCAGGGGTCGCCTTGGTCTTGTTGCTCCGTTTGCCCCGATCAGTTGTAGTCTTGAGCGGAATTTTGCCCCCCCCCCCCCCCAGAATACGTGGGGCAACCTGAGCACCCACGCTCAGAAGTGGAGAAACATGGTCGTGGATGCTCAGCGAGGGATTCTCCAGGGGTGCTGGTACCCTCCTGGGGTAGTCTATCATTGTTTAATTCCGCTACCATGTTGATGGGGGGGGGGGATTTGGGCCTTCGGCCACCTGCACTCACCAGACGAAACGCGGAAGCAGAGCTTCCACTTCACGCCGGTATTCTGTGAGGTCGTGGTACCACCCCGGTTTGAGCCGGCCCATACGTGCAACAGCAAAGCTGCCGCGTGGCTCTACCACTGTGGAAATTTATAGTAAAGGTTAAAAAAATTTATAGTAAAAGTTATAGTATATATTTAATATAATAGTATTATAAAATATAAAAGTAGAAAATATAGTTTAAAAAAATGTCTGGAAAACCAAAAAAATGGATTACTTATGAATTCTGTTTTATTTTAAATTATTGTATAATGTAGATTTATATTAAATAAATATTTTCTGTACCATCTCTTTTATGTATGGGTATTTATCATAAGATCAAGTTTCTTTAACATATTTGTAGGTATTAATAACCATATTTTTATTCATAGTAAAACTATTCACCTAAAATTAAATTAAAATAATATACATACTCTACTAACATGCATGTTTAATTATTTAAGAAAAATTTTAATATTACAGTTGCTGTTTTTTAAATAACTTTAAGATAACTTTAAAGTACACTCAGAATCAAGAAGTTTAAATTAAAACTACTAAAAAACATTCTTATATATCCTTTTCCTATACATACCTTTGGACGTTTCTTTTTCGGAGAAGTTCAATGTGTTGATTTATCTCTCGACGTACTTGGTTGTGGCTCCATTATTAACCACTCTTAATAAAAACAATTATCGAAAAAACAAAATAACAATAATAAAATAAACAAAAATTACTAAAATGGCCTCCCGAATGTTGGCGAACCCATCTTGACTGTGATATGTTTTTGCCGAAATATTACGACAAATACAAAAGATGGAAAGAGATAGATGATATATTGTCAAATTAAGAGAGTAATTTGTTTACGTGGTAAAGCCACGCTGCAACTATATTATGGTTGTAGCACGAATGGGTTGACTCAGCCGGGGAAGGACCACGCTCTCACAGAACATCAGCGTAATATAGCAGCTAAATACTGCTGTGTTTCTTATGGTGAGTGTAGAGATACGGAGACCCTTTTTTGGGCCACAGCATCCACTTACCATCCGGTGGACTATGTGTTCGTATGTCACCCTTATTCTATAAAATTAAAACTCCACAGTCCTTTTAAGAACCTTTCGTATCGCTGCTTGTAGGCCATACTATAGCAAGTTTTTATTTTTATTATATATTTTCAAAATACATGTCTGCATCCTATGGCGAGAAAATCACTTTACGCACTCGTCCTAAGGGGTCTCTTCGACGGCATTTTGAAACGCAGCCACTGCTTCCTCGGCGTCCATAAAACGTTTTCCTCGAAGTTTTTCTTTTAATTTGGAAAAATATAATAATCGCGTGCTATAGATCGGGTGACCCAGTAATTCTACGTGTGACATCAGATCGTCACGTCAGACGCCAAGTAGTCGACTGTTTGCTTGGCGGTGTACGACGAGGCATTGTCGTGGTGAAGGAGGATCCTACTGCGAGGTTGTTTCTCCCGAACTTTTACCAAGACAAGGGGTAAACAATTATTAGTGTACCACTCTATAGTAACTGTTTTTCAATCCTCTAAAACAATTTTCGCGTAATGACCAGTCCTTCTAACGAACGAGGCCACCATCTTTTTTCCCATGCTTTGACATTTCTTCACTTTTGTTGGCAACTCCTTGGAAGGTAATACCCAGACAGCAGACTGTCTCTTAGTGTCGGGATCATAACAATAAATTTCGCTTCGTTCACCCGTAATTATATCGAACACAGCATTTGAGTCACCTCGCTAAATATTTTAACCATTTTACGACACCAATCAACACGACTGAGTTTTTGAGCCTCTGTCAAATTGTTAGGTATCCACCGGGCACAAAGTTTCGTGACCGCAAAAAAAATATGGAGGATTTTGTGCACTTGACTTATATTGATGACTACGCTTGTCCCGATCTGCTGAAAAGTCCTTAATAAATAAATAAAAACATACATATATGAACATATTATACAAAAGAAAAAAGATAGAAAAAAATTTGATAAACAAATAAATGCATAAATATCGCATGACCATAATCCGTCAACGAGACCTAGCTTACCGTTACAGCCTATCAAAAAATTACTGCCACTTACACAGGCCTTCCTCATAAATTGACTCAAAATGTTTGACAATGCAGTATCTATTATTTGGAATTTTTATTATTTTTTTAATTATTAGGAAAACGCTACTGCCCATCTCCTGGCCTGATCCTTCTGCCGCCTTATACCGTAATGGATATTCTTACACCGCTACCTACCGGCGAAGATAATAGCAATGTGCTGCTGGGTACAATTCTTGAAAACTTTGTAAAATACCTTTTAAAAACATTTTATAAGGTAAATATATTTTTAAAAAAGTTCCCTTTAAAAGATATTTCACTACTAGAATGATGTAAACGAAATGTAAAAGCAAGAATAACGATGCTAATTTGAATTTTTAATCTTTATAAGTCGTTATAGCGCCAGCTGTTACTTTATGGGAATTTATTTAATGATGCGACGGAGTGTAAGGAGATAAAGCAACATTTTTCCATATATCAATCTCACCCGTACGTACATTCTATTAGTTTACGAACGAGGTATCTGGTCATTAACCAGATGTCTCGCTCGTTTATTGTTCGTTCATTCATTCGTTCCAATTACTTAAAAATGATGAACCTACATTGTTATAAATAAAAGTTTATCAGCATTGCACTTATCATGGAGCGTGGTAAGTAAAACAGAACTTTGACGCATATTTTAAAATACCTAATGCAATATTTAGCTTAAATAAGACTTTAAAAAATCCTGAGAATCAAAGCTAAGAACAAACGCTGAGTTATCCGTCAAAATATGGCCCCAAATATGAATAAATGTGGTAAAAATGAAAGAGCACCAGCTAGTTTTCACGTGAAAGACCATGCCATAACCACGACCATGGACATGTTGTAGCTATATAATGGTTGTAGCACGAATGAGTTGACTTAACTGGGAATGACCACGCTCTCTAGATATATAAATGGGTGTAACGAGAGAACGATGCCTACTATCTAAACCGAACCAAATGAAAACCACACCTGCACGCATTAGTGGCGGCAATGCCTAATATCGAGGTGGCCCTTGCTAGAAAACTGACGAAGCTCTTGCAACTGAGCAATAGCGTGTAACCATACACACCCGCCTGGAACCCTGATCAGAATAGGCAGGTTCTAAAATGTATGATACTCAAAGCAAAGGGTAATCAATGCACTATGTATTCACTAGTTATCGGCTTAGTATTATGGAAAAGGCAAATATTATTATGGACCCGAGTTTCTGAAGTCCCTTAGATGGAACAGGCTTGCTAATAATCTCCAGGTGACAAACACAAAAAATAAAAATAGAAATGTGAAATGTGAGAAGTTTGAAGATTCCAGAAAAGTCCACAACATTGGTAAAGAAATAAAACACATGACAATTGATTATCTTGGGACTAAGCAAAGTGCGGTGGACGGGCCATAGTAAGAAAAAATAGATTAATATTATACTATGTGTTACTCTAGTGATGAAGACTCCTTCAACAAGTATGGAGTAGGAGCGATCTTAAACACAAAACCCCTTAACACAACTGTAAGATTAGTACCCTAATTAAACCTAATCATGCTGCTTCAAATTGAGGCTAAGCCAAGAAACATCAACATTATCCAAATGGACGCTCCCACCACTGATAGTTCAGATCGAGGTATTAGATCAGGGTATAAGGTCACTAATAATCACGAAATAAGCCTATGTATGCATGATTTTATTGCCAAGATAGGCCATGGTGAAGTCACGCGAGTGACCCGAAAATTTGGACTTGGGGCAAGAATCGAAATAAACCCTTATAAAATTTTGCCACGATAGTGATTTCGTCATCATTAATACTTGCTTTTAGCTACCACCATAAAGGCTATATACATGGACCTCACCACAGCACACCCCCATAACATATTGTCAGGAACCAAATAGACTACATAATGATAAACAATCGTTTTTTTTTAAATTATATTAAAAGTACTAATACGTATGCTGAAATTGACATCGGATCTGATCACAATCCAGTTGTCGCTTCAATATTATGTACGCTTAAAATGTTAAAGAAACCTGCACAAAAACATAAAAAAGGTGTCAGGAAACTTACAGACCTTAATATTTAGTATTAGCGAATATGGTGAATGAAATAAACTGCGTATAATAAAGCAGAAATGGAGCACACTAAATAAAAAAATTAGTAGACATGAATACAAATCTTTTAAAAAGAGACTGGGGCCCTAAATAGAGCTGGATGACAGAAAAAAATATATAACCTTATAAAAGAAAGAAAACTCCACAAGAATTTCGACAAAACCAAGTATGTGGAGATAGACAAGTGAATCCAACGGGAATTTCGCTCTGCCCGCGATGCCTGGTACTAGAGGAAATGCAAGTTTGTAGAGGATATTTATGCCAAACTAGACGCGTTTGATCTGCAGAAGAAAATAAGTTATACTACTGGGTATAAAAGAACACCAACTCATTGATGAACACAAAGTCCCCATATTGGATATAACATAGAAAAAACACCTATGAGAACAGTACATCTCGTCAATATTTGCTGATTTTAGCAAAGTTTAGCTGTTACTTGTGATTTTAATAAGGGGTATTCTGTCCTGAAATAACAAGTTACAAAGGATCTAAGTGAAGCTAAAACTGGAAAATCAGATGGCCCAAATGATGTTCATATGGTAATACTCAAATTTATCGAGGAAGAAGTTATTGATATCCTCGTTAACTTTTTTAACACCATATATGATTCTTACCACTTATCAAAAGTAATGGTTAACATCATATTTTATTCACTCCCTAAAAAGCCATTGCAAGAAAGTTTGAATAATTCCAAAGAATTTCGAACGGTTCCGGACTTTATAGGTCAAGTATTGAAGGTATTTCTAAATATCATTTACTTTATTTTATTTTATTTATTGGATTACTAACGTAAGATACAGCCAACTCAGATAAATATAAATTATTTGTTACATAGTACAATAGGTAACTGTTCTCACATTTATAAGTAACCACATCATGCGTTTTATCCTGTTACTGTAATGAAAACACTATAAAAATTATGTAATTGAAATAATACTCGTTTTTACGGAATTTATCGCGTATATTTAACTTTTTAATACCCGACGTTTCGAGAGCTTTACAGCACCCATGGTCACGGGAAGGACTGAGATGTTTAACGTCCAGATGTCATAGTTAACCGCGGTTACCATAGATTAAAATTTAACTTTTGTTCCGATCTACACAGTATGAACTTATGGTATCATGAAGCCTTGCAGTTGTATGCTTGGGTTGGGATTTAATTTTATTTATTATAGGATCCCAAGCAGATGGTAGCACCCAGCCATCTTCTCTATTGAAATTAGGGTGTTTTTTGATTTCAATAGCCTCGCGAATCATCCTTGTGTGACGGCTCAATATTATTATTAATAATTAAATTCAATATAAAGGGGCGTCAAAAATAGTTTTAAAAGATATATATTAAGCAATTAAGTTAAATCAATAAATATAAAGTTAATATATTTCAGACATTATCCCAATAACATAGCAAATTAAAGGCAAAATTATTGTTTCTTGTAATAAGTAAATTTATTATAAAAACTTGTAAAAATATTTAAAATAAGATAAATAATAGAAATACAAGTCAACAAATATTATAAAATTAAGTTAAATAACATTTATAAGATAATTAGAAAATTTGTTAAAAATTGTTAAAGTCATGGGAGGTGTTCGTGTATAAAAGAAATTTTTCTAAGTTGTGGAAGGAGTTCACGTATAGATGAATTTTTCTAAGTTGTTGAAGGAGTTCATGTATTAAGGAAAATTTTCCTAAGTTACGGAAGGTGTTCACGTATAGATGTCTTGTATGGATGAGGTGCCGGAGATACATACCTGCAGTTGTACATATATATGGGGTGGTCGGGAGCCCGACTGCCTGAAGTACTGTAGCACAATGACTAGTCCTATATTAGGGACTTATGATATTAAACTCAATGATACAAAAGCAATACTATAGAAGGTCTCCATGATGAATTTGCATTACAATAGTAGGGTCGTGGGTTCGAACCCTATATATGAATGACTTATGAAAGTAAGGTCTATGATTCAAAAGCAATACTATAGAAGGTCTCTGTGATTAATATGCATTACAATAGTAGGGTCGTGGGTTCGAACCCTATATATGAATGACTTATGAAAGTAAGGTCTATGATTCAAAAGCAATACTATAGAAGGTCTCTGTGATTAATATGCATTACAATAGTAGGGTCGTGGGTTCGAATCCTATATATGAATGACTTATGAAAGTAAGGTCTATGATTCAAAAGCAATACTATAGAAGGTCTCTGTGATTAATATGCATTACAATAGTAGGGTCGTGGGTTCGAATCCTATATATGAATGACTTATGAAAGTAAGGTCTATGATTCAAAAGCAATACTATAGAAGGTCTCTATGATTAATATGCATTACAATAGTAGGGTCATGGGTTCGAATCCTATATATACATGACTTATGAAAGTAAGGTCTATGATACAAAAGCAATATTATAGGAGGTCTCCTTGATGCATAAGCATTGTATGGGGTGGTCGGGTGACTGACTGCTCCTAGTACTGTAGCAAAATGACTAGTCCTTATTAGGGACTTGAAAAGGAATATTATGGTGGCGTGTGTGCTGCTTCACGAGCAATTGGTCCGAGGTAAACTTGGACTCGCTAACCGATGTGTCCTAGACATATCATCTTAGTGTCGGTGGTAGCGGGTTTGTTGTAGCAATACAGCTTTCCCGTGGACATCGCACACCCATACCGTTTGTGGGCGGCGTAGTAGCGCATAGCGAAGCGTCGTCTATATTTCGGATTGGGATGATGAGTGTGTTTGGTAGCACTTTTAAGTGTAACAGGCATACTCAACTTCATGTCTTAGTGCATTAGCGCTATGATACGTGGAGTTTTGTTCATTGACGTCTTAGTAGCGTGCTACTATGATACGTTAGTGATATTTTTATATAACAACAATACTAACTTTGATGCCAAAATCGATAGGAGTCATGTGGGTGTGTTGTGAGGGTGCGCCGCCCGTATGATAGTTGCATTGATGCTTACTGCTTCTTGCGGTATTGCGTCTTGTGATGGATCTGCGGGTGTGCTGCGCCTGATTCGACGCTCTCTTGTGGTTCTGGTCGATGGAGGTATACAATTAACATCTTAGTGTCGGTGGTAAGCGGGTTTGTTGTAGCAATACGGCTTTCCCGTGGACATCGCACACCCATACCGTTTGTGGGCGACGTCGTTGCGCATAGCGATGTGTCGTCTATCTTTCGGATGGGGATGATGAGTGTGTTTGGTAGCACTTTTAAGTGTAACAGGCATACTCAACTTCATGTCTTAGTGCATTAGCGCTATGATACGTGGAGTTTTGTTCATTGACGTCTTAGTAGCGTGCTACTATGATACGTTAGTGATATTTTTTATATAACAACAATACTAACTTTGTTGCCAAAGTCGATAGGAGTCATGTGGGTGTGTTGTGAGGGTGCGCCGCCCGTATGATAGTTGCATTGATGCTTACTGCTACTTGTGGTATTGCGTCTTGTGATGGATCTGCGGGTGTGCTGCGCCTGATTCGACGCATTCCTGTTGTTCTGGTCAATGGAGGTATACAATTAACATCTTAGTGTCGGTGGTAAGCGGGTTTGTTGTAGCAATACGGCTTTCCCGTGGACATCGCACACCCATACCGTTTGTGGGCGGCGTCGTAGCGCATAGCGATGCGTCGTCTATCTTTCGGATGGGAATGTTGAGTGTGTTTGGTAGCACTTTTAAGTGTAACAGGCATACTCAACTTCATGTCTTAGTGCATTAGCGCTATGATACGTGGAGTTTTGTTCATTGACGTCTTAGTAGCGTGCTACTATGATACGTTAGTGATATTTTTTATATAACAACAATACTAACTTTGTTGCCAAAGTCGATAGGAGTCATGTGGGTATGTTGTGAGGGTGCACCGCCCGTATGATAGTTGCATTGATGCTTACTGCTACATGCGGTATTGCGTCTTGTGATGGATCTGCGGGTGTGCTGCGCCTGATTCGACGCTCTCTTGTGGTTCTGGTCGATGGAGGTATACAATTAACATCTTAGTGTCGGTGGTAAGCGGGTTTGTTGTAGCAATACGGCTTTCCCGTGGACATCGCACACCCATACCGTTTGTGGGCGGCGTCGTAGCGCATAGCGATGCGTCGTCTATCTTTCGGATGGGAATGTTGAGTGTGTTTGGTAGCACTTTTAAGTGTAACAGGCATACTCAACTTCATGTCTTAGTGCATTAGCGCTATGATACGTGGAGTTTTGTTCATTGACGTCTTAGTAGCGTGCTACTATGATACGTTAGTGATATTTTTTATATAACAACAATACTAACTTTGTTGCCAAAGTCGATAGGAGTCATGTGGGTATGTTGTGAGGGTGCACCGCCCGTATGATAGTTGCATTGATGCTTACTGCTACATGCGGTATTGCGTCTTGTGATGGATCTGCGGGTGTGCTGCGCCTGATTCGACGCTCTCTTGTGGTTCTGGTCGATGGAGGTATACAATTAACATCTTAGTGTCGGTGGTAAGCGGGTTTGTTGTAGCAATACGGCTTTCCCGTGGACATCGCACACCCATACCGTTTGTGGGCGGCGTCGTAGCGCATAGCGATGCGTCGTCTATCTTTCGGATGGGAATGTTGAGTGTGTTTGGTAGCACTTTTAAGTGTAACAGGCATACTCAACTTCATGTCTTAGTGCATTAGCGCTATGATACGTGGAGTTTTGTTCATTGACGTCTTAGTAGCGTGCTACTATGATACGTTAGTGATATTTTTTATATAACAACAATACTAACTTTGTTGCCAAAGTCGATAGGAGTCATGTGGGTATGTTGTGAGGGTGCACCGCCCGTATGATAGTTGCATTGATGCTTACTGCTACATGCGGTATTGCGTCTTGTGATGGATCTGCGGGTGTGCTGCGCCTGATTCGACGCTCTCTTGTGGTTCTGGTCGATGGAGGTATACAATTAACATCTTAGTGTCGGTGGTAAGCGGGTTTGTTGTAGCAATACGGCTTTCCCGTGGACATCGCACACCCATACCGTTTGTGGGCGGCGTCGTAGCGCATAGCGATGCGTCGTCTATCTTTCGGATGGGAATGTTGAGTGTGTTTGGTAGCACTTTTAAGTGTAACAGGCATACTCAACTTCATGTCTTAGTGCATTAGCGCTATGATACGTGGAGTTTTGTTCATTGACGTCTTAGTAGCGTGCTACTATGATACGTTAGTGATATTTTTTATATAACAACAATACTAACTTTGTTGCCAAAGTCGATAGGAGTCATGTGGGTATGTTGTGAGGGTGCACCGCCCGTATGATAGTTGCATTGATGCTTACTGCTACATGCGGTATTGCGTCTTGTGATGGATCTGCGGGTGTGCTGCGCCTGATTCGACGCTCTCTTGTGGTTCTGGTCGATGGAGGTATACAATTAACATCTTAGTGTCGGTGGTAAGCGGGTTTGTTGTAGCAATACGGCTTTCCCGTGGACATCGCACACCCATACCGTTTGTGGGCGGCGTCGTAGCGCATAGCGATGCGTCGTCTATCTTTCGGATGGGAATGTTGAGTGTGTTTGGTAGCACTTTTAAGTGTAACAGGCATACTCAACTTCATGTCTTAGTGCATTAGCGCTATGATACGTGGAGTTTTGTTCATTGACGTCTTAGTAGCGTGCTACTATGATACGTTAGTGATATTTTTTATATAACAACAATACTAACTTTGTTGCCAAAGTCGATAGGAGTCATGTGGGTATGTTGTGAGGGTGCACCGCCCGTATGATAGTTGCATTGATGCTTACTGCTACATGCGGTATTGCGTCTTGTGATGGATCTGCGGGTGTGCTGCGCCTGATTCGACGCTCTCTTGTGGTTCTGGTCGATGGAGGTATACAATTAACATCTTAGTGTCGGTGGTAAGCGGGTTTGTTGTAGCAATACGGCTTTCCCGTGGACATCGCACACCCATACCGTTTGTGGGCGGCGTCGTAGCGCATAGCGATGCGTCGTCTATATTTCGGATGGGGATGTTGAGTTTGTTTGGTAGCACTTTTAAGTGTAACGGGCATACTCAACTTCATGTCTTAGTGCATTAGCGCTATGATACGTGGAGTTTTGTTCATTGGCGTCGTAGTAGCGTGCTACTATTATACGTTGGTGATATTTTTAATATAACAACAATACCAACTTTGTTACCAAAGTCGATAGGGATCATGTTGGGTGTGTTGTGAGGGGGCGCCATCCGTATGATAGTTGCATTGATGCTTACTGCTTCTGGCGGTATTGCGTCTTGTGATGGATCTACGGGTGTGCTGCGCCTGATTCGACGCTCTCTGTGGTTCTGGTCGATGGAGGTATACGGGTGGTGATGTCTGCTGGGATGTATGGGGGACCTTGGAATGGTGTAAGCCCGACGATAGTCGTATTGATGCTTGTTGCGTTCTGCAGCATTACTTCTCTGCGATGGTTGTTTGGTGGGACGCTATTCTCAATGGCGCTCTCTGCGTCTTGGTTTGACTCACACCTAAGTAGCTTTGCCCAAGTCGGGTCCCTTCGTTGCGGGGCTGCAGACTGTCTGCCCTCCACGATGTTTTATATAACAACATAATATTATCTCTCTGTAACTTTCCCACCTTTGAATGATTGAAGGCAACTTGTTGGTGGGTGAGACAAACATGATCGAAAATGCATTTACTCAACGTCAGTGACACAAACCCTTTCTGATGGCGAATTATTACTCTTATCTTATAACTGCCTTTTGGCTATATCTGCCGTTGTATTGGTTGGTGGAGCATATGTGTCGACCTCATGCGGGTGGTAGCTGGCGGGAGGATCTGAGGAGACTCTCAAGGCTGCGGCCGAAAGCTGCACAACGTGGGACCCCATTCCCTTGAGGTGAGCAGTAGTCTCATGACACGCTCTGCGGCTAGTAGCCGTGCTGATCATGCAATTGGTGGTGATGCCATACACTTACATCACGTCTGCAGGAGCGGCGGTCTGGCAGGTGGTGGCGCTCACGGAGGGTTTACAGCCAGTGTGCCTATTTGCCTAAACCGTGTGACGTACATTCACTGTGGCTGGATTCGTTCGTATTCTGTATGGCGTTTACACGCATTGACATGCGCGACTTCGGTCGATGTTCGAACAAGGGGCCAAGCCTCTTTTACTGGTTCGCCAGTTATTTTGCTGTGGACTACGGTCCAGTTCCCGAATTAGCGTTCCCTTCGGGGGGAGTGCATCAAAATGGTTGGCGCTCACCGTGCACGGCGTGTGTGGGGCCGTGTACCTCCCCTACATTTTTTAAAATAAATGTAGGAGAGCGAAGCCCTTGTATCGGGTATTTTTGTATAAATATATTGTGAGCCTTTTACAAGCGGGAAGGGATAAATAATAATAAATTAATAATGTAAACCTGATACAAGTGGAATAGGGACGTTTTATGTTCTTAACCTTTTTCGAGCCCTGTCTTCGTGAACGGGGTTCACTTAGCTTATTAGGCACTACCAACAGCTTTCAATTGCTCTAGTGAATATTCATTCTTCCAAAAGACACCTAAAAGAACTAAGTTACAAACAAACACAACGTAAATAAGGGTCCTAACTAAGACGATCATGCCAAAAGATTACAAACGGCCTATTATTAAACCTTTAGAGAGATCATTTTAGAAAGATCTAAACATAGTTTATTAATCCTGGTCACATATATATATAATGTTATTGAAAAGGGGATATTTTTAATATTATAAAATTTTATTATATAGAGGGGGGGGGGATCGTTACACTTGGAAGGAATCGGTGTTCTTTAGCGAGGATTTGTGGTCTATCAAATCTGATGTAGTGACGTGGGCGATCCTGTACATGTTCACAGACTGCAGACTTCCCTTCTGTGAACATGTACAGGATAGCCCACGTCACTACATCAGATTTGATAGACCACAAATCCTCGCTAAAGAACACCGATTCCTTCCAAGGATGATTCGCGAGGCTATTGAAATCAAAAAACACCCTAATTTCAATAGAGAAGATGGCTGGGTGCTACCATCTGCTTGGGATCCTATAATAAATAAAATTAAATCCCAACCCAAGCATGCAACTGCAAGGCTTCATGATACCATAAGTTCATACTGTGTAGATCGGAACAAAAGTTAAATTTTAATCTATGGTAACCGCGGTTAACTATGACATCTGGACGTTAAACATCTCAGTCCTTCCCGTGACCATGGGTGCTGTAAAGCTCTCGAAACGTCGGGTATTAAAAAGTTAAATATACGCGATAAATTCCGTAAAAACGAGTATTATTTCAATGTGTAGTGTTCGCGTAAATATAAGAAATCATTATGTAAAATTATGTAAGTTAAAACAAGACAAAGGTCAATCACGATAGTTACGATAAAGGTAAGTCAACATTTTTAATTTTGCAATAAAAATAGCGATGTTATCGAAGTGGATATCAATATCCGAATTCTTTTCAACATATTCATCGTACAAGCGGGTAGCGTGGACCAACAGTGAAAAACGACCCAAACTAGTTCTGGATAGCCTGGACTTAAACAATTTGCGTGGATATCTCGGGATTCTGGCGGGGACATTGTATGTTAGTCTATTAAGCAAAGGCGGACAATCGATAGATCCATTAACTATTTTGTGTAAAAATTTTAAATCTAAATGAGCTTGACGTTCTGTAAGTTTTATGAGATTGAAGTGCTTTAATTTCTCCTCATATGTTTTGGTAATTATAGGTGCTCTGTATCGATATGCAAAAGTACGAACAAATCGTTTCTGAATTCTCTCAATTCTATCAACATGTATTTTATAATTAGGACACCACACAGTGCTGCAATATTCCAACTTACTCTGGTTTCTTAAAATTTTTGGTACATCTTAAAGTAAAGCCTAATGCTTTGTTTGCTTCGGTAATAATTTTATCTATGTGGTCTGAAAAGCTCAGCTTACTATCCATTAAAACGCCGAGATCGCATACAGGTCTAACAGTTTTAAGTATATAATTAGATATGGAATAACTAGTTCCCAATTTATGACGTTTTCTAGTGAACTTTGTGTGTTGACATTTAGAGACATTAAGATACATTTTGTTTTCCTTGCACCAATCATAAACACTATCTGTATCATCTTGAAGGCATCTTATATCATTGGTATTAGTAATTAATTTCAGAAGTTTGAGGTCATCAGCGAAATGATAGATTTTACTATGTCTTATTTTATGTGTTATATCGTTGATAAAAACCTTGAAGAACAAGGGACCGAGCGTAGATCCCTGAGTGATGCCAGATGTTGCAGTAAATAAATTAGAAAGGTTGCCTAAAACTGCCACTCTTGAAATGCGGCTGTTAAGGTAAGATCGACACCACTGCAGCAGTTTGCCGGAGATTCCAAAGGCTTCTAATTTTTTAATGAGTATGGTATGGTTGACTTTGTCAAAGGCCCTTGAGAAGTCGGTATAAATAACATCTACTTGAGTATTATGATCGACCGCCTCTTTAAGTTCCGATGTGAATAGGACTAAGTCTGTGATAGTTGATCTTTTAGTCGTAAACCCATGTTGATACACAGTAATATATTTCTGTAGATGCCTGTACAAAACAGTATGCACCAAGGACTCCAATAGCTTAGACAATACTGGTAAAATGGATATTGGTCGATAATTCGTAATTAAGTCTTTTTTGCCAGCTTTATGTAACGGTATAACCCTAGCTTCTTTCCATTTATCAGGAAATTTGCCTGAATGAAGTGAATGGTTAAATAATAATAATAATAAAAATAATATATCCTCTCAACTGCGGATGTCCAAGACTTGGATACGAAAATATCTCCGTTGACTGCGGGCGTCCAAGTGTTAGACATTTATTACCCGCTCTTTTAATGAAGAAACAAAGCATTATGCGCTTTTTCTAACTCATTCTACCATATGTCAATGTGTACACGATAAAAAAGGCTAGCATAAAAACCCCACAGCTTATACACTTTTGTAGTATGTTTTATTTAAATCATTCTTAAATGTCGTCCGTTCCTTGAGTCAGCCATTAGTGTGATTGACGCGCGCTAACAACGAAGTTATTTGTAATTATTTTGTATTAATTTATATTTATTGTGTGGTGAATTGTGTTTAAACAATGCCTGGGTAAGTAATCTTCTTATTTGTAATCTCATTTTGTGTTTTATCTTAGTAAGTACGTGTAAAATCGTTTTTTAATATGTATGAAGTAAACTGCTATCTTAAAACTAACATGCTGGTTGAGGAAAGTTGACTTGAAATATACGTAAAATTTTAGTGTTGACTGTCAGTTTTGTGTTAAAATATGTATAATTGTTCATCGTTCACAGTTTTAGTACAGCAAAATGTGGATAAAGTGCAATATTTTCAAAATTTTAATGTATATACGCAATAGGTGCAATAGTGTCCATTTTTGAGACGTCTGTAGAAGTGAATTCTAGTTCTCTGTTTTGCGGGTGGCGAAAAAAGGAACTAAAGTTTGCCATACTGCATCAAGTTCAAATTCGGTTGAATGTTTAGAATGGTAAAGAATTCAGCGCCCTCGAGCAGAGAAATGGAGCTTGGTTGACTCCACGATTATTCTATGATTTATAAAAATTGAATGTGGCATTTGGATATGTCAAGTATATGTTAACACAAGACTTTGGATTTTTTTAAACAATTTATTAAAACAGAAAGATAGTATTTACATAATATGCTTTTTAATATTTTTATTTTAATATTTTTTAATATTTGAAATTTGAAATTTTTATTTTTTTAATTTAATACGAACAGGTTGTGCTTTTTAAGGTCACCTCAGACACATATTTCTTATACTGGTTTTATTAATGTACATTTTATCTGTTTGTATTTTGCAAACGGTGTAAGGTTGCGTTATGTTTCAACCTAGAGCAAGATTGCTGCTACCTACAGTACCATTCGTAAATGAATTGTACTGTAGATACAGTAAATCCAACAAGTACTAGGAGCCTTTTAAAGAAATAAGTTCGTATGTTATATATTTATTCAATTTTATACTTATGTCCATCCATCCATTTAGTTTTTATTGTTGCCTAGCTATAATTTGTTCAGCTAATTATTTCAGACTATCATCGTCGAAATTGTTAAGTTAGTTAATTTACACAGCCTATTTCCGTCCCACTGTTGGGCCTTCCCTCACTTCTGAAAGGGTTTTACGGCAAAGAAGTGTCCACCGCGCTGCCCATAAGCGTGTTGGCGAACTGCACATGCCTTGGAAATATATTTTTTTTATTTCTCTGACAGTCAGACTTCCTCACGATGTTTTTCTTCACCGCCAAGCAAGAGATAAATCAGCACTTAAAATTGCAATTAATAATTTCATTGATGCCGGCGGGGATCGAACCCGGTGTGCTAGCGTACTGTGAAATTTAACGCGAGAGCTAACAATCTGAGCTACATGGGCTCTCTCATCGTCGAAATGAATACTTAAGTTAGTTAAGTTACAGCCTTTTTACGACCCATTTCTCAGAGGGTTTTAGGGCAAAGAAGTTTCCGTCGCGCTGCCCCAATGCGTGTTGGCAAACTTCACATGTCTTCGAAATATTTTTTTTCTTATTTCACAGACGTGCAGGTTTCCTCGCAATGTCTTTCTTCACCGCCGAGCACGTGGTAGATCAGCACTTAAAATTGCAATTAACAATTTCATTATTGCTGGCGGGGATCGAACCCGGCTTGCTAGCGTACCGTGAAATTTACAGTGAGAGCTAACTATCTTAGCTACCACGGCTCTTCTGAGCCATCACGGCTCTCATCGTTGAAATTAATACACCTCTTTATTTTGTATGTTTTTTTCTATAGGATAGGGTGACAAACGAGCATGCAGTCCACCTGTGGTGGTTCCTGTGGCCCATAGATATCTACATCTATCCTCGATTACAAATCAAAATGCAAAAAATGCGTGTCACCCGTGAGGATTAAGATGGAACGCCTCGTTTCCAGCAAAAAGGCTCTCCGGTTCTCTAAACTCACCATACGAAACACAGAAGCATTAAGCTATTATTTCACGCTGGTATTCTGTGAGAGCGTGGTCCTTCCCCGGTCGAGCCGGCCTATTCGTGCTACAACTATACTACTAATATAACTGCAGCATGACTCTACCACGTATAAAAATGTTTTAATGAACTAGTACATGATGCACAAAAAAGTGCAGAATCGAACTTTAATTGTGGCATATTTTTGTATAATGCATAAGAAATGGGTTCTTTAAAAATGTACATAAATAATATTTTTTATATTTCAGAAAGAGATATATTTATTTTTAATTTTATTATTTCGTAGCTATTATTTGTGTTAAAGGATATATGTTACCTTTTGGAGAAAAAATGTTATAGGTTATTGGAAATGTAACATAACCGCTGTGCACCTCGCGGCGCCTCTGTCACTCGACACATATACCCCTACATCAGCGGGAGTGACTCTTGAGTGGTTTTATGGTTTTTAAAGGAATGAATGAATCTTTATTTCTGTACAAGTGCTGTTAAAGTTTGTTTGCTCAAATAAAGTAATTAATTTTTCAATAAATATGGCACTTACGACTATAATTTTGATATCGGTATTAAGAGTACTTATGAAATACTTTATCGGATTTCTAAAACTTAGCAAGACCTATTGAAATATGACTGAATCATGTAAAGAAAAAGAGAGATTCAAGACTGAATCATTGTAATGAAATAAAAAAAACTATTTTTATTGACTAAAGCATTACGCCGCATTATGCCGCATCTGGTCCGAACTACATGCTACATCGGTGTAAATTGATTGTGGGTTCTTGTAAGCTTATTATTAATCCGTTCTACGATAAAAAAATTGTATTGTAGCCTGTGATTTTGCACATAAAATATTGTAAACAATAGATGTAAGATTAAAATAAAATAAAATTGAACTATTAAAACACTTTGTGTCATTGAGAAATATGATAGTTTTAACTTTATTCAATATTTAGTTATACTAACTACTTTAAACTTTATTAAATATATGTACCCGTTTATAGGAAATTTCATAGAGAACTCAGAAATGTATACATATTATAGTATTCGATATACCAAAATCAAGATATTTGCGTTTAAACGGATTAGGCCCAATCAGCCGTCCACTTTATTAAACAGCTCCGCAGTCAACGGAGTATTACGGTTAGAGTCTCCGCAGCTGAAAGGTTATTTGACTCTCAATTACCAGGTTACACTTATATATTATATCCATTTAAAGTTACAAAATTACATTTCAAAGTAGTTGGCGTTAACGGCCATACTAGTTTAAACTGTGTTACAGCCGTCAGCGTCTTCCACCCTGAGTAGTACAATACAAATACAGTAAAAAATGACAGATTATTTCGCTATATAATACACAACAATGTTAAGTTAAATAATAAAGTTAATTTAGTTGAATAATAATAATAATAAATTTAAAAAAATGAAGAGAAAACTTTCTTATTACCACAAACCAGTGTGTGTGTGTGTGTGTGTGTGTGTGTGTGTGTGTGTGTGTGTGTGTGTGTGTGTATGTGTGTGTAATGTGTGTGTATGCGTGTTAGAACTTAAATACTGATTAACTTCTTTGTTTCCAGGTAATTAAGGCTTAGC
The DNA here is from genome assembly GCA_036936625.1 of Parnassius smintheus behrii. NCBI lineage: Eukaryota > Metazoa > Arthropoda > Insecta > Lepidoptera > Papilionidae > Parnassius > Parnassius smintheus. The sequence goes on from JAUPFT010000003.1 coordinate 48,312,507, forward strand.
AACCAATTTAGGATTTCATCTTTACATTTATAAAGGGACAAAGGGTAAATATTGTTTACTTTATTTGCAACATTATATAAATAATTGCTAGTGACATAATATTGACGACGTGCTAAAGCAGTTCTATGAGAAACCATGTCACCAATTCTATTTTTATTACGTTTTAAATTAGGTTTAAACTCTGTATTTTTGTGCTTACGTAGTATAACAGACATGACAAAAAGCTGTCTTACAGTAAGTACAGAGCATTTCTTAAAAATAAGTTCAGTGCTAAATCTTTGTGATTTACCTAGCATTACCTTTAATATTGCTCTTTGAGCACGTTCTAAGGGGAGTAAAGTTGTTTTTCCAATTCCACCCCATGTTACAATACAGTATTGCAGTAAACTTTGAGCAAGAGCATAGTAAACACATATCAATGTTTCAAAGTCAGCAGAATTCCTCAATTTTCTGAATATTCGTATCAGTTTTCTAATACGGAAGGTTACATTGCTTATATGCTCTGACAAAGATAGACAGTAGTCAATGATAAGTCCGAGGTATCTTATGTTAGTGGAACGAGTAAGTTTGGGCAGTTGCATAAGCTATGTTGTTCACATGTATGTGCTTTAATATAAAATTCCGCTGATGGTTGGGTACTGGCACGGTGAGTGAAAGTAATATATTTAGTCTTGTTTACATTTAATGTCAACAGATTGCTACTAAGCCACCGCATGACCCTTCCAAACGCATATTCTGTATTGTGTTGGGCTTCATTCCAGTCCTTATCATATACAATTAAAGCCGTATCGTCTGCGTACGAAATGATTTTGCAGTTAGGCAAGATAAGTGAGCATAAAGTATTTGCATAAACTAGAAAGAGAGTTGGGCCTAGTACACTACCTTGTGGTACACCGAACGAGATATTAGTAGGTAAACTAGTGTAATCACCAATTTTAACTAACTGCGTGCGATTAGATAGATAAGATCGAAATATATCTAAAGCAATTCCTCGTACGCCGATTAGTTCTATCTTATGCAGAAGTAGGGGAATAGAGACAGTGTCGAACGCCTTTGACAAATCAAGAAAAACACCTATAACTTTCAACTTATTATCGAGATGTTTTGCGATTGTCTCAGTTAGAATTAATGTTGCATCTTCAGTAGACTTACCTTTCACAAAGCCAAATTGATTATCTGAAATTATATTGTTATGTTTAAAAAAAATTTTGAAACTGAGATTTAAAACTTTTTCAAGAATTTTGGCTATCGCACCTAGTACAGATATAGACCTATAATTTTCGACAGTGTCTATGTCTTCACTCTTATGTATAGGCTGAACTAGAGCCCTCTTTAAAATATCTGGAAAACACCAGTTTTTAAACAAAGGTTACACAAATATGTTATGGGGGGAATCAGACTGTTTTTGGCACGTTTTATGACTAGGGTAGGTATGCTATCGATTCCCGTGGCTAAATCATTTTTTAAGTTTGTGATAATAGCTTCTATCTCGTAATAGTCTGTGTCAAGCAATACCATAGACTTATGGAAGCGGTTTGATTCATTACTATCTTTAACAATTTTTGGGTGGTCAATGTATTGCTGAGTTTTTAATATTGAGTTAGCATAAGATGGGCCAATTTCTGCAATTATTAACAATATCGACAGATTTATGAGTATCATCAGTTAGATTTAGTAATTCAAATGGAGGGGGTGAATATTGTTTGAAGTTAGTGATCTTATTTATAGTATTCCAAGTACCCTTTGGATTGCATTTATTTTTACAGAACTCGGCTTTCTCGTGTGCGGTTTTAATTTTTTTCAACAAGTTGTTGCAAAAATTGCGATATCTCGTGTAAGTTATCTTTAATATTGCATTGTTTTTATCGTGTTTTGCTTTCTTGTGCAATTTGTCCCTGTGTCTTATACAGCGTACCAATCCTGGAGTTAGCCATGGCTTGATACATCGTTTACGGTGAGGAATTTTTATTTTATTGGAATGAGCAGTTATGGCATCAGTAATAGTTTTAGTTAGAGCGGTAGCTGCTTCATTGGCATCTTTGATATTGTATATAAAGCTAAAATGTGCATCAGATAATTGTTTTAATAGTGATGGATAATCAATTTTGAAAGTTGTCCTTTTAGATGGATACCTTAAAATTTTGCAATCTAAGTGAAACACTATCGGAGCATGATCAGTAATAAACGAATCCAGTATATATGTTGCGGAATATCTATCTGATCTCAACATTACATGGTCAATACAACTTTCGATACGAGTGGGGATTAAATGAGCTGCTAAATATCCGTTGAGCGCCATTAAATCCAAATATTTACTTCTATTAAGGTCATTATTATTAGGAGAGATATTTATATTGATATCTTCAATCAAGATAACTGATCTTACAGAAGCTAAAGATGCAAGACAGAGATCAAGGCTATCACAAAATTTATTGATATTTTTTGTGAAGGTGATCGATATATGGCTAAAATGGCATATTAATTTTCATAATTTACGATAAGACCATTCGCATCAGAAATTAAAGGTTTATGTATACTATGCTTTATTTCAGATTTTATATATCAGAACACCGTCGTTTTGGTTATTATACTTAGAAGAATAAGACGTATACCCAGCAATTTCAGGTATAACTGATAATTTGCTTAGCCAGCATTCCGTCAGTACAAGGATGTCGCATTGAATACAAATTCTTTCCATTACTATGGCTAGTGCATCAAAATTACAAGTTACGCTGCGTATGTTAGTGTGAAACACTATCAAAGGATTTCTGGTCTGATTAATTTGATTAACAAGGTTTTCTGGAGTGCATATCATGGAGTTGGAAACAAAAACTGAATCAATGTCATTAGAGATATTATCAAGTATAACTATTAATAAGAGAATATTCAAAGGCGCATATCGTTGTTATATTCAATAGATTATTTATTATAATCTTGTATTTTGAAGTCTGTTGAATTACAGTATTAGTGATATAAAGATTTAATGAATTAGTATGTAGGTTAGGTAGTGTAAGTGTGTGATAGTAGTATATATTATTAAAAATTATACAATTAGGAAAAGCAATGATAAATGTTTGTGGTAATATGTAGTAAGTTTTTAAATCAACGTTAACAAAAGGATACGAATGACTAAAACATTTAGAGAGTAATAAAATTATGTTAAAATAATATATAAAAATCGAAGTAAATTGCTTAGTCACGAAGAAGATTGCGACTGCAATTGGTTTAGTTCATTTTCCGAATCAATCCGATGTGATGAAGCACCTTCTTTTTTACGGATGAAAACTTTCCCGTGAGCAGTCCAACAGTAGGCATAGGAGTTCCTTTTACTAAACTCTCGAGCGAGGTAGTATAGCTTTTCCTTTTTGAGTCAGACATTCGGTTACGAAAATTGGCTTTGTGAGTCCTTCCAATTATATATCTCCTGTGTTTAGTTTTTTAGTATTATTAATCCGGTTATAATTTTTGACGGATGTTAAAATCTTTTCTTTTAAAATAGCAGTCGAAAAGTCTACTATTATCGGCCTATTCCCCCGTTTATCTTCATTCAAGCGAAATACATCGCGAATGAGAGAGTCCTCAATATGGGTGTTAGTAATTAGACCAACTTTTTTTACTATCTGTAACAAGTCATCTTTAGTCTCATTATGTTTGACAGGGATATTCTTTATCTCAATACTTGCCTGTTTTTGAAATCTCTCAAGATTCTCCACTTTTAATTCAAGGGTCTGAATATAGGCCAAATGCGTTTTTCTTTCGGTTTCCATTTTACACTATCGATCTTTGATTTCATCATACTGTTTTGAGATAAAGTCCATGGATTTAATAATATCCCCATTTTGTTTCTGGATGTCACTAATACTACTTAGAATTTTAACTTGTTGATTTTGAGGGTATCAAAAGATTGTTTCATATCCGACATAAAAGCATATACCTCGTCATCATGTTGGCGCTTTCGGCCACGAGGTCGGCTAGCAACATTACTAGAGCTATCATTATCGGTATCTGTGGCCGTAGCAGCAGCTGAACTCTGATTCGTATCCGACTTCGGCTGTTACGATGGAGGGGTCCTTTTAAGTGGCATTTTTTAAATAATAATAAAAGTAAGTAGCGCAAGACCTTTTAAGATTGACGGCTCAATTTGCGACTTACTAGAAGCACAGATTTAAATAAGCGATCGTTTTAACATACGTAGCAGATTACTAACTTACGAATCACGTAGCGCGTAGCGATAGTAGGTGCTGTAGCATCTGTGGGGCGTGGCTTCCCGTAGCGGTCGTAGCAGACACATCCAGTTGCAAATTAATCTTCATAAGATTATGTTTTCCTGGTACTATGGCACTTATTTAAAATTTTAACTTATTTCAATCGCTTAAATTAAATGACTATTTAAATAACAAAATACACGTCTACACTCAATCACACCCAGGGGGGAAGCTAAAATGGATATTGGTCGATAATTCGTAATTAAGTCTTTTTTGCCAGCTTTATGTAACGGTATAACCCTAGCTTCTTTCCATTTATCAGGAAATTTGCCTGAATGAAGTGAATGGTTAAATAAAGTGGTAATTGGTACAGCTAATATATCAGCACAGTTCTTTAGAAGCAATGGATGTATATCGTCCAGCCATACACTTTTATAAATATCTAAGTTTTTCAGCTTTTTCTTTACTTCCTCTTGAGTAAATTGGATGATGTTAATTATGTCGGATATTTCAATCCCAGCTGAAAGGTTACAGACATAACTATCACTATTATTTATATATTTCTCAAACACCGATGAAAAATGTGTAGCAAACATATTAGAAATATTTTCTACTTCTGATGACTCAGTATTATTTAAAATCATAGTATCTGGAAATGATGTGCAGTTGATTCGAAGTCTTTTTATGTTAGTCCAAAACGTCTTAGGATTTTTACTAGTTCAGTCTCAATTCTAATAATATAATTATTGTAGCACTCCTTAATAAGTTTACGAACCCATAAGAGGCAAATATGACGAACAATTTGCAGATATCTAGTTCAGCTTTAGATCAAGGTTTGCCACAAGAGAGGCTCTATTGACATTACAGGTTTTCGTAAAAAAAAGCTTACATATACAGAAGTATGTGCTTTTTTGCTTCATTGATTAAGAAAAAGCTTTTAATCGAGTGTTTCATGGCCGTAATATTACAATATATCTGCTTGGATGGCAAGGATATACATATCATCCAAAATCATACGGACTTCCATTTGGCACAATCTTGACAGACGTCTCTCTCTCTCGCTTCCTTCGAATCCATATATTTGTCGTCTAAAAGGTACTCTTAATTTGGCCCATCTTCAATATTTTGAAGAAATATAGTACAGCTGAGGCGCTAGCTGCAAATTTACAACAAATGCATGTTGACGGTTTTCTTTGAGTTTTCTTGGAAAAATGAAATGCGAAATTAATTTTATTTAGTATTATGTTACTTTACTCTTGTATGTTTAAATCAACTACTTAGTCAGGGTTTTTTAGATTAGAATTTGTTTAATTTTTTTGACCATTTTTCGCACAATTTGGAATATATTCATCTCTGAGCGCCTGGTAAATCATATCTCCCATCTTGTCGTATGTGTTCTCCATAATGGGACCTAGCCTACTTAATTTGATAAATACCTAAAAATATTTTTATTAAATCACCATGTGTGAGCTGTTAAGTTCATCATTTTGCACATGCATTCTTCAAGAAAAGAAACCGTCAGAATCCTTTATACGTAGACAGATTCGTTAACTATCAGAACATTATTACAGCAAACAAAAATAACACAAAATATTCAATACCACCGCAAGCTCAGACCCAAACAAACGTAACACATGATTTGATTTACGTTTGAGTTTTCGAACTAACGTTAACTATAATAATTGCAATTGTAAAAATTATTTAAAATTATTATAAAATTGCATAAAATTGCAATTTCATGAGCTGAAATGAGATTGAAAAAAATAAGTAATTTGAATGAATAACAAAACTTTACTTTGATATATATATATATATATATATATATATATATATATATATATATATATATATATATATATTTATATATATATATATATATATATATATATATATATATATATATATATTTATATATATATATATATATATATATATATATATATATATATATATATATATATTTAATAACCTTTACTTATCCAATGATGTAATTCAGTTCTTTTTTCTTATAATCCTTTTATTTACTAAATAATTAATGCATGTTCTTATTACCTTTAAAAAGATATACAATTATAATGAGTTTGACTTGTTATGAAAATGATCTTTGTATTACTGTTGTAATTTCTGTTGTTAATTCTTATAAATTAATAACTAAAATAATTCCATTCCAAGGCTTGAGTTGCAAGCAGCTCTTATGTGCAGCTGGATTGCTGAATCGGTTGAGAAGGAGAGTTGATATGGAATATCCGACCAAATTTCCTGGACAGGCTTACGTACAGTGTCGGTGTGTGTTTGGTTAGATTCTCATACTTTCAAACCAATCGTTGCTCATCAACTAGCTGAGATCGAAGATCACAACAAGCAATGTGAATTCCTATGGGTACTGAAGTCACAAAACATGGCAGATGATGCCACTGGAAACTTCCTTTCAACCTTCGATGAAAACCATCGCTGGTTACAAGGTCTTGATTTCCTAAGGCTAATTCCTGAATTAAGGCTTACGCAAGTCAACATAAAAGAAAGTTTAGAAATGGGTGAAGAGAAATTACCAGAAAGCGTCAATGCGCTAAAAGAAGAAGTTTTGGAATTTACCCGACTATGAACGATTTAAAAATTTTGGAAGGTACCTTAGGACAAATGCACGCACACTGCAAACCGTAGAAAAATTAAAATCTTTGATCTTTGAAATATTAGCAAAGTCGAATATGGTACACGACGATTCGTCATGTATGTGTTCCAGCAATGTATTAGCAAATTCAGTTAAAAGCAGAATTTTTTATACGGAAGTTTGTTCAAAACTAATGTTTTTAATCCGAAATAAGTTGTTTGAAAACGGGTAGAAACATCAGATGGGACGAATCGAAAGGCAGGTGCTAGAAAGATATAGTATTATATATTAGATTGAAATAGATATAAGTATTAGAAAGGGATGGAAATAGCCTGCTATATGTTTTTGAGAGTCGTGTAGAAAAGAGTTGGTCAACTCGAATAAGTAACTAGCATCATTTAAAATAGAATCAAAATATAAAAACTGAACTGTTTCCAGTGATATCTGTGATCATGAAAAATGTGAAAATGTATGTAAAAAATATTTTTCAGAAGCGTATTGTGAAATAATACGACAAGAAATATGTAAAAAGTTTTAACGTTTTAATTCGCTTATTAATGAACTTTTTTGATTTAAGACATTTATGTTTATTGTTGAAAATTATATTTAAAAAGTTTATATTCAACATTTAAGAATTGTGACTCTAAGAAACTACTTGTAAAATTGTGATATTTTGTTTAATATTTTATTAATTCTTTATGTGATGCTAATGTTTTAATTAATGTTTATATATTTTATAATTTTACTTTATGTGAAATATAATTGTTTTATGGTATTGTTTTGGGCAATAAAGTTATGAGGTGACAAATAGAAATACGATAGTGAAAATAATTGATTAGCTAAGATCTAAATGGCGTTTGGTATGAGGTTCTTCTTACGGTACAGTTTCCGGGGTATGGGTTCAACGTTAGTAAGCTATTAAGTACATTAAGGCGTAAAACACCTCCGACGTGAAACTATGTGTATTAAAAACAAGGCGGGATGACAAACGAGGACACAGTCCACCCGATAGTAAGTGGATGCTGTGGTTTTCTGTCGATTAAGAACTAAAATGCAGATGCATTATTAGTCCAGTAAAATAGAGTCTCGAGTTGTCTACACTCACTCTACGAAACGCAATTGCATAGAGCTGTTTTTTACGCTGGTATTCTGTGAGAGGGTAGTTCTACCCCGGTCGAGCTTACCCATTCGTGATACAGCCATAATGTAGCTACAGCGTAGCTCTAGAAAATATAAATTTTGTTCATTATTCAAGATAATAACAAAAAACCTTTTGACTTAAACGTAGTATATTTAAATGATATAACTTTTTAGTAGTTGAAATAAATTACTTGGTTACAGGATATTGAGACTAAAATATCTTCCTGTAGCCAGAGTTATCGGCTTTCTAAAAGCAATTAAGCTAAACTCCCCTTGGAGACATCACAGCGATAACATTGTATTACGCCCCTGCCTTATTCTTTTGTTATTAATGGCATAATAACTGATAGGAACGGCTTAATAAAGACTGAGGTTCAATGTTTAATTAGAGGAAGGAGGAAGCACAATAAAATGATTTATATTTCATGCTTACAAAATTAAAAAAAAATGTTTAACGTCAAAGCCGTGAAAAATTGGAAAAGTAATCGTGAATTTGTTAGATGTTTTATGAAAGTTTCATACTTACTTAATGTATATCATGTACTTTTTATAACCGCAAAATACTCTAATAGGTATAAAACAATTTTTACAGAACTTATTATGTTATAAAGAAGTTACGAATAATATCTATATCTTTCAGGATCTCTTCAGTCAGATGATAAGGTTTTAAGGAGGACGTTTGGGCGTGTATGTAGCATGTACACATGTATATATACGTATGAAGGCACGTAAGTTTGTTAATTTTCGCCTCACGTATCTCGATAACAAATACTGATATCAACATCGGACTAATTTCATTTGATGCACAAATATAGAAAAAAAGAACCTGATTAAGTTTTTATCAATATCAGTCCAGCAAATTTTTATTATAAATCGCTTGGTCACAAATCAAAGAGTATTTAATCATTTTTGTTTCATTTCATTCAAATGTTGGATTCAACTATCTACAAACTAACTAACAAGAATTAAAGTCAACTTTAATATAAACTAAAGCATATAGACGAATATCATGCCAAGCCTGATGGATTTCTAGCTTCATCATCATCATCATCATTACAGCCCTTCACAAGTCCACTGCTGAACATAGGCCTCCCCCAAGTAACGCCACAAAGCACGGTCCTGAGCCACTTGCATCCATCGACTTCCTGCATGTCTTACCAGGTCGTCACTCTATCTAGTGGGGGGTCGCCCTACACTACGCCTACCGGTACGAGGCTGCCACTCAAGAACCTTTCTTCCCCATCGGTTATCGGTTCTTCGAGCTATATGGCCGGCCCATTGCCACTTCAGCTTACTAATCCGTTGGGCTATGTCGGTCACTCTGGTTTTACTGCGGATATCCTCATTTCTGAGCCTATCACGCAGAGAAACTCCAAGCATAGCCCTCTCCATAGCTCGCTGAACGACCTTGAGCGTCCTCATACGGCCAGCAGTGAAGGACCACGTCTCAGATCCATAAGACATCACTGGCAACACGCACTGGTTATACACTTTAGTTTTCAGAGATTGAGGTATACCTGACGAGAAGATATGTCGTAATCTCCCGAACGCTGCCCAGCCGAGTTAAATCCGTCGATTGACCTCTCGGTCGAAGTTGAACTTACCTAGTCGGACTATTTTTCCCAGGTAAACGTACTTGTCAACAACTTCGAGCATAGTGCTCCCAACAACTACCGGCATAGGTGTGACATAGACATCAAACATGACCTTTGTTTTGTCCATGTTCATCTAAAGACCTATCCGTTGGGAGACACCATTGAGGTCATTGAGCATAGTGTTAAGGTCTTCCAACAATTCTGCCATAAGGACTATATCGTCGGCAAATCGAAGGTGAGTGATGTACTCGCTATCGATGTTAATACCGTATCCTTTCCAGTCCAGTAGCTTGAAAACGTCTTCCAACGCAGCGGTGAAGAGTTTCGGGGATATAACATCACCCTGTCTTACACCTCTCTGCAGTTGGATAGGTTTCGAACTCTGGTTCTGTACTCGGATAGCCATCGTAGCCCTACTGTACAAACACTTCAGCACTTCCATATACCGACAGTCAACTTGGCACTGCTGAAGGGACTGTAGCACCGCCAAAATTTCGACGAAATCAAAGGCTTTCTCATAGTCCACATATGCCAGGCAAAGTGGCAGATTGTACTCTTTGGTCTTCTGTACAATCTGCCGCAGGGTATGTATGTGGTCTATGGTACTGAAGCCTTTTCGGAAATCGGCTTGTTCGAGAGGCTGGAAGTCGTCGAGTCTGCGTGCGAGACGATTCGTATTGACTCTCGAAAATAGCATGTAGACGCGGCTCAGAAGGGAAATCGGTCTGTAGTTCTTCAAGAGAGCGTTGTCGCCTTTCTTAGAGAACAAAACCACCGCGCTTCTGCTCCACGCCTCTGGAGTAGTACCACCGTGGGGGACGGAATCGAAGAGCTTCTGAAGGACTCCAGGTACCGGTGTTCCACCCGCTTTCAGAAGCTCCGCTGTAATTCCATCCTCGCCCGGGGCCTTCAAGCTTCAGATATCCAAAACATATGACCATAGACTGCGGCAGACAGTTCCTATCATACACATCAAGGAGCTTGCGTTGCGTTGGTCAGTGCAACACATCATACTTCCACTTCTTGTCGTCTCCAATGGTGTCGTGGAGCGACTGCGCCGCCAACTGAAGTCCGAAATCACTTACCACTCGTCTTTCACCTGGGTTAAAGTTCTACCGTGGGCCCTCCTCATCGGCAGCAGAGCTAGTCTACGGCGAACCACTTCATTTGCCTGGACAGTTCTTTTCCCGAAGTTCAGCTCAGACAAAATTTTAAGTAAATTAATAATTTAACTTTGGCTTGTCAATACATAAATTAAAACGTAAAGTACCTACACAAAAATAAAAGTAGTTTAACAAAAATAGGAATAAATTAAAAGAATATTAGGATAATTAAAATTCAGGAACTAAATGTTTCTTCCGAAACATACTCGTAGTTTAACATATGTGTAGCTTTTGTCGTATTTTTAAAGCCCGAAGCATATCTAGTAAAATATTTATCAGTAGGACGATATTGAGCCGTTGATATGCAAATAACTATACGTGGTAGAGCCACGCTACAGCATATAGTATATAAGTATACCATCTCAATTCACAGGGGTGCCAACCCATCTAAATTTTGATTCTTAATCGAAGATGGATGTAAATGAATATGAGCTATCAGCCACTTTCATTTAGGTGAACTGTGTGTTCGTTTATTAACCGTAGTCTCTACAAAAAAATCCGTTAAAGATAACAACAGTATTGTGATTCTCCCTTCCGATTCACCTTCGCTAGAAATCTCACATTCTCTGTGCTTGTGTTGTGCTTTAATTATTTGGTTCACTAACAAATGTTACACTAATACATTTGCTTATTTCTAAAACAGTAATACAAACTAAGTCCACATTCAATAATGGGTAAACACCACATGCTTAGTGCTCACAGCATTTTATTCAAGCCTCTGCATAATAGGTAAAAATATGCAGTACAAAATAAAAAAAATATTACAAAAAATTAAGTACTACAAAGAAATATGAATATTTTTAACAAATTTTGTGCCGAAAACGTTAAAAGTGTAGTGGTGTATATCTGCTACATTATTAAATGTATTTAAAAGTCTGCAAAGTCTGGGTATTGGGGAGTTAGTAAAGTTCTACGAAGGGGCGGCGAAAGAGGAATAATGAACTTACAAGCACATCTACTTGGGATACGAAAATTGAACTTAAGGCTACAGTCTTTTAAAGTTGACTCACATCGAATCATTAGCGCCACTTTGATTTCTTTTTTTACAGCAAATTATTGTTTCAGAGTAAAATATTTTGGTAACACATAAATACCCAGATTATAAGTAATGGCTAAATTTTTTTTTTGGTTCATCTATGTGGTCTATGTTAGATAAATCAAACGGTAAATAGAGCTCTCTCGCACCCAACGCAATTTCGAGCTTTGTTCGTGTACCATTATAAGGCAATCGATAATAAAAAGGCGAAATCTATTCAGCGCGTTAATAGCTAAACATCTTCATCTCCAAAATGCGCTGTTTCTTTTTTTCTAAATATCTTTCATTGTCTTAAATAAGAGGTCTCAATTTCTCAAAAAAACTATTTGTTTCATAGCAATAGCTGAAAATATTTATGCTATAATTATTTTTTTCTCAAGGGCAGGTGTTTAATTAGACAAATATTAAAAAATAATAATTTAAACCACTTTATTTCAAAATTAATAATTATTTCGATCGACCTATAAAATATTGACTTTATAAACAATAATTGCGGGCAATATTCCTTAGTAGCCGCTGAGCGGCTGTAGCGTTCAGACGTCTTGTCTGTGCCAAATTTTTGCACTTCCTCTCGCTCTAACATTCCTCTTTCTCTCTCTTTCCCTAATCTTGGTTGCGCATTGTTACGAATTGAAAGTTTCTCTACTTTATTATTTTTTGCATATAATTCTTTAAGGGTTTATAAATCATTTTGTATTTGTTTTATAACTTTTAATTTCGATATGAACCATAAACGTAAAAAATATGCTTGTACCAGAAAACGAAAATTGAAATCAAACGTTGAAGCAATGAACAGAAATAGAATTCAAAGGTAAGTTTTTTTGTGTTTCATAGTAAAATAGTTAACAACGTGCATATGTGTGAGCACTTGGTTAAATATTAGGTATATAATTAGGTAGGTACTTTTAAGAATAGTTTATAAAATGAGTTGCATATTTGTACCCAGATTTTATTATAGTAAAATAGGTAAAACCTACATATTATGTAAGTTCTTCAAGGAAATATAGAAGTATTATACATTTTTGGATTGCACATGATGTTTTGTTTACAAGCGACAGTAGCCTAATGGCAGGGAGCGGACCGCGAACTCAAAAAGGTCGTGGGTTCGAATCCACCATTCGACTACTGGCGTGAACCACTCGTAACACAAGCAATTTAAGCTTACCACGAGTGGTTAATGTCCTTTTTTTAAAAAAAAGTACATTATGTTTTTATAGAAATACTTTTTTAATTTAATTTTTAAGTGTCATAAGGAAAATTTCGTCTTTTTGATTTTCAACTAGAGATTTCCTTGTTACCGGTAGCTGCTGATGTCGAGTTAATGACATTTTTAGATACGAAAACTATTCAGTAATACACGTAGACTACAAGTAAACTATTAAGTAATATCCTCAGCATCCCGTAATTTATTGTACGCCCACTATGGCCAATTTTGGATATAATGTGGCGTCAAACTGCTTACAACGTCCAATATACGGACGTCAAATAGGAGACTTAGCGCAATGTTCGCAAATTGTCATGCTGATCACAGAAACGTCAAAATCTAAAAAAAATTGGACGTCATTTTTCTTCCTCTTTAGCTTCCTGAGCTAATTGATTCTCGCATGGAACGCTCGATGCCAATCAAAGACCCTCCATACATCATTCAAGCCATTGCGAATAAATTAAAAAAAAGCGCTAAGTCGTCCGTCGATGCTGCTGTACAAGAATAGTAATTCATGCATATAGGTAAATGCTATACAAAGTTACATTATACTTTAATGAGAAACTATAAATATGTGTGATAGTGGACTGTTTGTACTTATATAGAAATTATTTTGAGTTTTTTTTAATCTATTTTAGTATTTAGAACTACTTGACGTACTTGACGGATTTTCGATAGTGTCATCACCATACGGTCTTAGCTCCGACCGTATGGACAGTTTCCACGAGCTCGTCATTCATAGCGTCCACTGCATTGCAATCTTCTAGGCACTGAAAGAGGTTACGTAACTCGAGCTGAAAAGTCTCGGGATTCTGAATTAGAGCACGAGGGGGACGGAACGTTGACTTCATTAGGCGAGACCTCTCCAACTTAACGTTTAGGTTCAGTGTGCCTCTAAATATTCGGTGATTGCTGCTGGTTTTCACCCTTGCGATCACTGAGACATCACTGAACAGTTGGCGTCTGGTTGTCATAATGAAGTCAATCTCATTTTTTGTCGAACCGTTGGGGCTCGACCAGGTCCACTTCCTGTGAGGCCGCTTCTGGAAGAAAGAGTTCATCATAAAGAGTCCCTCTATCTCCATAAATTCAGCCAGCTGCTGGCCCCTACGGTCCGTTGCCCTAACCAAATTTCCAAATTTCCCTAACTTCAGCTCACCGCCTTCTCTTGTGCCTTTTTTTTGCGTTGAAGTCTCCCATCAACACCGTGTAGTGGGTTTTGGAGGAATGCATGACTCTAGAAATATCCTCATACATTTCCTCCACCTTCTCATCGCGATGTGCCGAGGTTGGTGCGTAGACCTGTACGACCTTCAGCGAATATCGTTTGGTGATTCTGAGTATCAGGTACGCGACCCTCGTCGACACACTCCTAATCTTTACAAAGTTGTTGACGAGAGACTTGTGGACGATAAATCCGACACCTCTTTGGGACAGATGGTCGCCCTCCCTGTGATAGAACAAGTTGCCGGACTCGAGGATTACCATGTCCTCCCCCTCTCTTCGGACCTCAGATAATCCAATAATATGCCAGCGCAACTTGTCTACCTCTTCTTCCAGCTCCACTATCTTCTCGTCAGTCCTCAGGGTGCGCGCGTTATACGTTGCCAGGTCGAGTCGTCGTAGGTGGCAACCGAACCTACACCGGAGATTCTTAGCACCCCCTGCCCCGCCGCGCCGTTACCATGGTTGCCACCGTAGCCAGGAATAGCGGGGCCGCCGGGGACTGGGGACCGTTTATTTGCGTCGTTGCTCATGGGGGGATATTTTCCATAGTTGCCACGCTTTGCGAGCGGGTTGGCAACCGCAGTTTTTTATTATGTTATTGTTGTTATTAGGAAGTTGCTGCTGCCCATCTCCTTTCTGTGTCCCTCTGTTGCCTCTTACGATACCCACGGGAAGATATGGGGTAGTGGATACTCTCAACCGCCACTACACGGCACTTTAGCTATTTTTAAATATCTATAAAAATAGCTACATATATCGTTCATAAGTATGCATATAGTTTTTGCAATATAATTATATAAAAATACGATAGACCATATATCCGCGTTTATAATGCAGGAGTCATAAAGGACCAAAAAAGTTTAGCCGCTCGTTTCAATATTTGGTGAAAGATTAACCATAAGTGAAAGAATTCAGAGTGAGTGACCCTCAGAATGGCCCATAAAAATGTAGGCCCACTTATTGGTTATCCGAAAACTAGGGTCGGGAGCCATCTGTCCTCAAGTATTTTTAATAGTCGTGATATGTTGATACTTTAAATGCATTTTTTTTCTTTAAGTAATAAAATATTTGTGGTATATATGGTTATGAGTTTGATGAAAGCGGACCTTTTTTTGAATATTATGATTATTTTTTGTTTTAAAACTTACATAGTGAAAAAATCAGCGTTCTTTCAGTTATTTTTAACCAGTTCATTGTGTTTTTTTAGTCCAATATACATTATAATTTCAAAGTCCTCATAATGGTCGCATTTAGCGAAGACTCGTCCGAGAGATAGAATTATTTTTATAACTGTTCTGGGTGCAAATATAAGTTTGTCAAAAAACATTAAGTGACTTGTACTTTGAAAAGACGACACTCTCGTCTTAGAATATTTTCCTAATCGTAGTGTTCATCATGTAGGCGTTTAACGCAGGGTTTTTTTATAGCAGAGGGGGCAAACGAGCATGCGGCTCGCCTGATGTTAAGTGACTACCGCCGCCCATGATCAACAGCAACACCTGGGGATTTGCAGGAGCCCTTGCCCTCTGCCCTTTAGAAAGGAGTAAGTTTTTTCTTGAATGTCCCTAGGTCATATCGGTCTGGAAAAATTGCCGGTGGTTAACTATTCCACAGAGAGAGAACTATACAATAAATACAATATAATAAAAATATATAACAAATCCTCAGAGCACTCCCCGTGGTATATGTGAAAGAAAATGCAAAGAAATGCAACATATCTTCGCAGTGCCAGTAAATAGAGCCGATCGGAAAGCACTCGGTCGTCGACGATTCGAAACGCTCTGCGCTGGATGCGGTCAAGTGGAAGGAGCTGGCACTGGGTAGCTCAACCCAGAAATGGGAACAGTATTCCATGTGCGGCCAAACCTGCGCCTTGTAAAGTTGCAGGCGGTATGCCGGCATGAAATACTGTCCCGCTCTGCTGAGCACGCCAAGCTTTTTAGAGGCCAATAATTTAGCCTTCTCTTACAAGTAACCACGAAACTGCACGTCACTCGATATGTCAACGCTGAGGATTCAGATACCGGCTGAGGCAACAAGTGGAGTGCCTTGAAACTGGGGAGATACAACGAAGGGATTCTTCTTAGCGGTTAAAGCGCAAACTTTTGTCTTCTGAGGGTTAAACCGGACTAAATTTAATCGCCCCCAATCCGATACTTTGTTCAGTTACGGGCTTGCAACATATCATTGAATATGCGGAAAACACAGCGTCGGCGATAGCACGCAGCCTTGTGGAAAACCAGCATTAACCTCTCAATGTGCACGCGGACGAATCCGACCACGGCGTTATTCGCTCTCGGATCCTACCACATCCACACACATCAATTTAAACCATAAAACCTTATATTTAGAGATTACTTGTATATGAAAAATTTTGGCATTTTAGGCTCAATGTGAAATTTTCTAACCTCTATTGCAATAAAACGTAGTTTTCTCTAGTCTATGGTTTTTTATTTATAATCTACGTTCATTTCGTACGCCTATTTCGTGCGGCGTGTTATTGTGTTGATTTTAGGATTTTTCTAATGTTTTATTAGTGTCTAGTATTGTGCTTTACTATAAAATTGCTATTAAAGATTTTAAGTGAATACAATATATCATTTTACGTAAATAATTTTGAGTAATATATGGACATAATTGTGAAAAACAGCTGCTGTCCTGCGCTGGGTAAGTACATTTTTTACTATAAAATACAATTAAAATATATTTGTAATGCAGTAAAATCACTTATACTAGTAATTTGACATACTAAATAAACAGAAACAAGAATTGTATTGAAATTTATAATGAATTTTAAAGAAAATAAATGTACGACAAATTCAAGGTTAGGTTATATTTAGCGACGCCGCGTCACGTGAAGCTAGCTAGTGATGTCAATCATTTAAGCTGGGGACTGGGGGGTTAATAGTGTTACGCGCTCAAATCGGCGGCACTAGCGCCATCTAGTCTCGAACCGAAGAACTAAACTTCTTGAAGTTTAAAACTCGAACCCTCGGTACCTTGCGCGTGTTTACTTGAACATTCTGGATATTTATTTGCTAATTTATATAAATAGGCGCTGCAAGATGAGATCGAAGTAGTATTGAATTGGCGATACGAGCTGTTATATCTCTTTTTACAAGGCAATAAAATATTAGTAAACATTTATTTAATCACACGGTACTTTTCCTTAATATAGCTATAGTCAGCAATTATATTGTTATATTGTTCATTTCCATGTTCGTTTTAATTCCATTTTAATAATTAGTTAGACTCAGAGCCCCGGGTAGATCGGACATAGATTCCGAGACGTATTAGAGTTCGGAAGTCAAGGACTATATTATTTGGTGTGTGAACTTTTTGAAATAAACCTTTAGGTTTATTTGGTGTTTCTTTTTTTTTAAAAGTCAAACGGGATCGGCCTCCTAACAAATTGGTGTCAGAAGTGGGATGCCAAACAGAAGGTCATAAAAGACTTTGGCATTCGAATCCGAGGTCCCCGAAACCACCAAGGTCGACATTAAGCCTTAGCCGTGCCTAAGCCTGCGCCTACCACAATTTTGGACGACGATCAGCCTCCGCTCTGAAGCGTGAGCCCGCTCCACTCACACCTGGTCCTGAAATCACCCGTCTGGCCGACGATCAGCCTCCACCAGAAGCCCGCACCAGCTGGGTCTAACTCACCAACATAAGAAAAACATT
Organism: Parnassius smintheus behrii; assembly: GCA_036936625.1. Taxonomy (NCBI): domain Eukaryota; kingdom Metazoa; phylum Arthropoda; class Insecta; order Lepidoptera; family Papilionidae; genus Parnassius; species Parnassius smintheus. The sequence continues at coordinate 48,330,366 of JAUPFT010000003.1, forward strand.
TTTGAAGAATATTCTACATCTTCCATTCCTGCCATTTCCCACGACGCGACGAAGTCACCGTGTCAACGATTCCGCCCGCCAGCCGCCACGAGTGTAACGTGTCACCGAGCTATTGTTACGAGTAAATGCAACGTATAGAAGTTATTATTTTCCTGTAAGTTGTTTTGTTTTCTAATTTAAATTTATAAAATTTACCTTTATTTTACACTGTTTCTGTATTATAATAATTTTTACGTTGTTTTATTGTGATTATCTTATATAACTTTAAATTGTATTTCTATGTCGCTTAAAGCAGAGAAAAGTAAAGACAATATGTCAGATAAAATCACACTTTCGTTTTTGACGAAATTTATAAAATCCTATAATGGGGAGAAGGAATCCCTCCCCGCTTTTCTTACCAACTGTGATAATGCTATGTCGTTAGCTACGGCAGAACAACAGCCTATTTTGTGCAAATTCATTATCTCACAGCTAGAGGGAAAAGCTCAGATCGCATGTAGTTTAAAAAGTTTTGAAACGTGGAACCAAATAAAGTCATTTCTTCGTTCTACTTTTGGGGAGAAAAAACACTCAACACATTTATTATCAGATTTGTAAAACTGCAAACAGTCTTCCGACGACGTTACTAAATTTTCTTTAAGATTAGAACAAATTTTAACAAAAATTCAGTCAGATATACACTATAGCTGCAAAATTCCTGACGAACTTCCAGGTAGAATAGCCGCTATGGAGGATCTAGCATTAAACACATTTTTATTAGGGTTAAACCCTGCTGTTTCTACTATTGTTAGGTGTAGAAATCCTCAAACTTTAAACGAAGCTGTTCAATTAGCCATAGACGAAAAAAAATTACAGAATCTTCAAATGTGTTCAAAAAATTCAATGAAGCAGTGTAATATATGTAATAAAGTAGGTCATGTGGCTACGCAATGTTTCAAAAATAAGAATCATCCTAATTTTAAACACCATAAACAAATTTCTCATTTATCTAGTTCTAACTCTGATAAATTAATTTGCAACTATTGCAAAAACATAGGACACACTATTGATCAATGTAGAAAGCGACAATATAATATGCAACATTGTCAAAATTTTAGTAAAAATTTTAATCGTAATCCTAATACTAGTTCTAACTATATAAATCGTAGCTCAAATAATAATTCTAATTTTGTAAGCCGTAACCCTAACCCTAATTCTAGTTCTAACTCTGTGCCTATACACATGACATGTAATAACGACGACACTATCGATAATTCTAACTCTTTAAACTAAATAAGATTTCGGATACGTGTCTGCCGAAATCGTACTGTAGTAATGACACGAAAACAATTAATAATACTATTTCTACTAACTTTTACAAAAATCATGCTAAATCTTATTCTAATCCTAATTCATCTCGACGATGTATTAACAAGCAACCGAGTCATTCTAGTTCATTTACATCTCAGCAACCCAAGGAGGTGAAGCTGAGTCTTACTAGTTCTCATGCACCCCAGTTGACCAAAAAGGTACAACCGAGTCTTACTAAGTCGTTTACTATATCTACATCTCAGCAGCCCAAAGAGGTCAAGCCGAGTTTTAACGAGTCTTATTCTAATTCTATTCCTATTTTTGAAACGAGCATAAATACATGCAAGGTTTCGTTGCCATACACGAATTTATTAACAAAATATTCTCCTAAGTCTTTCAAACTTCTTATCGACACCGGTGCAAGCGTATGTGTCATAAAGCACGATTCATGTTTAAAAACGAAACATGAACTTCTCAAAGACAAAGTAAGAATCAAAGGTATAAATGATACGGATACGTATAGCGAAACAATAGGCTCAATCTACTTGCAATTTTTATTAAGTGATGAAACTTACGAGCACAAAGGAGACAATCAATTTTTCTATGGAGAATGGGCCCACTACAAATTTTAAAGATTATCGAGATTACAATAAAATTATTAGTTTTACTGCAGCTAAACGGAGTCCTGAGAAATTAACAAATAAAATATGAATCTAACAATAACCTAAAAACAAACTGAAAGCGATTTTCTAGTAGTATTCATCGGTATTATAAGTTAAAATAGTGCACAACTGAATAATAGTACATATAAAACTAAGCTGTAGGTATATTCAGCATTTATAAATATTTTAAAATCGATGTAAAACCTTTCACTAGTTCGGGCAAAACATAGTGCCTGTCTATCCACAAATGTCGTATGGATTCTAACTTTGACATGTATTGATTGGTTGTGAGTGTAATTCTAAATACCAAGATGGCTAAGGGATAATGTCTTCAATAATAGTACATATAAAACTAAGCTGTAGGTATATTCAGCATTTATAAATATTTTAAAATCGATGTAAAACCTTTCACTAGTTCGGGCAAAACATTGTGCATGTCTTTGCACAAATGTCGTATGGATTCTAACTTTGACATGTATTGATTGGTTGCGAGTGTAATTCTAAATACCAAGATGGCTAAGGGATAATGTCTATTTATATTTATGATATTACCAACACACAGTAAGATACATTTTAAACTGATTGTATTACAAAAAGCAAAATATAATGTAGGTAATTCTATATATCATTGTGAATCATAATTTATTTAAGTATTCTAAACTACTTTAACAGTAGTAGGTGCAGAAACAGAAACCTTTTATTCAATTTAGATTATAAATAATACTTATTGAAAGTCACTTTTTTAATTTACCACTGGTTCTGAAAAATACCTCTGACTTGAAGAGAACCCGCAAAATACCCAGTGGGTCTTTTAAAAAAACGCCAGCTTACAATCATGTATGTCATAATTAACAACACAGAACAAATTAGAAATAGCTTGGTAGCGATCACCTTACCCACGGGTTATTGTCAGCCATAAATTCCTTTATACTATAATAACCCCTTTTATACAAACTTAATTTAATACATTTTTTGAACTTTGATGATTGACTGACATATATTGACAGGAGCGGGGTCAAGATATTATTTTAAAATGTTTTGGTTGATTAGTAAGTAGTATACATCATAATAAAATGACTAGCAATTAACATGCCTTATCTATGTTATTACACAATGATAAATAGTGAGGAAGTAAGATGTTTTAAACTGTGTAAGGATTACAAAAACACAGGCTTAATTTAAATGTATTTATTACTAGCGATGCGCCTCAGCTGTGCCCTGGTGATTTATGGATCTCGACAACAGTGCCATCTACCAAGTCCAAATGTAAATATAAACCATCTAGGGATCCATCCAAACACACACAAACATTTTCATTTAAATTGTTTGGAAGGTTTCTTATGTTTTGTCTATAACGGACGTAGGTAGAAACATTTTAGTGTTAGATATATTTCTGAAGGTTTTTTGAAAATAACTTGATGGTAACATGTACATTTATGATATTGTAAGCAATCAGAAGGAATTTTCAATTATAATATAAGACTGTTGTCTTCAATATCCATACACTTTTTGTCTCTGCAAGTTTTCAGCCTGCACGGCATACAGATTTGTTCTAAGCGATCCACCTGAAAAGAAGTTAATGACAATTGTAAAGGTGTCTTAACTAAATAATAATTCTTATCAATATATTATTTTTTTCTATATTATATAGGAATTAAAAGGACATTTTTAATAATAAGAGATATGAGATAAGACTATGCCTTCAATGTAAATAAACTGTATTTACATATTTCTGTGAGCATTTTCTTGTATCTGCCTTTTCATATGTTAAATAATAAAGAAATTATTATAAATTATACAGCATTAATCAGCTCCAGCTGATCAAATACAGAAGCAGTAATTATTGATTAACATCAATAATATTCAACCATGTAAAAGTTGTCTCACATTTTATTTTTATCGGTTTCATGTACTTACATAGTAGACAAAGATATTATTGTTATATTAAGTATATCTGATTCTAGATGACAAAATAATATTCCTTTGTGCACAGTGAACAACACAGCTGTCGAAACATAGTAGAAACAACCATTACACTTTTTTATGGAAACTATTATTATTAAACTTTATATTTGCTTCTAGTACAAATAATTACTACATTTTTTACACATAAATATATGTAACATTTATATTGCCTATCTACTATGGCTGGTATAAATCCAGGATCTGTGTCTGGCTTAACAAAAAAGCCATTTAGTATTAAGCAACTTGCTGAATACATAAGGTTACCTATTTGTACACAAATGCAGTTATATGAATTGCTCTTCAAAACCCTCTTTTAATTCCCTCGACCCAAAGATTCTAATTTTCTTTTAACATTATAATAACTTCTTTTGTGCATTCTATTTATTATTTAATTTAGATTTTACTAATAAAATAAACTTAATACTTTGTCACTTTTAACAAACTAATAAGGTTCTAAGACCCGTTTATTATTTGTATTTGTTTGAGGTAAAATATACAAACTTAATAATAGATTTTCACAACCAAGAATAGGTGTAAATTAATAAACTCTTATATTCTATTTGCGAATTTTACCACAAAAACTAAAAAGAGAAAAACATACGTACTTGTGTCAATTAATATTTGGCTAACCTTTCTGATAATTGATAATATCCATATTTTCTTAAACATTAGTTTAATAATGCTTGTAAATAAAAAAACTCCATTTTGTTCTTACCATAATGATGCGACTCCAACTATGTTTTATTTCACTCGAGTGAATCGAGTGAATCTGTCCAACTCGATAATCGATAGAAAATAAATTTTACCGAGTTACCGAGTTAACTCGGCGCATCGTATAGATTCAGAGGGTGCTTATATAGATATTAATTTACTTGTATATATAATAAGTCGCTGCGGGTGACATCACAAGTTGCATCCAAATTCAAACTTGCATCTGGCATGTTGTAAACAAACCTGAACTTAGTTTTATTTATGATATTGATTTATAGTTTTAATTTCATGTTGCCACATATTACTTATTTATAAAGGTACATATTTAAAAATGGTTTAACTAAAGTAATCGCTGATCTCAACTCTAGTGATAAACTTTTCTGTAAATAGTTGATTTACTCAAAAACTAGTGTACAACTAGAATGACATACATACATACTCGTAAATTAACCCGAGTGGCTCGAGTCACAAAACTCTACTCGAATCGCATCTTTATCTTACGGCCAATACAGTGTTTGTCTACAATTTAGTGATGAAATCGACTTACTAATTCGAGCAATTTATTGATATATTATGTAATAAATAAATTGATATTAGGTAATATGTATATAATGTTGTATCAATTTATGTTATATATGATATAAATTGATTATATATACTTTGGATAGTCAAATTATTAATAACATTAAGACTTACGTCATAACGTTAGAGTGATATTATTTTATGAAGATGTCGATACGCATACCAAAAATAATATATAACTACCTACTAAGCGTAGTAATAATAATTGTGTTGTATGGAAGAACAATTATAAAAATAATTTGTAAAATATTGACACAGCTTCGTTCATCTAATTTGAATTGTTTAAATCGATTACCTAAATTTCAACTCGAGTCGGGTTTTTCCGAGTTATCACGGCACATCTCTAAGACAATAATTTTTTAAATGTTACATTACCTTAGCCAATGATCAGAACACGAATGTCAAAACAACTATTTTTTTTTTAGATTTCTTGTTTCCGTTTACATTTTCGAAAAATCTATAGACCATTTACTATTATAATTTGGTGTCTTTTTTTTGGTGTAAATACCATTAAGTGACGTTAATATTTCTAGTGGGCCCAAAAATGATTGTCTCCTTTTATGTCATTAACGATAGCATAAACCTTAATTACGACGGTATTATTGGTACAGATTTTCTTAAATATTTTAATGCTAATATAGATTATAGCTCTAAGATAATGACTCTTTGCGGTCACCAAGTTCCTATTATATTCCATCAGCCGACTTACACCGTTCCAGCACGCTCAGAAGCAGTCATTGAATGCGCTATATCAAACTACTCGCTCGAGACTTATCGGAATAATGAAGCCTTAGTTCTAGATCACACCTTAAGCAAGGGTATTTACGTCGCGAATTGTATAGTATCAGTAAAACCAAATAAAAAGGTTAACATCACTGTTTTAAATACGACTGATACAGACATAGAAATTAAAGATTATTCCGTAGAATTAACACCTATAGATTACGATAATTCTATTTCCTGCGATAATTCAATACCTAGTAAATCTTTGTATTCCATCTCGACTTCCAAATCTGATCGAATAAATCGAGTATTGAATCTTTTACGCTGCTCTCATCTCAACGATGAAGAAAAGAAAGCACTTCTCGATTGCTGTTCCGATTATACGGATATCTTTCACCTCGAAGGTGAGGCCCTCTCTTTTAAGAATGGCATCCAACACTCCATAGATACGGGCAACGCACCTCCAGTTCACGTAAAATCGTATCGCTTCCCCGAGTGTCACAAGGAAGAAGTTGATACACAAATTCGCAAAATGCTAAATCAGAATATAATTCGTCCTTCTGTTTCGCCTTGGAGCGCCCCGGTATGGGTAGTTCCGAAAAAATTAGACGCTTCTGGCAAGAAAAAGTGGAAAATAGTCATTGATTATCGTCGCCTTAATGATATCACGGTTTCAGAAAGTTATCCGCTGCCTCTTATCACTGATATCTTAGACCAATTAGGCCATTCGAAATATTTTACAACTCTCGATCTTGCTAGCGGTTTCCACCAGATAAAAATGGACGCTAAAGATGCCCCAAAGACGGGATTTACTATAAGTACTAACTCAAGCATGTCTGGACACTATGAATTCACTAGAATGCCCTTTGGTTTGAAAAATGGACCCTCAACCTTCCAACGACTCATGAATACTGTCTTATCAGGACTACAAGGCCTACACTGCTATGTATATCTAGATGATTGTATAATTTATAGTCAAAATTTGAATCAACATATGGAAAAGTTAAAATTAGTGTTCGATTAGTTCCGCGAATACAATTTAAAATTGCAACCAGACAAGTGCGAATTCTTAAGACGTGAAGTAACTTATCTTGGTCACATTATCACCGACAAAGGTGTCTCTCCAAATCCAGACAAGGTAAAAGCAGTATCGCAATTCCCAATTCCTAAGAATCCTAAGGAAATTAAATCCTTCCTAGGCCTAATAGGCTATTATCGCCGATTTATTGATAATTTTTCCAAATTAGCGAAACCACTTACTTCTTTATTAAAAAAGGACGCTACTTTCCACTGGTCTATTGAGCAACAAACCGCTTTCGATATTCTAAAAGAAAAACTAATCACTGCTCCGCTACTCCAATACCCAGACTTCTCGCAGCCGTTCATAGTAACCACAGACGCAAGTAATTACGCCGTAGGTGCTGTTCTATCCCAAGGTCCTGTCGGCAAGGACAAGCCAATAGCTTATGCATCACGAACTTTAAATCGTGCCGAAGGTAATTATTCAACAACGGAAAAAGAACTCTTAGCTATTCTATTCGCAGTCAAAACATTTCGCCCTTACCTCTACGGTAATAAGTTTAAAATAGTTACCGATCATAGACCATTAGTATGGCTATTTAATGTCAAGGACCCAGGAAGTAGACTCATTCGTTGGCGCCTAAAACTTGAGGAATATGATTATGAAATCATTTATAAACAAGGCCGTTTAAACTCCAATGCTGATGCGTTATCTCGCTGTCCCGTTAATGTTATAGACATTAACACTTTAAATAACTCTAGTTATGAAAAATATTTTAAAGATCAATTCACTAATAAAACTTCTATTTCAAACACAACAATTATAGAATGTACTCAAGGATTACATTTATCTAAGTTAAAACATATTGCATGTCCTGTCTCTTTAGATTTCGACTCATCTATACCTCACTGTGAAGAAATATTATCGCAATTAGATAAGCCAGAAGAATTGCTAAATTCCGAACGCGAACCTTTTACAGTTCAATGTGTGAAGGATAAGAATAAATGCTACTACTTTTTATATACTAAAGTTCACCATTATGAAGAAACTAAATTTAAAGATATTTACAAATTAATGATAAAACTTAGAGATAAAATTTTAGTCGAAAATCGTGATATTACAGATCTCGCCTTGTCAGACTTTTCAGATCCATTTTCTAAGTTAGCTTATATTAAAGTATATAATATGATTGCCTATATTTTCCATAACACTAATATTAAAATTCATATTTATAAAAATCAGTTAATTTACCCTACTCCCATCGAAATCCCTAAAATTTTAAAAGAGAATCACGATTCACCTATTGCGGGTCACCCAGGATCAAATCGAATGTATAAAAGAATTAAAGCCGCCTACTACTGGAAGGGTATGCGCTCTGATATTGTAGATTACGTTAAGAAATGCCAATTATGCCAAATTAATAAGCCGCTTAGAATGTCCAATAAAGCTCCAATGGAGATAACTTCCACTTCTACTAGACCTTTTGAACGATTAGCTCTCGACATCGTTGGTCCTTTGCCCGACGCAGGTTTCCAAAAATTCAAATTTATCCTTACATTGCAAGACGATTTAACTAAATTTTCAAGCGCTTATCCCCTGGTCACAGCTACCAGTGAAGAAATAGCCAGAAATCTCGTACATTTTATGTCTCTTTTCGGTTTTCCTAAAACAATCCTAACAGATTTAGGTACGTGTTTCACGTCCGATTTATTTAAACAACTGACTCAAATTCTAAAAGTTAAAGCCTTATTTACTACTCCTTATCACCCACAAACAAATGGAGCTCTAGAACGCTCACATGCTACTTTAAAAGAATACCTAAAATCCTTCGTAAACGAAAACCAGAACGATTGGCATTGTTATCTATTTACCGCAATATTAGCTTATAATACCACTCCACATTGCACCACTAATTTCACCCCTCATGAATTATTATATGGTTATAAACCTAACATTCCAAATTCCCTATATGAAACAAATAATAATACAACCTATAATGAATATATTCGAGCTTTACAATATCGAATGCGTTTTAGTAGAGAAAAGGCCATTCAAAATATAATTAATAGCAAAGAAAAATCGAAACAATATTACGATGCTAGTTCACGCAAAATTTCTTATAAAATTGGCGACTTAGTGTATACAAAACATCATCACCGGCTCCGTAAAGCTCTATCACCTATATGGAAGGGCCCATATAAAATAATAAAAATAAATAATAAGCATAACGTAACATTACAAATAGGTCGTAAACATGTTAAGTACCATACAAACGAAATTAAGCCTGCTATTCAAACTCCTTAAATTTAATTTACTTTGTATATTTTTTCAGAGCTTTATGCTATGGAAACCAAAGCCACGCTGAATCGAGGATCATACCTATATCACATAGTCCTGGAATTTATTTTGAACCTATTACGCATATTGATTTTTATAACGATTATTGGAAGGTTATAACACATATAGACCTTATATCCTTAGATCCTTATCTCAATAAAATAGAAAATTATTATATGATACTTTAAACCTTTGTGCTAAAATAAATACTGACGAATTTTCCCCGTGTAAAGATTTTTCTACTCCTATGGAGACTTTAATAAAATATAATTATGTCAAATTGCAATCTCTAGCACATTTAATCAATAATAACTCATCTCCAAACAAAGTCAAAAGATCTCTAGAATTTGGAGGCGAAATTCTTAAATTTTTCTTTGGTACTCTAGATGCAGACGATGCGCGAAAATATGATGCCGCGATAGAATCCTGTCGGAAAAGTGAAACAGAATTATTTAATTTATTCAGAGATAATATTCATATAATTAAATCCACTATAAATAATTTTAATTCCACTATTTATAAATTAAATCAAAACGAATTAAAATTGAATTCCCAAATTAATAAAATGAATGAAATTTTGTCACAAATTACAAAAACCGATAACTTACTCCTTCACATTTCTAGGATAAATAATTTACTAAACGTAATTGAAGGTTCCTTACTTGCTATTTCTAACTTGCTAGACACAACTATAAATGCTATTTTATTTTCCAAAGTAAATGTTTTGCATCCTAGCGTGATTAGCCCTTTAAGTCTTTATAATGAATTAACCAAGCATATCAATCAAATAAACAAACGTTTAGATTTTCCAATGGAATTGAACATACATAATATTCATTCTTTGATTGACGTCTCGAAACTTAGTTCATATTATTATAACAATAAGATTGTTTTCAGTTTGCAAATTCCACTGATAACGCCGGATAAATTCACTGTTTATAAAAATATCCCATTACCGACTCCTCACGACGAGTTACATAATATGCAAACTTTTGCACTTATTCAACCTTCTAATTCTTATATTGCTTTAAGTGACGATAGAATACATTATACTATGTTTAATAACTTAGATGATTGTAATTTCATTAATAATAACTACTCTATTTGTGAACTATTAACTATAACGTCTAGTGTAAATAATCCTAATTGTGAATCGAAATTACTAACAGAAGTAATTCTTTCCCTACCTTCTGAGTGTAACGCCAAGTTATTATTTGGCCAAATCAATATTTGGCATAAACTAAAAAATAATAGATGGATCTATGTACAATCTAATGTAAACAAATTAACTATCAAATGTGATGACGACATTACTGATCATTCTATTATTGGTACAGGTATTGTCAAATTGACCGAAAATTGTATCGGTTATTCCAAAACTATTCAATTATTGCCAACAAGTACTTACCAATTTTCCATCAAATCAACCATAGATATAAGTTTTGATATAACGAAAGATGATTGTTGCAAAAAGGAAATATTTAATAAAAGTTTACCACATTTAACGCCAATCTCTTTAGCAAAGTTAACTTAGATTCTTTGAAATATGCTAATCATCAACTGGATAGTTTAGAATTTGAATTAAATAATCTTCAAAAAGAATCACATTTTATTAAATATGGCTCATACTATTCAACATTTACTTGTGTTTTAATTGTACTACTATTTTTATACCTTGCCTATAAATTATTTAAATGCTGCAGAAATCGTCACGATAATAGTGCATATTGTATACAAATATTTAATCAATGTAATAATAAAAAGTCATCGAAACATAATTCTAAAATTTCAAATTCAATTGAGATGACCGATAAATCGACATCTGAAGAAGATAATATCTCACTAAAATCTTTACCAAATTGTACTAATTATAAGCCTTATAAAACTGTACACAAGGTTCACTCTTCCTCTCAAAGAAATATTAATTTCTAATTTTATTCAATTTTATTTTTAAAATTTTTGTATTAACACAAATAATCGATTTTATTATCATATAATCTTAATTTCTACTCTGCCATTTTATATTTTGTAATTGCTATATTTTACTATTTTCAATGCAATCTATGTAATTGTAATTGAAATTACTACCTTGTTTAATACAAGTTAATTTCTAATTTTACTATTTCATTCAAAATACTTTTAATTTTAGATTTAAATAATTCATTTTTGTATACATTTTTTCCTTAATTTCAAATTGATTATTTTTTTAATTTCACTCTGTCTCTTTTGTATAACTTAGTTAGTTAACGAATAATACTATTGCATCTTTATGTAAAATTTAGTTCGAAAGTTTTTATATTGTTATGAGATAGATTTGCAATATTTTACTACAATTTTTAAATTCCTATTTTCATAATTTGTAATGTCTTCCGACCTGTAATCGCTTTTCTGTTTCGAATCTTCGCTTTATCTTAATTTAGAAAAAGCTCAGTCAAAAGGGGGGAGCTGTTATATCCCTTTTTACAAGGCAATAAAATATTAGTAAGCATTTATTTAATCACACGGTACTTTTCCTTAATATAGCTATAGTCAGCAATTATATTGTTATATTGTTCATTTCCATGTTCGTTTTAATTCCATTTTAATAATTAGTTAGACTCAGAGCCCCGGGTAGATCGGACATAGATTCCGAGACGTATTAGAGTTCGGAAGTCAAGGACTATATTATTTGGTGTGTGAACTTTTTGAAATAAACCTTTAGGTTTATTTGGTGTTTCTTTTTTTTTAAAAAAGTCAAACGGGATCGGCCTCCTAACAAGAAGCTTCGGAGCGGAATAAAGTGAATTAGTGTGTTTAATTATTAGTGTTTTTAACATTAATTTGTGTAAAGTAAATTAAAGTGTTAATTTAGGTAATTTTATCGGCAATTTTTATTGTCACGAATCTCAAGCTCGTAACAATTGGTGTCAGAAGTGGGATAAAATAATGCCGATTTTACCTAAGGAGGAAACGGAGTGTGTCCGTACCCGAAGTCAACGCCAGCAGGAGACGGACCAACGAAGATTTGGTGGTGCAACGCCGCAGACGTCGGAGGGCCAGCGGCCGGCAACGAAGGCCGGTCCGTCAGTAGCTCCTGCATCTGCAGCACCTGATTTAGGCGCCCTGATGGTGATGCTGCAGGAGCAGGCCCGCCGACAGAAGTAACAGGCTCGTCGGTTCGAAGAGCAGCTGAAGCGCGGACAGGAGGAACAGGCCAGTCAGTTGAAAGAGCAGCAGGAGGAACAGGCCCGCCAACAGGAGGAACAGGCCCGCCGACAGGAGGAACAGGCCCGCCGACAGGAGGAACAGTCCCGCCGACAGGAGGAACAGGCCCGTCGCTTAGAAGAGTAGCTCAAACGCGATAGGGAAGAGCAGATGCTTCTCATGAAGGACCTTCACGCTACCTTCGGGAAAGAGATAAGGGAGGTGAAGGATAAGGTTGCTCAACATGATAACCGCCTGTCGGAAGCTGAGACTCAAATCAACCAAGTTAAGAAAACGCTGGATGAACTCAAACTTGGAGCTAGAATTTCAGCCCCCGCAGTAGCTACTACACCTTCGCTACGTGGGTTCAAGGTACCACCGTTCGATGGGACTTCTACCTGGTCGGCCCACAAAATCCAGTTCGAGACCGTCATGGAGGCAAATGGCTGGAATAAAAACCAGGCCATGACTGCACTCACCTTAGGCCTGCGCGACCAAGCTTTAACCGTGTTGGAAGCTCTCGGTAAGAAAGTGACCTACGAGCAGCTCCTTGAGGCATTGGAGGCGAGATATGGTGACGCTCACCTGGAACACGTCTTTCACGCGCAGCTTAAAGATCGCGTGCAACGCAGCAACGAAAACCTGCAGCAGTGGGCCCTTGAGGTGGAGAAGATGGTTCGAAAATCATACCAGTCTGTACCTGCGCTCATTGAAGGGAACCTGGTGCAGACATTCATCGACGGCATCCGCGACCTGGAAGTCAGAGCTGCTGTGAGGCTCGGGCACCACGAGACGCTTAAGAACGCCTTGGCCCATGCACTGGAGGTAGAAACCGTGCGGCAGGACCATCATTCCCATCGCGTCAGGGAGGTTGCAGCAGCTACAGTTCGCGATCGCAACAAAGGATACAGCCCTAGGTGCTATGGCTGTGGGGAAAAGGGCCATCTTCGATCCAGCTGCCCTAAGCGAACCGTGGAAAGGAGAGTTGATCGATCTCGAGAGGGTAGTGCAGCTAACGGCACTGCCTGGCGGCGACAGGATCATCGATCACCTCACGCTAGGGAGGTTACAGCAGTTACGGTTCGCGACCACAATAAAAGATACAGCCCTAGGTGCTATGGCTGTAGGGAAAGGGGCCATCTTCGGTCCAGCTGCCCTAAGCACACCCTAGTAAGGGAAGGTGAACGGTCTCAGAAAGGAAGTGCGGCTAACAGCACCGCCCGGCAGCAGCAGGAATACGACTTTACGATCAGACACTGCAGCGGGAAATCTCACGGCAACGCAGATGCATTGTCAAGAAGACCTTGTCCTGAAGATTGCAACCGTTGTAGTAGGCAAGAGAGTAAGAAAGTGGTATCCGTGAGGATGCTCAGGACAGACCACCTCAGCAACGGGTGGAAGGACAGCCTACGACATGCACAGCAGGAAGATCCGGACATCAAGCCGATTCTGGGATGGATGAAGGCCCGTGCTACCAAGCCTAAGTGGAGGGACGTCTCAGCGATGAGTTCAACCACGAAAAGCTATTGGGCCCAATGGGACAGCTTGCTGCTTCAGGATGGAGTCCTGTGCCGTAAATGGGACAAAGGTCGAGGAGACAGCTGTCGTTTGCAAATGGTTGTCCTTAAAGCTAAAGTGCCGAATGTTCTACAGCTGTGCCATAATGGTCGTTCAAGAGTCCATCTGGGAGTTAAACGAACTCTACTGAAGGTCCGAGAACAGTTTTACTGGGTCCATTATCGTGACGATGTCGAGGATTGGTGTCGTACATGTACAAGTTGTGCGGCTGTGAGGGGACCTCAGACACGTAGTAGAGGTGCATCGAAATTGTACAATGTTGGTGCACCACGGGATAGGACATCCCTTGACATTGCAGAGCCGTAACAGAAAGGCGCAAGAGGGACTCCTAAGATCGTCCATGTGGATCGCCAAGCGCGTTATTATGGGGCCGATAATGCTCGAGACGAGCATGTCTTAGGAGGGGGCAGTGTTACGCGCTCAAATCGGCGGCACTAGCGCCATCTAGTATCGAACCGAAGAACTAAACTTCTTGAAGTTTAAAACTCGAACTCTCGGTACCTTGCGCGTGTTTACTTGAACATTCTGGATATTTCTTTGCTAATTTATATAAATAGGCGCTGCAAGATGCGATCGAAGTAGTATTGAATTGGCGATACGATCGAAGCTTCGGAGCGGAATAAAGTGAATTAGTGTGTTTAATTATTAGTGTTTTTAACTTTAATTTGTGTAAAGTAAATTAAAGTGTTAATTTAGGTAATTTTATCGGCAATTTTTATTGTCACGAACCTCAAGCTCGTAACAATAAGCTTGTAATCAGATCTTACACCGTCTTCAACGACCTTGATGCTCCGATCTGCAAGAAAGCTGGTGACCAAATTGCACAATTTCTCGGCAAGCCCATAGGAAGGGAGCTTCGAAAAAAGCACTTTGTGCCAAACCCGATCGAAGGTCTTCGCAATGTCCAAACTAACGTTCAATGCCTCCCCTTGGACTCTATTGCCTCCGTCCATCTATGAGTTATGTGGGACCAGAAGATCACGAGCTGATCGACCACGACGAAAACCGTATTGGCAATCACTAATCAGCTGGATCCTCAAGATACCTCAAGAGCTGGCAGTTTATAATGGGTTCCATTGTTTTGGAGAACAATGAGGTGATGTCGATAGGCCTTATGTTGGACGGGTCTAAGCGGTTGCCTTTTCAAGGAATCGGGTGGACAAAAGCCGTCTTCCGTTATTACTTGACGTAAATTAAACATTATTAACATACTGTGAACATTTATTTGTTGGCCATACAAATAGTAGTTCTATTACGAGTCTTAAATCTTTGACCCGCTGCAACTTGTATACCATAAATCCGATCATTGTGCGGTTTTGTAATAGAGGAAATGTGTATATTGTGCGGTAATGCGTTAAGAAACTCCATCATAATAATATTTCGTCCCGTTGGTTTCGTAAGTGGCAACTAACGGAAAGGCCAGAAAATTTTTTAGGCCTTTGTTTGACGGTATTTTAAGCATCTCGTACATACGCTAGATGTATAATAAAATAAAATAAAAATAAAAGTAAAATACACGAACTCACAAAATTGGGTAGCGTTAAATAGTAATAATCATTGATGTTCACACCACCAATGACAATCTCGATTTTTGAAAAAAAAAATAGGCTCAAAGTAATGTGAGAGAGTCATGTTGATTAAAACTACTTTTACAGATTTTATTGCGTTTATTTTACTTTTAATTACTTTAATTTTTAAGTCCCGACGTTTCTTGTCGTTATCTTTCTCTAATTGGTCTCTCTTATATACGACAAACAAAAATATCAATTAGAACCCGCGTAAAAGAACATATAGCTGATGTGAAGCATCAACGTTCCGGGAAGTCTGCAGTTTGTGATCATATCCTAGACGGCCCCAACCATTACATCAGATTTGATAGACCACAAATCCTCGTGAAAGAACACCGATTCCTGCCAAGGATGATGCGTGAGGCTATTGAAATTAAAAACATCCTAATTTCAATAGAGAAGGAGGCTGAATCCTATAATCAATAAAATTAAAACTTAACCCAAGCATACCACTGCAAGACGTCAGGACATAGTCATTTCATTTTGCATAGATCAGACCATAAACATTAATTTAAAAAGCTGAAGGTACTCCGGGTTTAACAATGACATCGGGACGACAGTCATCTCAGTCCCCCGTGACCATGGGTACTGGAAAGCATCTGACACGTCGGGAATTAAAAATAAAAGTAATAAAAAGTATAATAAATGCGATAAAATCTGTAAAAATAAATTTTAATCAATGTGTAGTGTTCGCGTAAATATAAGAAATCATTATGAGAGAGTGATGCTTAAACTAGAAAACATACCAGGCGGTCCCATAATGAACTGCCCTGATATAGTTCAACGCGACATGTCGCTACATGTTGTGTTGCATTAAATAGTACGTTTATCGTGCACTTAATATAAGAAACATGCATCGACATGAAATGCTTAATCTTAGTTTAACAGGCATTTGAATAACGAGAGTCGCGTATTTTTTCAAAATGTCGAAAACTGAGTACCGAAGTGTCATAAAGTTTCTGTTTAAAGAAGGTTTGCCCAAATAAAGAACGATTGGATGGCGTCTATAAGGAGTCTAACCCTCCTATGGCGCAGTGAAAAATTGGGTGAAAGAGTTTCGCCTCGGGATAGAAACCGTCGAAGACTTTGGCCACGACGGTCGACCTGTGGAAGTGCTCACTCCCGAAACGATTGCTCATATCGAAGAGGAGGTTTTGAGTGACCGCCGTTTGAAGATTAGAGAAATTGCAGCAAAGCTTGGGCTCTCCAAGAGTACCGTTCATCGCGCGATCCATGAACATCTTCACATGAAAAAAGTGAGTGCAACATGGGTACCGAAACTTCTTTCAGCGGTACAGAGACAGGAAAGAGTGCGCTGCGCTTCGGAGTTTTTGGATCCTTGTGGCGAAAATCCAAAGACTGTGATCGAGCTGCTAGTGACTGGTTATAAAACTATGATCTTGTATTATGATCCACAAAGCAAGCGCGAGTCAATGAAATAGCGTTATAACGGTGAAAAGCCCCCTAGAAAGGCAAAGGTGCAACAATCGACTAAAAAACTGATGTGCACAATACTTTGGGATTTTCAAGGCATTTTGATGGTGGATTTTAAAGAACGTAATACAGTCGTGAACGGCAAAAATTAAGCTTCTTTAATATATAAATTATGAGACAAGATAAAGAAGAGAAGGAAAAACGAAGAGACAAGCTGTCTAAAGGTGTCCTGTTGCTCCATGACAACGCTACTGTTCATCATACCGCTGGTGTTTCGAAGGATGCAGTTCGTCAATGCGGGTTCACAGAAGTTCTATATCATCCACTTTACAGTCCAGACATGGCCCCGTCCGATTATTATTTATTTCCAAATTTAAAGCGGGACTTAAGAGGTAGAAAATTTTCAAGCGATGAAGGGTTGCAGGTGGCCGTCTTCAGTCACTTTGAGGATAAAAAATGTGATTATCTTTATAAAACTTTAGAGATGTTGATTCACAGATGTCAGAAGTGTGTTAGTATTCATGGTGATTATATTGAAAAATAAAATTGGTTTCGTTTCATTTCCTTCATTGGTTCATAGTTAGGCCAATTCATTATGGGACTGCCTACGTACCTGTATTTCAGGTCATTAGGTCTACCTCCCAGTTGGTAAGATGATTCTAGAATGTCACGTAATCATCGGAGCCGAGGACATATAAGGCACGCGCGACCGTTGCGCGCCCTCTTCCCGCCGCGCCAGTCATTGGAACAACAGCTCTCTTCCCGCCGCGCCAGTCATTGGAACAACAGCTCTCTTCCCGCCGCACCAGTCATTGGAACAACAGCTCTCTTCCCGCCGCGCCAGTCATTGGAACAACAGCTCTCTTCCCGCCGCGCCAGTTATTGGAACAACAGCTCTTTCCCGCCGCGCCAGTCATTGGAACAACAGCTCTCTTTCCGCCGCAGTCGTCGTTGAAACCACACCGCTAGTAGAAACCGCTTTAGCCTGGAAGCAGTCGAGCTCCAGGAGACCCGCCTCACCTCGTGTGAGATATAGTCGCGCACCGCCTCTCTCCGGAGTGTTCCAGAAGAAGTTCCAGAAGTTTCAGCTATAGTGCTCAACAGGATAGAAGACACCCCGGTGAGTCAATATTCCTTTATTTACTACCTGATTAACATAATTGTTTTAACCCGCTCCAATTCTGTGTTCTCCTAATCAGGCAGGATTCCTTTTCATCGATTTGGCACAATAATAGTTTTAGTTTAGGGAAGAGCGAGTGCATTGTACCGCATGCCATAGTAGTCGCTTTTACGTAAGTGTAGAAGCAATCGCATATACAGTCCACTTTAGTTAATATCTCGCGTAATAGGTTTAAGGTTCGACCGGGGAATTAGACTTCGGCAGCCTTAGACACGTGGCTCCACCATTAGGAATACATATTTTAATAACGATGATCATATTATAATCCTTTTAATTGTAGTAGGCATTAAAATATGTAAGTAAGTATTTAATGATTTCTTATATCAACGCGATTACACACGGGATACGACCAAGAGACTACACATGGAAGAAAACTATTTTTATGGATTTTATCTTGTTTAATTTTATTTATTTTTTAATTTCCTACGTTTTGGACACTTTTTAGCGGACATGGTCACGGGGGCCTGAGGTGTTTGACGTTCAATTTATTTGCTACTTCCAGTCCGTAATGGTTTACATAAAAGTTTCTAGTATTTACGCGAATACTACATATGAGATAAAACAAATTTTATGGACTCTATCGCGTTTACTTTTGCCATTTTTAATTCCCGACGTTTTGGGCACTTACTAACACATGACCACGTGGAGCACTGAATTGTTTAACGTCCAATACACCTCAACTAGTATGCGATAAAATCAGTTTTATTCCAGGTAAATTTATCTTGGGTAAACGTGTGTGAATTTTGTGTGTGCGCGCTTGCTTGTGGAAAGATATGTTACACTAAATATGTTCATTATTAAAAGTACGTGACACCTGTTACCGCGAACTCCTATTTCTCAGTCAAGCATGGCGATTGTGGACCGTATATACCACAATAGCAAAGCCCATGTTCAGTAATAGACTGTTACGGGCTGATAAAAAATGGAATAAGAATCTCTATCCACTTTCATTTTAGGGGTTTATCAATAAGTGTACTCGCAAGTTTCGTTTGCTTTGACCATCATGAAGTTTATAGCTATTTCAAAATTAGTTGTCAATTTATTTTATAGTTGCATCAGTCACTATGCAAGAAGTGAATTTTGATTATTTATATGCATTTGTTATCAGGCTATCAAGCTCAAATAAACCGCCAGGCACTTTTACATTGTGCTTATTCATTCTAATGCTGTTGCAACAGTACTTTAATTTGGCTTTCTAAATATTCTAATAAATTAATTAGAAGGTTATTAAATGTACCTATAGTAAATCTTCTCAATATATTAAATCTCAATTCGCTCGGGACCTTAATGGCGGGAAAATTTGCAAGTTAGCAAATTTTTGCTAACTTGCAAATTTTGCTATATTTTCACTTTGAAAGTTACAGAAATTCTTGTTGAATATATAAACTATCGAATAAAATTATTTTTGATTGCTAGAAATTGTAATAAAATTCATAAATTACCCTTTATAGCATAGTAGTATATACTTCAGTTTTAGTGCCAAAATTACTACTAATTTGAATTCTACACTTTTGTTTTTGGAGAAATTTATATGGAAATGTTTGGAAATATGTGTATGCTTATGTTTTATGTGTTTGTATTCGTTACTCATACCAAAATATAAAAAAATTAAAAAAAATAATAATATTTATCTGTATGACATTTCGAACAATATTTCAAAAATATTTTTGTGTTAATTTGAAATAAATACAACGTGGAATATGTTAGAAAACTATTTATTACTTAAATTTTACACTAAAAATAAATGAGAATTGGAAAAAGAAGACATTTTTGACCAAACCGCCAAAATGGGGCTTCCGGATTTCGAAGTACTTTTGGCACTTACTTTTTACTTTTTATATCACAAATTATATACTTATATATTTACTATATTACAAGGAATATAAAAAATTGTAATACTTTCATTTTTAGTCCAGACACAAATATAAAATTCTATAAAAAAAACGGAGCACTTTCATCAATGCGACACGTGGAACACCGAAAGTTCAGAGTGATTTCTTTTTTTTTCTAAGAAACATTGCCAGGTTATGGTTTAAAATAAAAGAGCATATCTTTGTCTTTGATACTATTATCCATTGCATATAGTCTTTGGTTTTGTTTAAAACGAAAAAATATTTTTTTCATAGGGCCAATACTGCCCTATCAGTATTTGATATCGAATTCGATATCTTCCCGAGCCGGCGTAAGTTAGGTCTGACATATCGAGTTCGAGCATTAGCATGAGCATTTTATTGTATCCTTTCGACATTGAATTTTATCATTAAAAGACGTGTATGTTTATATAATTGTTTTTGTAATGAATTCGCTAAAAATGCAGCATTAGATAAAATGCTTAAAATGTTTGGGTATGTTGAAAGAAAGACTGAAAATGTGTGGTGTTGGTAATTACAAGAATTGGGAGCGAGATCAAAGGATGCTGAGTCGCAAAGTACCGTCCCAGCGCCCGCACGTTTTAACCACATACATTTAACATAAAAGCGACATATTTTGTACGGAATTTAAAATTTTTAGAGATATTTAAAAATTCGTTACAAAGGACCTAACAAGAACTCTAAATATTACATTGTTGTAAAGTAACCGTGTTTTTTGTAGTGGTAGCGTGAGAGAATCTATCATGTCATCTTGTTCCGAGAATGTATTTATAATTAGTCGATTGGATATGCCAACAATGAAATATGTTAGAATTTTTTATAGGATAGGGTGACAAACGAGCGCACAGTCCACTTGATGTTAAGTGGTTGCTGTGGCCTATAGACATCTACATTTATCCTCGATTACAAATCTAAAAATGTGTATTTTACACATGCATTGTCACCCGTGTGGGTTAAGATGGGATGCCTCGCTTCCAGTAAAAGGGTATCTGGTTTTCTACACTCACTATACGAAACACAGCAACATTAAGCTACTATACTATACTAGGTACCTTGAGGATCACCAGCTGATAAGTGACCGCCAATACGGTTTTCGCCGTGGTCGGTCAGCTGGTGATCTTCTGGTCGACCTCACTCACAGATGGGCGGAGGCAGTAGAGTTCAAGGAGGAGGCATTGGCCGTTAGTTTGGACATCGCGAAGGCCTTCGATCGGGTTTGGCACAAAGCGCTTCTTTCGAAGCTCCCTTCCTATGGGCTTCCCGAGAAATTGTGCGATTGGATCACCAGCTTTCTTGCAGACCGGAGCATCAAGGTCGTTGTAGACGGTGCAAGCTCCGATTACAAGCCTATTAATGCTGGTGTTCCACAGGGCTGCGTGCTATCGCCAACGCTGTTTCTTCTGCATATCAATGATATGTTGCATACCCGTAACATTCATTGCTTTGCACATGACAGCAGCCAATATTTATCGGGAAAACGTCTCCGAGTGCCGGGACAAACTTGTGTCTGAAGTCGAGTCTTTGCTGAACACAGTCTCGGATTGCTTAGCGGTCCACCACTGTACGTTTCACAATGAGTTTTCTTCCACGTACAACCTCTCTGTGGAATAGTTTACCACCGGCGATTTTTCCGGACCGATACGACCTGGGGACCTTCATGATAAGAGGTTACTCCTTTCTAAAGGGCCGGCAACGCACCCGCAATTCTCCTGGTGTTGCGGTTGATCATGGGCGGCGGTAGTCACTTAACATCAGGTGAGCCGCATGCTCGTTTGCCCCCTCTTATATAAAAAAAAAACTATTTTCGTGAGAGAGTCGAGACATTCGTGATACAACTATGCTACTAATATAACTATAGCATGGCTCTACCACGTACATATTTATAGCCACGTATATAGAATACTGTCACAGTCTAATCATCTAAATGCCAGATATAATAAAATAAAATACTTTATTATAATAAAATACTTTGTTGTCGGGGCGTTGCGTCAAATATATGAGATTGTGGTGCTTATGACAAATCCACCATACTGTTATACAAACAGCACTAAACTACTTACGAACAGAAAAAAAATGACAAATTTTGCTCTTTCTAAACTTTTCTGTCAGCCGGTGTTGGACATTTATATCTTTTACTAGTTAACTTCTGGCATAAAATTAAAGTCGGTTACGATTATTAGGAAAGTTAAACACAATGAAACTGTAAACGTCTCTAACATTTCAGTTCTAACTGTCTAAGTGTCTAACCTGTAGCTCGAGAACGTAATTTGGGTGGGAGTCGTGGTTGAAATTTTAAATGAATTAAATGTTTACGGATTTATCGCGTTTAATTTAACTTTTTAATTCCTGACAGCATTTACAGCACCCGTGGTCACGGGGGACTAAGGTGTTGGATGTCGCGATGTCATAGTTAGCCCGGCTACCTTCTGGTTTTGAATATTTATTTTTAATTTTTGGTTTAATTTGTAATAAAATTAATAAATAAATAAAACATTTATTAAGTGTGATAACCCTTATGTGCTATTAAAATAACTTCCAAAGAAAGGTCATTTTCAGTGATGTGCGTGTACATGCCAACAGACGAGGCAACCAATATAGTGGAGTTTACGGATTTACTTAGTTCGGTTAGGGCTAGTGTAGACAGCTGTAGCACAGACTGTGTATATGTACTGGAGGACACATCCCTATGAACAATTTTATTATGAATTATATAGCTTTTGTATTAATCAAGAGCGGTCTTGCATCGATATTGATATGCTATGTATATCATCTTATACGTATACATTTGTTAGTTATGTCCATGGGTCGAAGAGGTGGCTCGATCACTGTATGGTGACTAAAGCGGCGAAAATTCCGTACAAAATGTCTATGTTATTTATGTTGTGTTTTGGTCAGACCACAACCTGCTTGTAATAGAATGTATGTTTCATCATGTATGTTTCGCCCCTAAAAATACCTAACTATCAGAATCTAGTCTTTTGGGGGGAGAGGACGTCTGAACAAATAAACATCTATCGGAGTGAATGTCATAAAAAGTTACGGCTCATTGACTATCCAAATGAATTGCATAAATGTAGTGATAACGTGTGTACTGATACATAGAATTGTTATTGATAATTTGTATAAAATATTGTAATGGCTCTGAAGGCGTCCTCCGTAGTAGGACATAACTGTAAAAAATCGAAAGAAAGGTAGTTGTAGGCTCGAACAGGCATGTTGAGGAAGCACATCGAAGGTCCAGGTTAAATTTTCACCTGTGAGAGTGGCATGGTAAACCTACTTCCGGTAACATATATGAGGAAATGTGTGAAGATAGAAAAATATTTAAATATCGCTTAAAGCGGTGTCAAGATCACGAAAATCAAGGTAAGATGGATATTCTTCTGCAGCTTCACATTATTCGAAAAATGATTTTCACTCTTTTTGGAAACATGTAACAATGTAAACCGGGCCTGCCCGTAAGCATTAGTGGTGTAAGTGAGTCTAAGAAAATTGCCAACTTATTCGTAGAGCATCTTGCAGTTAAGTCTCCACTTGGGGCTTCATGCACGGTGCTAAATATGGTGCAGAAAAGAAAATAACTTTTACAATTAAAGAAATAGATCGGGTAATTAAAACTTTGTCTAGTGGTAAATCCCATCGCCATGATGGGCTCAGTATCGAACATCTCAAGTTTGCTGGCCCGCACCTACCTAGGATACTATATTTATTATTTAATCTCTACCTAAGACATGGATACATGCCCCCTGACATGATACCTACGGTTATTGTGCCTATAGTAAAGAATAAAACAGGAGATCTCGCGGTTAAAAACAACTATAGACCTTTATCGTTAGATGGGATGGTATGGACAAACTCATTGCTATGCTACTGTATCACGGAACCTTAAAATTTTGTTTATCCTGGTTCTGATTGCATCGGTAGATTTTTAACTTAATTAGTTATATCCTGATATCGTATATTATATAGTGAGAAAAGCTACTAAGGATAAAAATTAATGCTTTGCTGGCTAACTCAAAATTCGTTATCATTATTACAGCCTTCAAAGTCCACTTATACCTCCCCATAGATTGCCTCATAAGGGGTAGTATTTGCCATTGTTGCCATACTTAGCAAGTAGGTTGGCAACCGCAGTTTTTGTAATTTCTGTCGCTGCTGAACATCTCCTAGTTTATTCTCTCCGTTTTCTTTTGTGACACCTAAGGAACGAATAGGGTTAGGTGATATACTTATGCCGCCATTCCACTGTAGTCAAGTGGGCTTGATCTTCCTGTGGTAAGGGCTATACATTGTACCAGCTTAGTTTTCTCAATTAAATATGTAGGGTATTTTGGAGCCTTTGATCAGTAATACATTTGCCATGTACAAGATGCCATTTACTTTTGTAAAAGAATCTACTATCTCGTATTATAATCTAGCAGGTAAGAAGCGACAGAAGAGTGAAACAGGAGATGGGAAATATCTTCTTCCTGATAACCGCTCGAAATAATAAAATAACTGGCCCAGGGCCAGAACCTGTGAGGCAACCTCTTGGCTTATATTCGGTCGTGGATTTTTAGGCTGATAATTAAATGAATGGAATACCATGTATTTAAAATGCTTTTAAAAATATCTAAGAATTCTACCAGCTTTTAAATCACTCTACAGTTAAATGATTGTACTAGGAGTGGTTTACAGTAGTCTGTTCTTTAGATACTTGTGTTATTGAGGGCCTGTTATGAGGTATGAAATAAGCTTTTCTTTACTGATTTTACTGAAGCGTAACCGTAGTAAAATCACATAAAACATTGAAAACGTAAAAATAAATTATACGTTTATTATACGTGATGAAAATCCGAAAAAAATGTTTCTCTAAGGCAAAAGAAGTAATTACTTTCATAACTAAAAAAATAAAATAGAATCAGGCGCTATTTTGCGGAAATCCATTAATAATAATGATGTTAAAAATAATAAGCTAAGATCCGCATAGTTAAAAAAATGATGTGTCATACCTATTTCAAAGAGCACCTCCCTCCCTCCTTCAATTGAATGCCCAAGTGAAGTAAACTCAGCAGTCAGCCACCGCAAAGTCTACTACACCTGAGGATGCCTCGTGTGGAGGGGAGATGCGTATCGTATTATTGACGATGGTGTGTCGTTCCTAGAAGAGTGGTGTTGGGATAATTTGTGACGGAAACAGTGCACGCAATTGAGGCAGGGCCGGGAAGTGCTCTTTAAAATAGGTAAAACACATAATATTTATTAATTATGCGAGGCTTAGCTGATTAATTTTTAATATCGTTAAATAGTTACATTAAAAATAAACTTAATGATTCATGTTTAATTAACTATTCAGTTTATTAAGATTATTTTAGTACTAGTAATTATTGTATATGTGAATGTATTAACAAATATGATATATTAAACAATTGAAATTTTAAATTAAACTAATTTTAAGGATTTTTTCTCGTTTAAATTTAACATTATAATTCTCGACCTTTCAGACATTTGGGTCACGTAGGGAACGGAGGAGTTTGACATCGTTATGCTATAATTAACGAAGGCTACCTTCAACTTTTGGTCTGATCTAAGCAGAATGTGTTTACTGTAACATGACATCTTGTAACAGTATAATTGAGCGTGAGTTTAATTTTGTTAATTATTGAAGCCCAAGTAAATTGTAGCATCCAGCCAATTTCTCTATTGAAATATTTTTTTTATTTCAATTGCCTCGCGAAATAAAGGCATCTGTTTTTGAGGATTTTTGGTTTATCGAGTTTAATGTAAGGCATGAGATGATTCTGAACATGTTGACGTACCGCAGACTTCCCAGAACGTTGGTCCTTCATATCAGCCATATGTTGTGCCATATGTTAGCTATGTATTTTTAGCTGCAGGCTCGTTCTGCGTAGATCGGAAAAAATTCAATATTTGACTTGTGATCATATGATCAACAGTCACACTTACAACCACTGTACTAACGAACTTAAAACACCGTAATAAATTACTGGTCAATGACTTTAGTTATTTAGTTAAGTTATTATCGAAACGATGCGGTTGCCAACCTAATATTTTAGTTCCTGTCGCAATATGTCCCTTCTTTCCGCACCCCCGGGATAATATGGACGTAAATTTGACGTGTAGTGGTGGCGTAAGAATATCAACTACCCCATGTCACCCTGTATTGGTTCTTCATTCATTGTCACCTTTATTACTTAAAGATAAAGAAATATAACATATACCTTTTTATAACGAATGCTCCGGGATGTATCCAACTATTGCGTTATTTAATCCAGGCTATCGGTCCTTGATTTTAATCCATAATTTGCCAAACCTTTGAGAAAATATGCTATAACATGGTAACCCAAGTTATAGCATTTTTTAGTTATATGGTTTTAGAATATGCATTTACTCTTTAAAAGGCTTGCAAGCCTACGACTGCCCTCGCTATATAAACCTTAAAATAAATTTCATATCATAGTATTATTTGGTAAGGTCATTCCAAATTACTTCGCATCAGTCCAACCTCTTTTGCGTAAATCTATTATATTTACAACTTTAATGTAATGAATTTCCTCAAAGTAAAGCTTGTTTCTATTAAACCTTATATCGTATAGGTGTAGTAAGTTTATCTATTTTGTTAACATAAGTGTTTTTCTATTAAAACGATGACTGATGATGATGATTTCGTGGGTAGGAGTGAAATAAGTAACACATGTTTTTGATCAGTCTCGCGTAATTTATATTTTAAATATAGAAATTAGGATATTGTAATGTGTAAAATATTTATGTAATAATCATCTGTTTACCAGCCTTGATTCCTTGATATATTTTTTGCTTAATTTGCTAACACTACACGAAACCATGAAAGCCCTCAAAGGATCACTGTCAGCCATGTCAGAACTCTTCAATACTCGTATGAATAAGTTTCAGCAGGACTTAAATAAGACTAGTCCAACTGTGACCTCAAATATATCTGTACTCTCAACGGAGTTCGCAACATTCAGAAAGTTTATCTTGTCCGCTCTTGAAACTGTTCAAAAACAGGTTGAATTTCTTGGGAGAGGGATCGACCGCTTGGAGATAAGACGGCGTCGTAAGATTCTGCTGCTTCATGGGATTCCCGAGGACAAGTCCGAGGATACATCTTCAATGGCTTCTAACCTTATTATGGACAAGCTCAAGATTCCCAATGTGTCCAACGATTCTTTTAGCCGCTGCCATCGCCTTGGACGTCCGATAGAAAATAAGCCAAGACCAGTTCTTGTAAAGTTCCGGGATGTCCGAGTCCGTGATCAAGTTTGGTTCTCAAAAACAAAATTGAAAGACGCGGGTGTAACTACGTCCGAGTTTTTAACAAAAGATCGTCACAATATGTTCATGGTGGCCAGGCAGAAGTTTGGCATAAGTAATTGCTGGACTAGGGATGGTTACATTCATATTATCGCTTATGACGGTTCGCGCCATCAAGTTGAATCCCTCGCTGAGCTCGAAGTCGTCCCAGTGGCACCAGCTGCTGCTACCTAAGCACAGAAGGCAGTCGCTGGAAGTAATAGATCTACTGACAAAGTAGTTCAGCGCTCCAAGAGGATAGTGAAGAAATGATAGTTATGTGGTATAGGACCTTTAGTTCTCTTCAATAAACTGTATGTATTGTTTTTATCACATTATGATTTCTGTCAGTATTTCAGTGTCTCTGCATTGTGCTTTTTGCTAACCTTATTTCTTTTTTTACCAGTCTTATGTTAAGTGTTAAATAAGATATGAGTTAATTATTCCATATATATAATTAGTCTAGTAGTTTTATATATACTCGTATATGAGTTAATTAGTCTCTGCATTGTACTTTCGATAACCTTAATTCTTCTATACCAGTCTAATGTTGAGTGTTAAATAAGATGTGAGTTAATTAGCAAATTAGTCGTTATGGATCCCTATTATATACGAAGTATTATCTATCTACATCACTTTGAAACTTAGACTTTGTCTATTGTTCTGATTTTGTTGTTCTATGTTAGGTTATTTTAACAATGTAGGTATTTGATATTGATACTGATAATTAACTGTTCTTTTAGGTTTCGACCACAGATTAATAAATTTTTGTTTCTACAATTATGCAAAGAGTATATAATCACTATGTTATTTACCTTAGAGAAATATCCTCTCATTACAGAGTAATTTAATACTCTTGGTGTACTAACATTGAGATTTGTTTACTTGAATTTTTTTATGCAAAGGTATCCATGCTTATGCGGCCTTGTCGGACGTGTACTTTGTTTACATTATTGCAAGCATAAAAGTGGTTTTGACCTAATATTTAATATATACTCACAAATGACTCTTAACGTACTACTCACAGTACATAATTCTATTTAATATCAGTGTCTGTGGTTTTAGTTATTTCTCATAAGCACCTTGTGTTATATTTTTTTATATTTTTTTTGTTCAATCAAATATGATCTAAATGGCATATGTGTAGTACATTTTTTTTGTTTTTTTTTTAAATATTTGCATTATTTTCTATTCTGTAAATGCTGGTAGGTAGTAAATTTAACTAAAGGGTTTAGTTTATAATTTTTATAGTTATTAGTATTTTTTGAATAATTTACAGTTGTTTAAATTTTTTTAAATATTTTTGTAAGGATAACATGTCTTTTGGTGAAAGTGATCATATTCAAAGCTCCTCTTCTTTCTTTTCAGTATCTGATGTATTAAGTAATGACGACAGTTTTAAGAGCATTCCTCCATTAAAAGAGACCCTTGACTCCCACTTTTCTCAAGCTATCAAAAACTTCAATATAGTCCACATAAATGCACAGAGTATTTCGGCTCATTATCCCGATATGTTAGCTAGTTTTGAAAGTGATAATGTTCACGCAATTTTCATTTCAGAGTCATGGTTAAAGCCATGTCTTCCTTCTATATCCTATTCCATTCCAGGATTCCAGTTAATACGCAACGACGGAACTACGCGAGGTGGTGGTGGTGTTGCCATTTACATTCATATTCCTTTTTCTATTGTTTGTTTATCATCTCCATCTCAAGCTGAGAATGAAGCAGAATCCTTGTTTGTTGAAGTACTTCTTTCGCACTAAAAATTACTTCTCGGAGTTTTTTATAGTCCTTCTTCCACAGTGGACTATTTTACTACTTTGCATAACCTCCTTGAAGAGTTAACTCCATTATATACACATACAGTGCTAATGGGCGACTTTAATACTTGCCTTCTCAAGAATGATGCCCGATCTCTCCGGCTTAAGTCCCTTATAGAAGCAGCCAATTTAAATATCCTTCCTCTCTCTGAAACTCATTTTTTCCCTAACTGTATCCCACCCCTCCTTGATTTGGTTATCGTTTCTTCTCTTGATCATGTTGATAGTTTTGGTCAATGTGCTGCAAATGCTTTTTCGTATCATGATCTCCTGTTTCTATCTTATAAAATAAGACCACCCAAAACCAAATGAAGGATACTTCTGCAGCGTAATTTTGAGAAAATGTATTTGGATAAGCTTCAAAAAGACGCTGCTAATATGGACTGGAGCGTTATAATGAAGGCTTGTGATGTTGACGAACAAGTAGCATTGTTTAATTCACTTCTTGTTCAACTTTATGATGCTCATGCTCCTGTCCGCCCAGTGCGAATACGCCATTCTCCAGCTCCGTGGTTGACCGAAAATCTTAAAGGATTAATCTGCAGGAAGAATAGTGCAAAGTCGAGTTACAAGTCAGATCCTAAGAATGACAGGATTCGGGAGAAGTACAGACTCCTGCGAAATTAATGCAACAAGATGTGTAGAGATTTATGACACCGCCACACCCATAAATCAGTACAAAACGAAGATCCATGTCGTATTTGGAACTTCTTAAAGTCTATTGGAGTTGGGAAAACTCGTTCATGTCCTATTCCAAATAACGTTGATTTAAATTTGCTTAATCAGCATTTTTCTTCCGTTTCTTACCTGGACAATATGGCAAAATCAACAACACTTACTCAACTTTTATCGTTTCCCACTCCTGACTTTTCTCTATTTGTGTTTAGGCAATTTGTAGATTGTGATGTAAGGAAACACATACTCTCTATCCATTCCGACGCTGTCGGAAGTGATGACGTCAGTCGTAAAATGATCATTCCCTTGTTGGACTTTTTAACACCTATTATAACCCATATCTTAAACTTTTCCATATCCTCATCTTCTTTCCCTTCCCAATGGAAGGACGCTCAAATCATACCTTTACCTAAAAAAACAAATCCTTCAAATTTTTCTGAATATCGTCCTATTTCAATTCTTCCTTTCCTTTCCAAAGTTTTAGAACGCCTTGTCTAACAACAAATTAATTCCTTTTCTTTAAGAAATAGCATCCTTAGTCCTCTCCAATCTGGCTTTAGATCTGGTCATAGTACGACTACGGCGTTATTAAAAATCATCGACGACATTCGTCACGGTATGGAGAATCATCAAGTCACAGTATTGGTGTTGCTGGATTTCAGCAATGCCTTCAATACTGTTGATCATGATATCCTGTTAGGGATTCTGCGTTCTCTTAACATATCTCCAACTGCAATTTCCTGGTTTCATAGTTATTTGCACGGTCGCCGGCAACGTATTCGTGTCCAAGATAGACTTTCTTCCTGGCTTGATACCGTAGCTGGCGTTCCACAAGATGGTGTCTTATCTCCTCTTTTATTCGCAATCTTTATTTATACGATTACATCCCAAATCTTCTCTTCTCTCTACCACTTGTATGCAGATGACCTTCAAATATATTTACAAATAACCATTGAAGATCTTGCTAAAGCTGTTGAATGTATCAACAAGGATCTGGCTTTTATTCTCGACTGGACACGATCTTATGGGTTGACGGTTAACCCTTCAAAATCGCAAGCTATAATTATTGGGAGTTCAAGAACTATTTCCAAAATTAAAAAAATATCAAATTCAACCCGTTGTATTTAATGGTATTCTTATTCTATATAATGAAGTAGTTAAAAATTTAGGTATCCTTTTGGATTCCAGTCTGTCTTGGACACCCCAAATTAATGCAGTGAGCCGAAAAATGTTTGCGGCTTATGCTTCACTCCGAAGGCTTAACTACTTTTTACCCATTTCCACCAAAATTACGCTTGCACAGTCTTTGCTACTCCCTATCCTCGACTATGCTGACATTTGTTACCTTGATATCACCGAGGAGCAACTTAGTAAACTTGAGCGACTCCAAAATCTCTGTATACGGTTCATATTTGGGCTTCGTAAATACGACCATGTCTCGGAATACCGCACTAAACTCAAGTGGCTCCCAATCCGTCTTCGTCGGAATACTCATATACTTTCTGCGCTCTACTGCGTCTTATTTAATGTATCAAGTCCTCCCTATCCGAAAGAACGTTTTAAATTTCTTAGCTCTTGTCACGATTTTTCCTTACGGTCCAAAGAAAACCTTTCGCTCCAATGTCCTATACACTCCTCGACTTTTTATGATAAATTTTTTGCTGTTCTTGGAGTAAGACTCTGGAACTCCTTACCCCAGTCCATTAAAAGTGCTCAATCTTTAAATGTGTTCAAGAAACAAATTAAGGAACACTATTTGTCTCTTTAACTCCTCTCTCTTTCTCATCTTAGTTATGGTCGCTAATATACCTTAAGTATGTTGTCATTTTATAGTATATAAGTTGTATTTTTTTTGTCTAATTTAGTGCACCCTACCTGTTAATCTTATTTTTATTTTTATTAATTTCCTCTTCTGGTTTGTCTGGAAGAGATTGCTATGTAGCAATAAGACCGCCTTTTGTTTAGCCCTCATTATTTTTTCATTATTTATTAATGTTTTGTTGGTGTACAATAAAGAGTACTGTATTGTATTGTATTGTATTGACCCTTGTAGTTCTGTTACGTTTTGTGAATAGTTGAAAGCAGCTGATAGCATGCTCGGAAGTTGCTATCGCGTTCGAATTTGTCAAAGAGTTCAATATTCGTGTGAGAGGTAGTCTCTAACTGAGAGCTGCGTTCATCAAATATACGAAACAATTGAGGAATGTAAGTGTTGAAGGTAGTGTTCGTTAACAATGTTATTAAGATGTAAAACACATCAGTTGACATCATACACAACATCTTAATTGCAATAAAATGCGTAAGGTTAGTTTCAATTAACGTGTAGTGTTTGTATAATGATTTCTTAATGATTTCTTATATTTACGCTTATGTGTAGTGTTTGTATTAATAAAAGAAATCACTAATTAAAATATTAATTAAGTCTTTTTAAATTACCTAAATAGCTAGACATGGACCTATCATTTCTGAGAGCACTTAGTTTTGAGCAATTAGTTGGACAGGCTGCTCCAGTAAGTTATAGTGGACAACACAATATGTTTACGAAATATTTTATTACTCAGATACCCAAGTTTCCTTCGTTGCCAAGCACGTGGTAATTCTACACATAAAATTAAGATTCAAAATTGCAACGATACAGGCAGAAGTAAACGCGAGCAAATACTTTGAAATTTATGGCTATGAACTTTAGTGATATTAGCTTCTACAGCTGTTATTTACTTAAAACATTACTTTGAAAATACATGTACATATGGTAATAACAAAATTTTGAAAGATATTCTGATGTCGTGAAAAAAATGATTCTGATAATCAATTCAAAACATATAAATATTTACGCGTATTGTAAATCTATTTTTTTGTATATATGAATAATATACTAAGTTAAAAAACAAACTGTTTATTTTATGTTAAGTGACATAATAACACCAGGTGAATACATGTCCCTGGGCTGCTACTCAGTTATGCAAGGATAGACCAGTCGTAAGCTATTTAATGCAGTGAGCAATCCCGTTGAAAGACTGCCTTCGCACTTTATATTAAAAAGAAGGGTAGAGGTTTCCATTGTTAACGTCTCTTTCAAGATTTTTTAAGCGCTGCAACAGATTTAAAACTTTCAGCAAGCGAGCAACCTGGATTCGATTTCACCGGCATGTTTAGTTGAAATTTTAAATGCTGATTTACCACGCGCTGAACGTATACATCGTATAAAAACCTGCGTCTTTAATTGAAATTAAATAATATATTACGAAGATATGTTAAGTCGGCCAACACCCATTGGGGCATCGCAGTGGATACTTTTATAGGATAGGGTGACAAACGAGTACACAGTTCACCTGATGGTAAGTGGTTGCTGTAACACATAGACATCTACATCTATACTCGATTACGATTCAAAATGCAGACGTTTGTCACCCGTGTGGACTTAGAAGATGGTATGCCTCGTTTCCAGTAAAAAGGATTTCTGGTTCTCACTACACTCACCATACGAAACACAGCAGCATTAAGCTACGATTTCACGCAGGAATTATGTGAGAGCATGGTCCTTTCCCGATCATGCCGACACGTTCGTGCTACAACTATACTACTAATAGCTGCAGCATGGCTCTACCACGTATATTGCCTTAAACCCTCTCAGAAATAAGAGGAGGCCTGTGCTCAGGAGCTGCAGGCTACTTTATTTTTAAATTATTGACTTTGTTTCATTTTTAATAAAGTTGCGCATACATAAAATAAAAACAAGAAGTATATTAAAGAGCACAGGCGTTATAGTTTTGCTATATTAATATTATTTATATTTAAGATTAAATATTTAAAAAAATGGCAATAACCTTGGCTTGTGCAATACAGCCACGACAATATGAGACACTTTATACTATTTATTGCGATTTAACTTACGCGTGAGTTTCACATATAAAATATAAAATATTTGTATTCAAACTTTGAAAGTGTTGATTGTTTGCGGTTTTATGAAAATTAAAACAGTTCGATTATAAACATGACTTACGATTTCGATATTCTTACGCACGACACTAAATTTGTAAACTTAGGGCAATGCGGCAGCGGATACACCTGCATACATTAGTGACTATTGCAGATTTAAGCAGTATTAAAATGGTATTATTTAAAAACAACAATAGTTTATTTTAGATTAATAGTTAAAACGGTACGATGGAAGTATTATAAATAAAAATGTCAAAGAAAAACACTATGTTTATTGATTTACAACAAAAAATTAGAGGCTAAATAAATTCATAGAATTAACAAGTAAAATGAATTCATACAATATGTAAAACAAATGCGAATTCTAAAACATTTTTATTAGAAATGTAGGAAACTTCTAACAAAGTTACATAACAATTAAAAAAAATAATAATAACCAAACAAGTTGAGAATATTCTTAATTCATAAAATTGACCAAAAACATATTTGAGAATTAAAAGGTATACTCATAGTACGTATAAAATATAATAATAATAAAAGTGTATACATAGTATTTATATTTCCTAAATCTACTTTAAACTCTTCTCTTCTCATTTGGCTTTAAAACATTATCAAAATCTCGCCAATAGAGCATCCCGCGGGTAAAACCGAAAATATATCCGTACAACAAAAAAAAAACACGCAAAACGAATTCTTTTGCACAGCGATTACAAAACTCGACAGGGGATATATTTCAACCTGTGTTTATTTAACACTCTTCCATGTTGCGACAAGCGGCGTCCTCTAATCAACTCAAATAAAATATCGAACGTATCAGTGATACTCTCGACACAACCAGCTGACGTTGCATGATCGAAAAACTAAAATGATACGCTTTTAGCAAAATCACTTTAAAGGCGATATTACATGGTTTAATCAAATTGAAACAGTTCCAATGAAAAGAATTCGATATTGCACATTGAACGACTTTAACAATATACGCGTATATTATTTAAAGGCTGAATCTGAATGGCAGGGCGAAAAATTGTGTGATAAGAGAAGAGTGTGGTTTGCAAGATGATGTTGTTACCAGGACCCCTAAGGTACCGAGGACATGTTGACAGGTCCAAGTTTTGTGACCGCTAAGTACCGAGGACATGTATACATGTCCGCATTACGTGCTGCTATTTTCGTCTTAATTAATATAAAAATACAGTATATTTTTAATTGAAAACTATTTCATTCGATTCTGAACGAACTAAAGAATATTCTGAAGAATTATATTCACTCGGTTACATAAACAAAATCAAATATAACAGCCACTCGCTTTTGCCCTGCTGTTGCGGTTGGTTGTGTAATCTTTGAAGTTTTGTGATTGTGATTTTAGTTGGATTTTCTTTCAAAAAACGGTAAGTAATGTTATTTATCTTTACTACGTAATGTTTTTGAATGATCTAAGTTACAACGACAGTAACTTTTTATGTTTCAATTGATAAAAAAGTAGAAACAAAAAACCTCTACGCGAACAATTCATAACGGTCAAGATTTCTAATAAGATAATAATAGTATATTTCTTATTCGAATACCATAGTAAATACTTTTACTTATAGGAAAAATCAAGTAGAATTTATATATACTAGTAGTTTTTGGTAATATTTTATATTTTTGTTGTTTTCTTCGAAAAATTCGCGATAGGTCTAATTCAACACTCACACATACGCAGTGACTTTGTATGTGTGCGTGCGTTCAAAACTGACTGTCCAGTACTTTATTGATAAAGGCTGTTCCTTTTCTGTTTCCTTCATAATTTTTTTTATAAGTGATGATATAAAGTAATGAAGAAAAAGTATGTTTTGTTAGTTTATTTTTATTTTCCATAATTTTTTTAAGTATATAAAGCAAGCCGTGGTAGCTCAGATGATTAGCGCTCGCTGTTAGTTTTACAGTACGCAAGTACCCAGGTTCGATCCCCGCCGGCACCAATGAAATTGTTAATTGCAATATATATAGAGAGAACTTTCAAGTCTAAGAATTTTTGTTCAGCTCCACTAACCGATTTTGAGGAATTTATTTTGTATATAATACATGTTTTTTTTTTATTTATTAGAATCATGTCGAAACGTCAGCATGACGATGCCATTGCCGGGCCGAGCCGTGAGATGCCGGAAGGTCGCCTGTTGCCGTGCTATCCTTGCGTGGTAACGCCAGAAGGCACGGTACGCACACAAGGCGATCCAGTGCTGTACCAAGCGACATCAAGCGGACGCATTCGTGTAAGTACTTCGCAAAAAGACCAAGTTCTGCGTTTTTATATTTCTGTAAAAATATGGTATCCTAATGTACTTTATTCTTTTTAGCCTTGGATACCTGCCTCTACCCCGACAATGGCATCGCCGTCATCGTTAGTTCCTGA
Source organism: Parnassius smintheus behrii (assembly GCA_036936625.1). NCBI lineage: Eukaryota > Metazoa > Arthropoda > Insecta > Lepidoptera > Papilionidae > Parnassius > Parnassius smintheus. The sequence goes on from JAUPFT010000003.1 coordinate 48,366,608, forward strand.
AGCTGCGGGTGGTAAGAAAAGGTGCCGTCGCGCCCTGAACCTGAAAGAAATTGCGGCAATTCTTCAGGACTCAGGCAGCGACGGCGAAAACGATGACGATGAAGAGGGCGGTGAAGGTGACATTGATATCCCGGACTTTGTTCGTCTTCGCCAAGCAGCCCGCAATTCACGAAACGTGCATGTCCGGGATCAGCGAAATATGTTTGAGGATGATGATGATGAAGATTTGGTAATGTGTGATGAAATTGATAGGAGGAGTGCCGTAGAGTGTGAAAATGACGAGAATGAAGAAGAGAATGAATGGCATGTGAATGTGCAGGAAAGAGCGAGAGAGAATGAGAATGAAGAGGCATTGATGGAAGACGAAAGAACAGAGAATGAAAGAATAGAGAATGCGAATGGAAGGAGAGAAATGGGAGGAATGACAGGGAGCTCTGGAGCAGCTGCACCTGTCGATACGACTTTCTTCTGGTCGGAAGATTTTACATCCTTTACGGCTCAGAAGGAAACGTATTTGCGCGTGCCCGGCCCAACTTTTTCTTCCCAAGATCCCACCGCTATCTTTTGTAAGATCTGGGATCGTGAATTTATGGAGACCATTGTCAGAGAGACAAATGAATATGCATGTGAAATAATCTCTCAGCTCTCCGACCCTGATATTGGTGGTAGGATTCCAAATTACTTGGATTCCTGGACCGATACCACGGTTGAAGAGCTGTATAGATATTTTTCCGTGCTAATTTATTTATCTTTTTGCTATCGTTCCAAAATTCACGAGTACTGGGACACGGGGATCTTGGAAATGCCTTCATTCCGCAAAATTATGTCGCGGACTAGATTCCTGCTACTTAGCAAATTTTTGCACTTTGTGAGTAATGAAAATTTGGTAAGTAGGGGATATGAACGCAAAGTGGAAAAAATTGCGCCGGTAGTGGACCACTGCAACCGAAAGTTTGCAGAAATGTATACACCGTCTCAGTACCTCAGCTTAGACGAGTCCTTGCTTTTATGGAAGGGTCGTTTAAGCTGGAGGCAGTGTATACGGACCAAAGCTGCTCGCTTCGGAATCAAATCCTTTGAGCTTTGTGAGGCTGAAACCGGCTACTTGCTCCAATACCGGCTGTACACAGGCAAAAATACTGCCATGTATCCCGGACCCTTACATGGCTTTAATGACAAAACCGCGAAGGTTGTCTTACAGCTCATGGAGGGGTACCTGGATACAGGGCATGTTCTCGTTATGGACAATTGGTATAACCAATTGCTCTTAACGAGATATCTTAAAAGCCGGTGTACAGATGTATTGGGCACGATAAGCCGCCGGCGAAAGGGGATACCACAGGCTATAAAGGATTTGAACCCGAAGCAGCTGGAGCGTGGGGTGTCTGTAGGTAGACATTGCGGTGACATCGCGTTGGTGGCGTGGAAAGACGTCAAACTTGTCACCGTTTTGTCTACCTACCACCAACATGAGATGGTACCGGGAAGACGTGCTGGACAGGCGGTCCTGAAGCCAACAGTGGTTCAGGAGTACAACCGATACATGGGAGGCGTAGACTTGAAAGACCAAAAGTTGTCTATGTTCTTATTAGAACGGAAAAGAAACCGGAAATGGTACATGAAAGTGTTTAAAAGGCTTTTAAACACCAGTCTTTTAAACGCTTTCATTATTTATTTGCGGAACCCCATGTATAGCATGTATTCCCACCGCCAGTTTAGGCTGAAGGTCGCCGAAGGGCTATTGAGCCGATACCCACGCGTTTCCTCGGTGCCACCCAGAGTACCGAATCAACTGCAACGGCTTGTTCTTCGTTTGGAACCGGGGAATCACTTCCCTATTTATACGGAAGCTGATTCGAGGCCGGGAAAAAAGAATCGCAAGCAATTGCGTTGTGTTCGGTGCACTGCTCTAAAAAAACGGGTTGTGGTCACAGTTATGTGCAAATTGTGCCAAGTCCCGTTATGTTTAGGGAAATGTTAGGAGGACTACCACACCGTGGATAATTTGTAACTGAGAAACAACTTTCTACTAGAGACTATAAATACTAACAAGAAATTTTTACATTGCAGGATGTTGTTTCTCTATACATATTTACACGGAAGAGTGATAGAACTGTGTGATTGTTGAGTGTCGTGCATGAGTAGCATCGGGTGACGGGTTGCTCACTTCTCTCTAATATGTATAAATATATAACACTTGTGCACCTTCCCTATTAGCAATTCACTGTAAGTTTTTTGCTAAATAAGGGTTGTCTGGAATAAATCGCTTCCAGAGCGATAAGACCGCCTATTATACTTTGTATATATTTATTTCATTTTGTCTCGTTCTAATGTGTATTGGTGTACAATAAAGAAATATATTGATTATATTTATATTAGAGAGAAGTGAGCGACCCGTCACCCAATATATCATCATCGTCATCATCATCATTACAGCCCTTCGCAAGTCCACTGCTGAACATAGACCTCCCCAAGGAATGCCACAAAGCACGTCCATAGACTTCCTGCATTTCTTACCAGGTCGTCACTCCATCTATACCTCAAAACTTGAAAACGAGACTGTACAACCAGTGTGTTTTGCCAGTGATGACCTATGGAACTTAGACGTGGTCCTTCACCGGTATATAAATAATGAAAATTATAAATTGTAATGTAAATTGTATAATATAATAATGTTCTGTGATTATTTCTTATTTGTAATTGTGAAAAAAATGTGTACATATTAAATTCACGCGCAAAAATAATTTTTTCCTATCAGTTTATACCCTCAATAGTGTAGTTACCCAAGAAGTGGAGACTGTTAAGGACCTAGGTGTAGTATTCGATAAAAAGCTTACATTTATACCACAACTATACATATATACATCTCAGTCATTAGGTTTTGTTATAAGAAATAGTAAAGTATTATATACAAAAAAAAACTATTATACTTCTCAATTGTTAGAAGTATATTAGAATGTTGTAGCACAGTCTGGCGTTCCTATTATTCTACCCATAACCTTCGCCTTGAGCGCATACAGAAAAGATTTTATGGCATTTTGCCTTTTCAACACGAAAAGCATATAATAATGCATCATATGTAGACAGATTAAAGACATTTAAAATGGTTTCACTGTCAAAACGCCGGGACATTCTGGATTTGCAACTTTTATATAAAATATTCAGAAATAACTTAAATTGCCCTTTATTACTACGTAAATTTAATTTTCGTATCCCAAGTAGATCCAAGTAGAGAGCCATAGTAGCTCAGATGGTAAGAGCGCTCACTGTAAATTTCACAGTACGCGAGCAAACCGGGTTCGATCCCCGCCGGCAGCAATGAAATTGTTAATTGCAATTTTAAGTGCTGATTTACCAAGTGCTCGGCGGTGAAGGAAAACATCGTGAGGAAACCTGCATGTCTGAGATATAAGAAAAAAAATATTTCGAAGACATGTAAAGTTCGCCACCACGCATTGAGGCAGTGCGGCAGATAATCCGTGCCCTAAAACACCTTCAGAAATGACGGGGGAGGCCTGTGCTCAGCAGTGGGACGTATATAGTCTGTAACTTTACTATTTACTTTACTTATCCCAAGTAGATATCCTCGTAAATTGATCTCCTCCTCTCTCGCCGCCTCTTCGTAGAAATGTGCTAGGATTTAATTCCTAGACTTGGCAGACTTTTAAGTACCTATAATTATGTAGTAGATATTCACCACGACTCTTTTAACGTTTTTCGGCACAAAGTTAATGAAAATATTAATGTTTGTTATAAGTAATTTTTTTTTGTTTTGTATTAATTTAACAATTTTGTTTTATTTTTTATTTTAAGTTTGTGAGGTTTTTTTTAGCTATTTGGTAACGGCTTGTAAGAAATGCTGTGAGCACTAAGCATGCGGTGTTTACCTATTATTGAATGTGCACTTAGTTTATATAACTGTCTTAGAATTAAGCATATGTAATAATAATGTAACATTTGTTGGTTAACCAAATAAATAAATAAAAATTATATATTATTTAATTATAAATTTTTATTTGTAATAGTGAAGAATAAAAATATACTTTCAAAACTACAGTAAATTTAATTTTTACCCTATACAACTTGCATTTTGTCACTTTTTTGTATGCCTAATATATATTTATTTCTATTTACTTTTTTACTATTTACTCTGAGATTACCTTTTATAATCAAATTCTTTATATCATAATAGATGTAGATTTTTCTAGACAGTTTTATTATTTACCATTTTATCATAACATACTAAAACTGCATATCTTATAAAAACATTCGAAAAACCTCAACATATTAGAGACACCATACAAAAACTCACACTTAGGTACTTTGCACTAAAAATCTAATAACTCCGTGCAAAAATAGAACACGTTGTATACAACCGTCTTTTGATTATATACCTATCTATATAAACAAAGAACCGTGTATTACACAAGCGCGCGAACATGTAATAGAGCGACGCATATGAAAAAAACATAAACTTTGTTAACGTTTTGCGATAATTTTTTGTATGATAAGTGCAGTTGTAATTTACGTCATTGAAATCAGAATTTCATCTTCTAATTAAAATAAGAATTATTTGAGCGATAAAAATCGGTCATCATACACAAATTTCATTGAAACTAAACCTTATTGGTTTATAATGAATTATGTACCTTCTGAGACATTTAGCCTTTTTATAAATAGTTTATTGCATGTATATATATTCATAAGGATATCATATTATTGCTAAATGTTATATCTATATGATTGTATAAGAAAAATAAAGGAAGACGCTATAATATATACACAAAAAGGTTTTGAAAATGAGGTTACAAAGCGCGCGCAAACTGTCTATTGTCGAATTTTTAGCAAATGTTTGCAAGTGAAAAAGTAGACTTATTATAATTATTACATGCATAATTTTGATTCATTTAGGAAGAATATGTTGTATTGATTGTAAGGACATAAAAATAAAATAAAAACTTACGATATTTCATTCATAAAACAAAATTTATTGTCAGTAAGTACACTTTATCAAGATCCGTTAGAAACAAAGAGCTGTACATAGTAAAATAAACATTCAAATGTTATGGTTATTGTTTCTAAGTATCGAAAATCTTATCGGCTTTAAATAACTGTAACTAAAACCTCTTTAAACATAAATGAAAGGTCGTGAGAAACATAAATATTTAAAACAAGTGCCGCCAGCTGAGGTGACGACGGACGCCTCGGTACAAAGCTGTTTTTTGCTATGGCGAGCGCAGTAAGGGAAAGGTTAAGAAAGGAATGCTTCGGTGGTTTCGTCATGTGGAAAGAATGAATGAGGAAAGAGTGACAAAGAAAATTTACGTTGCAGGAGTGAATGGCAGAGTTCGGAAAGGGACGTCCCAGGTGAAAATTTATCTACCAAATTAACGATTTATTGAAATCGGGAAAAATTAGGAGAACCCTGAATCGACGAGCATGTATGCGAAGGTATATGCGTAGGACGTGAAGGAGGCGAGAGAGTTATTTCATGATCGTGCCAAATGGAAGTCTGTAGTCTCTGCCTACTCCTCTTGGTGACAAGCGTGAGTATTTATGTTTTATGTATATATGTCATGTATCATTTAAATGACATTCAATATTCACAAAGCATTGCGATGTCACTCGCACTTAATCTGCGACTGTTTAATAAATGAGTTAAATGAAATAAATAAAAGAAAATGTCGGCGTTGTTGAGTGCGCCCGTGGATTTTGAGAAGGATAACTAAAGGAGCCTCAAGCACCTTATTATTAGAATTGGTAGAAGAAAATCAAAATTCATACTTGAACCATTTGCAAATGACTGAAAGTGAATTGAATGAGTTTATTGAAAAGGTTACACTTGTTTGACTATTACGCCACTTAAAACCCATTTTAAACACCCATGTGCGCGACACTCTCACAGTTTTACCATCTGACAAACTAACTGCATTTTAAGACCACCTTAACCCTAGAAACTCTAAAATAAAATTCACAATTGAGTTAAAGGCAAATAATTCTTAAGCCTTCCTAGATGTTTTAGTCATCCGAAATCCTGATACACTGAACACTACTGTGTATAGGAAAAAGACCCATACCAACGGATATTTAAATAGTGAATTTCAGTACGTCTAGCAAGTATAGCAAGACAACAAGCTTCGGGTCTCGCGATTACGTCACAGCGACCGACTGAAGCCGACCACAGTCGAGCGCGCGCCTACTGTACTACCGTATGTCAGAGGAGTCACAGGCAATATTATCTACATCTTGAAGCGAGCTTCCATTTAAAAATACTACAAGCCGCCGAAGAAGATTAGGCAATTTTTACCATCCATTAAATGTAATATTCCTCTACAAGATGCAGGTGTATACAATATAAATTGTGAATATGGTCCCTCTTACATAGGTCAAACAAAAAGATCTATAAAATCCGCGTGAAGGAATATTTATCTGACGTGAATAAAATAGAAATTAAATCCCCTTAGGCCACTTTAAGTGTTTTATTTCACGAAAATTATGTAATCACTTTAGGAAGGACTTAAGGAACTTTGCAATGCACATATTAAAAGCAAGATAAGTAACTTTAAAAAATCAACTTATCGTTTAGCCAATTTTTATTTTTTCCTAGGATAGAAAAAGATGTTAAACTTAATCTACTAAGGCAGATTATGAGATCAATCTTTAAGTCAATCTTAATTCATTTAAAGTAACTTAAATTTCAACGTAAAGAAAACATTGGAATCTGAGTAAAATGTATGTTTGACAATTGACATGCCTGAGTTTAATGTATGATCGTAGTATTTAGTCACTGGGTAAATAAAACTTATTGGGGGCATGTTCGCGGAGATAATGTAATATTTTTGGATTGAAACTTTGAATATGTTCTTTAATTATGTGTTTGTGTAATAAATTTATACGTTCATAGCTTCCTCGTTTATCTTTTTGGTAATCGACTTCCTTACTGATTGCCAAATTAATGTATCTATTACTTGTTGGCTTACATCCAAGTGTTGTCAGAAATACATCCAGAGAAACTTCACATTTTGATAAAATACATTTCGTTCTTTGGCGGTTATACTGTGCATTTTTCAGGGTTTTTACGGTATATGATTCAACCATCCCAACCAACAAGCACCCGTGGTGCTTGTAAAGAAGAAGGATGGCAGCATGCGGTTTTATGTTGACTACCGCCCGTCTGAACCACGTTACGAAGAAGGACAGCTATCCCTTGCCAAGAATTGATGACACGCTGGACATGCTTACAGGAGTAAAGTGGTTTAGCACGCTGGATCTAAAAAGTGGCTACTAGCAAGTTGAATGACCCTAAGGACAAGGAGAAAACTGCGTTCTCGACGGGAAAGGGTCTGTGGCAATTTAAAGTAATGCCGTTTGGGTTTCGCAATGCTCCAGCAACGTTTGAAAGGCTGATGGAACTTGTACTTAACGGGCTAATTGGCGATGCCTGTCTGGTCTACTTGGATGACATCATCATCGCAGGTCTTACGTTTGAGGAACACCTTCAAAACCTGGAACGCGTGCTCATGAATATTCAGAGTGCCATCCTCAAGTTGAGTCCGAAAAAATGTTCACTATTCAAACGGCAAGTTAACTTTTTGGGGTATGTAGTATTGGAAGAGGGCACCCGCACGGATCCAGAGAAAATCGCCGCTGTCAAAGATTGGCCAGTTCCAAAAGACAAGACGCAGGTTAGAGCATTTTTGGGTTTGTGCTCCTATTACCGGCGATTTGTGAAGAAATTTGCAAATATAGCCAAACCTCTGCATAAGCCAACCGTGGAGAAGTGACTTTTCTGCTGGGATAAAAGTTGCAATATCGTATTCCAGGAGCTCAAGGATCGTCTGTGCAAAACACCTATTTTGGGATACCATGATGCAAGCAAAGAATTTATAGTTGACACAGACGCAAGTGATATAGGACTTGGCGGTGTGTTGTCTCAATCGAATGGTGACCAAGAGGTCGTGATAGCGTACGTCAGCAAGTCATTGTCAAAACTGGAAAGGAACTATTGTGTCACAAGACGCGAATTGCTAGCTTTGGTAAAGTCAGTGCAGCATTTTAGCAAAAATATTCTGGGGCGGGAATTTCACTTACGAACTAACCATGCTGCACTAAAATGGCTTTTACAGTTTAAAAATCCAGAAGAACAAGTTGCGAGATGGATTGAACTACTACAGGAATACGACTTTGAGATCGAACATCGCAGCGGGAATTCTCATGGCAACGCAGATGCATTGTCAAGAATACCTTGTCTTGAAGATTGCAAAAATTGTACTAGGCGAGAGAGTAAGGAAGTGGTATCCGTGAAGATGCTCAGGGCAGACCACCTCAGCAACGAGTGGAAGGACAGCTTACAACGTAAGCTGTCCTTCCACTTGTTGCAGGAAGAATGATATAGAGTTGTGGATATTCTTACACAGAACATGCGGGAAGAACGATATAGAGTTGTGGATATTCTTACACCGCCACTATACGACCACTACAATGTCATATATACATATATAAAGAACATCCACTACCATATATATGTACGTATGTGAAATTTCGGAATAGCGCTAGGCGGACAGCAGCCTGGCAGCGTTCGTTCGTTACAAATTACATGGTAACAACACAACATTTAAGCGACTTGCTTGCGACCATGATATTAAAACTGAGATGCGACAATGTTCCGTGCACTGAAAGTTCACGTAATGGCAGACGTATAAATAGCTTCAGGATTATTTCGCTCTCAATAATATTTTAACACTTCAATATTTTAGTCGTTTCTCCGTTTACATTATACTAATACATAATTAAAACAGTGCACTAAGTTGTTTATTTACTTCTAACAGAATGCTGCGTTCGCACAGCGGAAGATCCGGACTTTAAGCCTATTCTGGAATGGATGAAGGCCAGTGCTCCCAAGCCCCAGTGGAGCAACGTCTCAGCGATGCGTTCGACCACTAAAAGCTATTGGCCCAGTGGGACAGCTTGCTGCTTCAGGATGGAGTCCTGAAGATGTTCAGGGAGACAGCTGTCATTTGCAAATGGTTTTCCATAAAGATAAAGTACCGGATGTTCCACAGCTGTACCATAATGATTGTTGAAGAGGCCATCTGGGAGTTGAACGAACTCTACTGAAGATCCGAGAACGGTTTTACTGGGTCCACTGTCGACACGATGTCGAGGACTGGTGTCGCAAATGTACAAGTTGTGTGGCTGTAAAGGGACCTCAGACTCGTAGTAGAGGTGTGTTGAAGTAGTACAATGTTGGTGCACCATGGGAGAGAATAGCCATTGACGTGGTGGGGCCGTTTCCGAAGATTGAAGGCGGTAACAGGTATTTCATGGTTGTGACGGATTACTTCACTAAGTGGCCAGAAGTCTTCGCCATTCCAAATCAAGAAGCTTCAACAGTTGCAGATAAACTAGTTCATGAAGCCTTCTGTCATTTTGGAGTGCCTTTAGAGATTCACAGCGATCAAGGGAGGAATTTTGAGTCTCAAATATTCCAGGAAACCAGGAAGCCGAATTATGGGTACTCATAAAACAAGAACGACTGCTTATCACCCGCAATCTGATGGAATGGTTGAACGATTTAATCAGACATTGGAGAGGTACCTAGCAAAAGTTGTAGACAATCGGCAACGAGATTGGGACAAGCATATACAACCGTTTTTGTTGTCATATCGAAGCGCTATTCACGAAAGTACAGCAGTGACACCAGCTTTCGCAAACTTTGGAAGAGAATTACGGCTGCCTGCAGACCTGATCACTGGTATACCACCTGATGCCCCACGCAGTATAACCGATTATGCAAAAGACTTGCGGAACAAAATGAATGACATTTATGAGCACGTCAGACAATCGGGCCAGCAAATTTCTGAGAAGATGAAAATCCGTTACGACCGCAAAATGAACAATAAAGGCTTCAACGAAGGTTCACTAGTGTGGTTGCACAATCCAGTCCGCAGCAAAGGGAAATCTCCTAAGCTTCAAGCTAAATGGGACGGCCTGTACCGGATTGTAACCAGGATCAACGATGTAACCTACCGGATATAGAAAGGCGCAAGAGAGACTCCTAAGATCGTCCATGTGGATCGCTTAACGCGTTATTATGGGGCCGATAATACTCGGGACGAGACGAGTCGACGTCATGTATCCGACACTAGCATCATCTAGTTTCAGGGATGAGAGCGAGGGGAGCTTTCCAGAAAATGACACAATTACTAATCTTTCAACCGACAGCGCCATCTAGTCTCGGAACGAAGAACTTAGCTTCTAGAAGTCGACACTCGAACTCTCGGCCCCGTGCGCGTGTTTTTTTTTTTTACTTGAATATTCTGGATGTTTGGGTGCTAATTTTTATTTATAGGCGCTGCAAGATGCGATCGGGGAAGTATTGAATTTGGCAAGACCAGCGAAGCTTCGGAGCGAAATAAAGTGAATCAGTGTGATTATTATTAGTGTTTTAAGTTTATTTAGTGTAAAGTGAATTAAAGTGTTAATTTTGGTAATTCTATCGGCAATTTTTATTGTCAGGAACCTCAAGCTCGTAACACCTTTTTTAAACAACCCTCTTGATTCCCAATTTAAATTTATGTACCGATCGTGAATATATGTTCAAATTTTTTCCGCAAACTTTGTGATACACTTTTTTCCACATTAATTATCGCATAGTGATAATAATGCTAACTCCGCATCAGCGCTTTCTTTCTTCTGTTTATTGCGTTGTCTCAATGGAAAATTAAATGCACGCCTTTTCCTTGGTAGACCTCATTTGGTAAATCCTTTTTGATTTGCGGGTAATATTGACTGTGATTGTACTTGACTTGCATAAACTGAACAGAAAGAAAGGGCTTTATGTTCGGTATACGCATTTTCAATTTCATTTTTTAGTCCATGAGTGACACATTCCCCGTCTTTCGTTTTTTGTTTTATTTAATTTCTGGTGTAGCAATTAATCATCTTTGAGGTCACAAGTGCTAGCTAGCATCAGGCACTATATGTGCAGTGATAACATCAAGCCTTTGGTCCTTCATTGTATTTTTTGAATATCAGATAAAGCATCTGATCCATTACTTTGGTCTCCGCGATTGTCTTTAGATGTTGTTTTATGATTAATTGCGAATTTCTGTTTTAGGTTTTATATTTGTTGTACTAGTTTCATTGCAGGTGTAAATATCATAGTCGGAATTCATGGAAAATCAAGAGTATATTCTCTGTTTTCGACGCTATCGGCAGAGTCCTCAAACATGATAACTTTCATATTGTCACAATCATACGTAGTAAAGCTATACTATAGCTATATAGTAGTATAGTTGTGGCAAGAATGGGCTGGCTTGACCGAAGAAGAACCAAGGTCTCATAGAATACCGGCGTAAAATAGCAGCTTGACGCTGCAGTGTTTCATATGGTGAGTGTAGAGAATCGGAGACTCTTTTTACTGGAAAGTAGGCATTCCAACGTAGTCCTCGCGGATGACAACGCATTTGCATTTTGATTCGTAATCGAGGATAGATGTAGATGTCTATGGGCCACAGCAACCACTTACCATCAGGTGGACTGTGTGCTCGTTTGTCACCTTTCTCCTGTAAAAAATCATCTTCGTCGAGCAATGGAAGGATTTTAAGTCATTTTAAGGAATTACGTGTAACAAACTGTTCTCTTTTTTGAGTTTTAGAAACCAGAATATTAAGATTAATATCTCGAACTACATTAAAAGAATTACTAAATTCATTTCGGAAATCAAAAACGCCTCTAGGCACTTCTTTACAACTTATAGCCGCAATAACTCGAAGACAAAATGTGATTTAGTATTTATAGCCATTCAAATCTTGTCTGTTTTTCCTTCAAATAATTGCAATAACTTTACTTGCTATTATTAGAGTTAGTCAGCTTAAAATTCTAAATAAAAATATTCCTTAACATATCCGCAATAAATTTTACTTTTTGCGCTTATGACTAGTAAATGTGTCCTAAATTGAAAAAAAAAATGCGCTAGTCATAAGTGCAATAATTGGACTTATTGCGGTAATGTCTCAAAATATTATAGCTTACCTTGCCATATCTCAAGTTATTTCGTTCATGATATGTAACTTACGAATATTATTAGATATTGCGGTTATGCTTAAAAAATATCCGAATCCATCGTTAATACAAAAAGGACGTCTAAGAAGAAAATATAGAGCTCGTTGTCCTGATTAGAAGTAGTAGTGAAGACATCTTACGGATATGTACTTAAGTCAAAAAGCCAAAAACCTCGAGTTATTGCACTTATCGTAAGGACGGCAGCATTGTTTGAGAACACTGACGTGATAATTCTACGAGTTCCAGTCTCTTCTACAACGTTACACACGTGCACTATGAAAGTAGTTTAACGTATATAATTAAAGGTTTTTGTATATTTGTTGTCATATTGTTTCCATGTATAAATAATGAGTACCCGGTTGACCGGTATTTTTCGCTCGGTTTTATTTAAATAGTGTGTTTTGGAAATTATATTTAGATACAAATTACATACTGATGAAATATGAATAATATTTTTTGATCTTAGCAACATATTAGAAAAAACTGAACTGGTTATTTGAATAAAAAATCATGAGTGCAATTAGTTTAATTTAAATTTTCGTGTTTTTAAAAAAATACTAAAAAGAAGGGCTCGAAAAAATAGATTTTCTCGAAAAGAAAGGAACTTGAAAAAAAATTAAAAAAAGTCGGTCGGTCGGTCCGGGCTCGAACCATGGTATTACGCATTTGTGACCGCCCAGTATACAAATTAGGCTATTTGTAATCATTAATAAACTGTCAAAATTTACCTTCTTATTCTAACGATATTGTAGCAGTTTTTCATTGCCTATAAACACGGACAAAAAGACATTTTCTAAAAATAAATCCTAGCTAGATCGATTTATTGCCCCCGAAACTCCCTGCACACAAAATTTTATGAAAATCGTTGAAGCCGTTTCCAAGAATCCAATGAAAAATGTATAGGATTATAATTTTATATACCAATTAAAGTAAGAAAACAACATTAATATTACACACACAAAACAAGATTAATATTGCTTTCTGTAAAACTATTACTAATGGAACTTAGTCCACCTGATAATATACTTCTATTGCCTAGGGCGTGTAGTGGCGGTGTAAGAATATCCATTACCCTATATCATCCTGTGGTTGTCTTAAGTGGCGACAGAGGAAACAAATCGGGATATGGGCGGCAGCGTCTTCTTAATAACGACTGCAAATTAAAAACTGTGGTCATCACCCCGCTTGCCGACTTTACCCAATGAAGGCTACAGATGCGTTGTCCTCTGTGGACTAAGATGGAACGCTTTACAGCCTGTAATTAAACAGGCATTCTGTATACTTCAGAGCTGAACACAATAGTGCTAGTACTGCTATTTAACGATGAAATAGTAGAAGGTGATACTAACCCGTCCATCTGGGTTCTCATCTGGTAGGTAGAAAAAAGAGTCCAACCACCAGAGAAAATAAATGGTTATAATAACGATACATACTAGTACGTATTTGATTTATAAAATTGAATAAATGAAGCGCTTATTTTTTATTTCCTTTCCTGAAATTACTGTGTCATTTTCAGTGGTCAGCCTTAATATAAATACAATAGCAAAATCAAAAATCTTAATGACTTATATTTCTATACTAATACATTATTTTCAGGTATTTACAATTTTAAAATAAATAAATAAATAAAAAAATCATTTATTCCTAGAAATAGAGCTACAGACTTGAAACATTGGGAAAAAAGTGACTTATATTAAATTAATTTTAACTTATATTATATTAAATTAAATACTAATTACATATAAATTCTTATTACATATAAAAAAGGTACTGGCGGGCCCCAAACTAGGCATAGCCTGTATCTTGGGAACCAGGAGTACGGTTATCAAGATTTTGTCAACTCACGCTGATAAAGCAGCCTAGCAGCGATTTTTCTTCCAATTTGATTAAAAATATTAAAATTACAAGCTGTCATTTTACAGAAAGGTTGCTTTCTCTCAAGTAAAAGAATTTTAATAATCAATTCAGTTGCTTACATACTAGTTGATTACAAACGAACAAATTTTAGTACAGATTTTACCTCCGGAGGAGGTCAGATTACAGGAAAAGTCATATAACCACCTTCTTATTTTCTTTAAAAAAGTTCGAAAGAAGGATTTTCTCCTGTATCGTAGGGGCAGTTTACATACATAAATTTCACAAAAACAAACATCAATACCCGGAACAATTACCTTAGGCCATACTATTACTTGTTCCGTGCAGGATTCGAACCCGCGGCCCTTAGCGCTGCAACTCATTGCTAAGCCACTGCGCCACTGAGCCTATCTACACTCTTTTATTTTCTTTATATACAAGGAAATGTACCTGACATTCGAAACATGTATGTAAAAATGTTAAAAAAATATAAAGGCTCGTTAGCGCAGTGGCTAAGCAAATTAATGGTTGCGCCACTACACGGTCACGGCCTCGAATCCGCAAGTACTTATGAACGTTTGAACAGCTAATATTTTTTTCTGCATTACAAATTATGTACGTAAAACCTCTTAATAATATATACTATTGTAGGGGTAACGTTTTTAAATTCTATCAGACTTGAGTATCATTTATTATAAGTCCCTATTGGTCTACTTGACCTTCAATTAATAGTATACTTTGACTATAAATATGCATGACAATAGAATTCTTTCAAAATAAAAAGAAACTTATGAAAATAGAAAACGTTTCCTTGCGTATTTAGTTTCCCTTTTCTTTGAATTTAAATATAATTATATGATACAATTCATAATAACTTAAAACTCCTTAAGAGGATATAATATCCACATCCACACACTATCCCGTGATGGTCGTAAGGGGTGACAGAGGGAAATGAAACAGCCACAGACACATGAAATGAGTATAAGCACCTTCCTGATAACAACTCAACATAACAGTGAGCTGCGGTTGCGAACCCGCCTGCCAAGCTGGTCAACTACGGTAAATGTCCCCCTTATCGGGCAGTCTATGGGCGCTATATTCAGCTGTGGAGCTTGGGCTGTAATGTTAAAATTATTTAGTAGTAATAAGTAAAATTCAATTGAAATGTGAAGTGGATGAAAATGCTATTACAAAAGGCGTACATTTTTATCTTCTTGTAAAATGTAAATTTTAAAACAAACGTATTCATATCATTCTTAAAGTGCGAATCAAAAGTTAAAATTTAACTTTTAAACCTATGGTAAATTACTATGTCATATCCACGCGGAAGTGACTCTTGTTGTTCTTGTTGGATAAAATAGTTTCTTTCTATCTTAGCTACCACGGCTCAGGTGAATTAATCTAAATATTAAACTCAATCGTACATGGCTGTATGTATGGCTGTAACCACTAATTAATTTCGTACAACTATGCAACAGAGTCAGTATACGAATATTAATATGGTATGGCTTCGAGTGTATTTCTATGAAGTGATATAATTTAAATAAATGGACAAAGAAATATTATATTCCTTTGAGATTTTTTTATATTAAAAAACTATTCCTATTATAAATTTATTTTGTATTGTGAAGGTGCTTCTCTTATAAATAGATAGCGAGTCCTTGATGTATGTGGATGGAGTGCAATAGTAGGATATGTGATGTAGACATAGAGTCCCTATTATATATACGTAGAACCAAGACAAACACGCAGACCTGGCACAACTATATTTAGGCAGTATTATGCATTTCTCAATTGAAGCCACAGACATCAGCACAACAGTCAAACGCATTGAAGGAATGAAGGAGGTTTTCTTCTGGATTACTTGCAAATAAAAGATATCGGTAATAATTAATGCTATTTGAACGTAAATTGTATTGGTGGCGTAAAACAGTCTGTCACCACATTTGTCCCGTAGGTTTCATAAGAGGCGACTATACGAAATGCCAGAAAGATCTAATGTTTCCGAAATGTAGCGATATAACTATATTGTACTCGCCAGATGTAAAATACCTACTAAAGTACAGTATATCGTAGAATTAAAACCCTATGGGAGAATTACTTTTATATATTTCTCGGTTTTTAATTTTATTAAGTTTAATTTTTGGCCTTTTTAAGGAATATTACAAGCGAGTGTAATATATCGTCTAAATAATGATATTACAAGTTTTGTCGTCTTTTTCTCTCTCTTCAGTTTTGCACCGAACCACCCTGGAGGTTTAAACTATTAGAAAAATATATTTACAATCAGTTTATGATTTGCAATGATAACGTGTAACATAAACATGCGTACGAAAAAAAAAACAGTCGATTTGAGAACCTGTTCTTTTTTTAAGTCGGCTATAAAAAGGATGTCAAAATTTGGGCCTCCTTATATAACACAATATAGTAACTATTAAAAGTGAACAGTTCATGTATTGTCGGTACAACTGCATATAACTGCATAAAATAGGCATCTTCATTTTGTAAAGATTTTCTTTAAATAACTGTTCTGTCACGGAAAACCAACTAATATAAAATTTTTCATATATTAACCGTGACTACAAGTGTAACTTATTATCCTTTGGGATAAAAGGACCTTAGAATCAAAGTCTACACAAGCCAACTTTGTTAGATCCGTTTGAATCACCTACACGGCTATTAGCTTGGCTACATTTTGCAAGCGCGCAAGAGGATAAAGATGTTCAAATTAAATTGATGGTGAGTCGTAGTAATATTACTGTCAGGGGAAATAACATAACATCGTATTAGTAGTGAAACAATAGTGCTGTTCTTAAAAAACGTGAACTCGGAATTACGTACACAGATTAAACTAGTTTTCTTTCATGGAATATGCACTTATATATTTTAATTTTATAAGTTTTTACAAAAATTTTGTGAATGATACATTCAACATGTAATGATCAATAAATAACTGATTCGTTATTAAATATGTATCATCCAATGTGTTTATTGGTTCAACAGAAAGATTTATGTTAAGGTGGCATCGTACATGAGTATGAAAACAAAGTACTTTAAAACGTTGAAAATGGGTATGTCGGACTTTCAGTTTGATAAACCTGAAAAACTTTTTAAATTTAATCTTAAAGTTTGCAGTGTTAAGGTTCAAATTCATACTTTTGAACAAGAACACCATTTTCGAAATTGTAATGAAAAGGGAACTAACGTTTTTATAGAGGTTTAAACGACTCTCGGAATGGTGAGGAACGTTTTACATTCAAGGATTCCTCATTTTATGTTGTGTAACACGTCAGCTTTAATATGTGACAAACATCTTTATATACTACAAAGCTTAATTTTATCTTTTGAACTAAATAAATTTTAAACATATCTTGAATGCAATTAAAGTAAACTTATATATTTTGTATAGTTTATAATATTATAGTCATATGTCCTCCAAACCAATTTACGGCCACGATGGCCAGTCTTAACAGAGAATCGTTATCTGTGCTGGAAAGGATCATAATGCATGAAAGTTAGGGTAGGTGCACTCTCTATTTCCCTAACTCTCATAGTCCAATGAGAAAGAATTCCGACTTTGGACCACCAAAACCACCTGAAAGAGACACAGAGGTTAAACACAGAAACTTGATTTTTGAACACGGGATCATATGGTGAGCTGTCGAACTCAATACACCGTGATAAATCACTTATTAAAGACTAATGACAGCTGCAGTTGTATTTGTTTATTATTAGAAAGATGCTGTTGCCCATTTTCTAGTCCAGTTCTTCCTTGTAGCCTCCTTCAGCATCCTCGGGATGATATTGGAGTATATTTGACGTATAGTAGAGGAGTAAAAATATCCACTTCTCCATGTCATCCAGTGTTGTTTTTTCATTCATTATCTCTTATATTAATTCAAGATTGAGAATAAATCATTTTACTCCGAACGCTTTGAGATTTTTCTGACTACAGCATTGTTAAAAGGCTGGCAACTTACCATCAACTCCTCTGATGTTGCGGTTGTTTATAGGCAGCGTGCATTTGTATCAACACGTCCACATTTGTAGTTCCGTTAGCTTTTGTGAGTGTAATGATTTCTTATATTTATGCGAACACAACACATTTAAATAAAACTAGTTTTTTTATGGATTTTATCACGTATATCAACTTTTTTTGTATTCCCAATGTTTCGAGCACTTTACACTCCCAGGTTGCCCCCCGTAACCATGGGAACAAAGCTGATAATAACACTCTCGGAAGTTGTTCTTTTCAAAGAATTAAATAATCGTATGTGAGGTAATTTCAAACTGAGAGTTGCTTTCATAAAACATCCGAAACTATTAAGTATTGTTGTTAATTAGAGGTCGTCCTGAATCTGCAAAAGAGCAGTTTTAATATTCTTTAGAAAGATTCATAAACTTTTTATTAAATATGGATCGTTTAAAAATACGGAGTAAGGAAAAATAAATACTAAACGGTCTGTTATTACTAAGCACTAAGTTAATTTTATAAATTATCATATGTTTATTAAAGATAAAATCATCATGGACCTTATTATGCCTATTTCATATTTCGATTAATTGTATTGAGCATATCCAGAATATCTTATTCCAGAAAATCAATGTTGATAAAAATAAAGACATTTGTGAACATAATCTACCACTACGCAAACTGGAAGTTCCATGTTTCATTATTTCGGTATGTATTACAATAACGGTATTGGATAGAAAATAAGAGGCGATTGTCAATATTGAATACCGCGGTAGGAAAAATCTACAGAAAAATAAATCAGCATTTTAGACATATTCACTTACCAAGGTTAATATTATTTATGAATGTCTTTTTAGTACCAGAATGTTCAAATTTTATTGTACCTATTCTTTTTGCATATTTATTACACACATAATCATTACAGCTTATCACAAGCCTCCTACTTAATTTATTTTCTATGAAGTATGTCCACATACAATGTTCTGAATCTTCTGCATCAATCGACCACCAGCAGGGTTCATAAAGTAAATCTATCCAGGTGAAAATCGTCTTCCACAAACTTGATAGGCTGCCACGTGAACCTCTCCTTATCGATTCCCAGTTTTTGGAGCTATTTAGCCGGCAAGGTCTCTATATTTATCTCTAAAATCTACCTCTAATGTTTTATAATTTTATTACTACTTTGTGTCACTGATTTCCTGAGCTAGATTACTGTCTCTGGTTTTTTTTTAGAATGATATCCTTGTTATAATTTTATCACCCGTATACATAAATTTTGAGAAGGTTTATGGACTAAACATATTTTCTGAAAAATATCAATTAAATATGTCGAATCGTTATCTTGCTTACGTCGTAGTAGTAACATTAAAAAAAAAACAGATGTAGCCCTTGAGTTTAAACACATATACAGCTTTTTCTTCATAATTCAAATACTGGTATTTACTTATTATTAAGAAACAAAACATCTTTCGAAAACATGAAAATTGCGCTATAATGGATTGGGGATCGAGGGGGACATTCACTTGGCCTTATATCTCAGTAGTAAAATAAATGAAAAATATTTTGTTACATCCAAATGTATACCATACCTATACCTTAAGCGCTAATGTAATACATTAATTTTTAAAGTATTTTAAATATAATAATAATGTCCTCCAGACCGAATTTTGGCCACGGTGGCCTGCCTCAACAGAGGCTAGCCGTCGGCGCAGGACAGGATTATAGTGCCCAAGTGTATGCGCAAGCTCAGGTGCACTATCTATTCCCTCGCTCTCATAATCCGATGGGACGGGGAAAAACATTACATCTTCGTCACGAGCCTCACCTCAATTATCACGTCATATTCTGGCAATTTGATTGGCTGGATATTTATAGGATATGGTGACAAACGAGCACACAGTTCACCTGCTGGTAAGTTGTTGTTGTGCCCCATAGACGTTAATAGTCATAATAGATGATGTATCCTCAATTATGAATAAAAATTCAGATGCATTGTCACCCGTATGGACTAAGATGTAATGCCTCATTTCCACTAAAAAGGGTCTCCAGTTCTCTACACTCACTATACGAAAGACAGTAGCATTAAGCTACTATTTTAAGCTGGTATTCTTTGAGAGCGTGTTCATTCCCTAGTCAAGCCGACCCATTCGTGCTACAACTATACTAGTAATATAACTGCAGCATGGCTCTACCACGTAAAGGATAGCAGCCCTTATGCGCACATCATGTAGAAAATAGCATAAACAACTGGACATGTGTCGCTCTCACTGTAGGGAGGATTTGCCTTAATCTTCACTCTTATTAGTTAAATTAATGATCGAGTAGCGGACATGCCGTACCTTTATTGCTCTTAACCCCTCAGTTCCCTTAAAATTCTCATGCAGTCGCATGCGCTTGGCAAATCCCGAGCGGTCACATGCAACGACACCTACCCGCAGCATTTAAAACCATTAAAACTTATATTTGGTGACTACTTTTCTATGAATCTTTTCAAGAACACAAGACTTTTCTATTCTTTACTCGAAATTATTAACGTAAACATATAAATTATATTCAAACAAAAACTTTTTTACAATTTTATAATAAAACACTAATAAAATACTTAAAAAAATCCAAAAACCAACACAATAACATTCACGCGAAAATGGCGTACGAAATGAACGTAGACTATAAATGGATATCCATAGCATAACTACTTTTTATTACACTAGAGGATAGGAAATTTCATATTAATTCTAAAATGCCAAACTTCTTCCTAGTAAAGTAATCTCTAAATATAAGTTTTAATGGTTTAAAGTGTTGTGGGTGTGCGAGGTCAAATTCGACCGCTTGGATTTTGACCAAATAGCGCCGCGGTCGAATTCGACCGCTTAGCGAGTTTCAAGAGTTAAGAAGCCTCTTAAGACGCTCCGGAGGGTTACGGCTAGTTTAGACGATGCGAGCTGCTGACTAAACAGTAGACAGCTACTCGGCTTGTCTACTCGTAAGCCAGTAGCTCGCTTTTGCTGTCTATACGACACTAGTAGCTGATGTCCAGTGTTACGAGTCGCCGCGATGTCGACTGAACGTGTTTAAAAAAATCACTGGCAAGCTACTGCCGAACGCGTATAAACGATGCGAGCGATGGCCGAGCTGTTGTCATGTACGAGTTGCTGACGTGTGAGTATACGAGTGATAACAAAAAGTTTGAATTGACGCGGATGCGAGCTACTGTCCAAGTCGCACTTGCTAGTTACTCATAAGTGACACCCAAACAGTGCGATAAACTGCAGTGCTGCTACTCGGGCTGACTCCTACACTAGCTCACATAGTGTAAACTGGCCATTAAGCTATTGCTTCCTACTTCATATTGATAGAAATGGGCATTCCAGCACCTTAAAAACGGCAGCAACTCAGGCTAGGATGGAATTACAGCGGAGCTTCTGAAAGCGGGCGGAACACTGGTGCTTGAAGTCCTTCAGAAGCTCTTCGATTCCGTCCTCCATGGTGGCCCTACTCTGGAGGCGTGGAGTAGAAGTGCGGTGGTCTTGTAATTCAATAAAGGCGACAACGCTCTCTTGATGAACTACCGACCGACTTCCCTTCTGAGCCGCGTGTACGTGCTGTTTTCGAGAGTCATTACGAATCGTCTCGCACGCAGACTCGACGACTTCCAGCCTCCCGAACAAGCCGTTTTTCATTACGAATCATCTCGCACGCAGACTCGACGACTTCCAGCCTCCCGAACAAGCCGTTTTTCGAGCGGTGCTACACTCCCTCCCGCGGTGCTAAGTTGACTGTCTTTATAGCGAAGTGCTGAAGTGTTTGTACAGTAGGGTCATGATGGATATCCGAGTACAGAACAAGAGTTCGAAACCTATTCAACTGCAGAAAGGTGTAAGACAGGGTGACGTTATATCCCCGAAGTTCTTCATCATTGCATTGGAAGACGTTTTCAAGCTACTGGACTGGAAAGGATACGGTTGCAACATCAATGGCGAGTACATCACTCACTTTCGATTTGCCGACAATATAGTCCTTAGGGCAGAATCGCTGGAGAACCTAAGCACTATGCTCAATGACCTTAATGGTGTCTCCTAACGGATAGGTCTTAAGATGAAAATGGACAAAACAAAGATCATGTTTAATGTCCATGTCACACCTATGCCGATAGTTGTTGGGAGTACTATGGTCGAAGTTGTTGACGAGTACGTTTACCTGGGACAAATAGTTCGACTAGGTAAGTCCAACTTTGACCGAGAGGTCAATCGACGGATTCAACTCAACTCGGCTTGGCAGCGTTCGGGAAATTACGACACATCTCGTCAGGTAGACCTCAAACTCTGAAAACTAGATTGTGCAACCAGTGCGTATTACCAGTGATGACTTACGGATCTGAGACGTGGTCCTTCACTGCTGGCCGTATGAGGACACTCAAAGTCGCTCAGCGAGCTATGGAGAGGGCTATGCTTGGAGTTTCTCTGCGTGATAGACTAAGAAATGAGGATATCCGCAGTAAAACCAGAGTTACCGACATAGTCCAACGGATTAGTAAGCTGAAGTGGTAATGGGCCAGCCATATAGCTCGAAGAACCGATAACCGATGGGAAGAAATGTTCTCGAGTGGCAGCCTCGTATCGATACCGGCGTAGTGTAGGGCGATCCCCCACAAGATGAAGTGACGATCTGGTAAGACATGTAGGAAGTCGATGGATGCAGGTGACTCAGGACCGTGCTTTGTGGCATTACTTGGGGGAGTTTTGGGTGGGAAAGGGGCGTTGAATGCGTCAAAGACGAAGCTTTTAATTTGTGATACTAAACAACAAATAGAAAAAATCAATTTGTACAATCAAAAAGTATATTTAAATTAAACTATTTTAGAAAAAGTGGAAAAGACCAATTACTTAGGAGTTATAAACTAGCTCTGACTTCAGATTCGAAGAACACATTGCTGGTGTTGTTAGGAACTGAAAAAATCTTTATGCTATATTTAATTACAAATTGGTGTCATTTTTTGTATGTGATACTATTGCGGGTCGCTAAAATTTATAGTGGGCCCAAAAATTATTGTCTCCATCATATTGCAGATGTAAACGGCAGAGTCGGGAAGGGACGCCTTTAAAGAAGATTCATCGACCAAATTGGCGTTATTTTGAAAATGGGCGACATTAGGAATGCCCTTAACCGACGAGCGTGTATGAATATATATATATATATATATATATATATATATATATATATATATATATATATATATATATATATATATATATATATATATATATATATATATATATATATATATATATATATACATAAAGGAAGCAAGAGAGGTACGTCAGGATCATACCAAATGTAAGTCCGTAGTCTATGTCTATCCCTCTGGGTGACAAACGTGAGTGTTTATTATGAAAAAGAATTGCCTACCATAAGTAAGTTGCGAAGGAAGTTACAGGATGATCTACATCTCCTAGGATCTGCATCTGTCTTAGGTCTCAGGCGACTGTCAAAAAATTGGTAGTTCCCATGCATCTAACCATTCTTGGACAGACGGTCACACCAAAGGCACTAAAAGACCTCTATCTAAAGGTAGCCACTTGATCATAGAGCACGCAGATGGTAAATTTGGTTTAGTGCCGAATGCTTTGCCGCCGTTCAAAGCCGGTACAAATAGTGGTGACTAACATGACAACATGAATTCGCAGAATTACGAGCGGTGCGGTGGCTCCATAACAAACTGAATTTACCGCCTAATTCAGCCGTTGTATTCGAAAATACATCGTGCCACAACAATCAACTTGATGCTGCACTAACGTAAAATACGAGGGTGGATTGAAAAGTACTCGGCCTAACCAAGAAAATAAACACATACTAAATCAGTTATATTTTTATTTTTCTACATAATCACCATCAAGTTCAATACAATTTTGCCACCTCCCCTTCCAAGCATTTAGACCG